>OU015493.1:143384139-143431639 GCA_907164885.2 Dolomedes plantarius | reverse complement strand
AATGTAGCATTTAGGTTGATTTAATGCATTTCTTCGAAGAAAGGAGACATTAAAACTCATCTATCAGTAAACATATATATAGACAATTTTAACATCTTAAAAGCTAAAGACTATTGTTAGTAAAATAAACGAGTAAAGCATCATTATTATCCAAACGTCTACATGTTTACTAGACAGAACACTAGACAGTTTCGTATTTCATGACTGTAAAATCAAATTATTTTATGATAAAATTTGAAATTAAATTATAATCTTTCAATTCTACGTGTACTGTAATATAACTATCACTCTGAATTTATAATTGCATGACAAAAAGAAGACAAGTTGACGAGACAGCGAAAATGTAAAATATAAATAAAAAATCTTTTATAATTCTACATCATCTGTAATTGAAGTATCATGCTGAATTTATAATGAAATAACAAAAAGAATACTGGTTGACAAGACAGAGTGCTAAAACGCAATATACAAGTAAAATCTGTTATATACGAGTAGTTCTCAACATGAATAAATATGTATATTCCCTTGGTTCTTTTTTTTGTTCATACATGTCAAAGATATAGCAAAGATATCTTTATCAACTTATATTATTTCTTACATACTAGTTTGCATGCAACTGTAGAGCGTTCTCATGTCACGGGATAGAAAAGCACGTTTTGAGATAATATATTAAACCATTAAAATTAATTGAAGTATTATACTGAATATGTTGTTTTCGCGCTCATGGGAAAATGGCCTGCACGAGTTGCAGTTAACAGAAAAACATAAGCAAAAATCGGCCAGAGAGAAAATAAAGACAATTCCTCCCAAGTTCCAGAATAATGCAAATAAGGATTGCTCTAAGTTTCAGATGAAACTAGGGGGGGAAACATTACATTTTTATGTCAATATTTCTTCGTATAATCCACAATTAATTTTTTTTCTTTCGGAGAACTATCTCTTGAGACATTTTCCTGAAATAGATTTCTATTTGATCTATTCGTAACGAAGTATTTAGTTTTTGAAATTAATTGAGTTTTTTTTTTACTGTACCTCTTGTAGTGTACTAAGAAGTTGCTTATTGTTTGCCAAGATAACACATTTATTGATGAGCAACAACTGAAACTAAATGAGTTCTTGTCATAAATTTACAACATGTCACATGATAAACTACAAAATGCATTTTATTAAGTTCCTACTTAATGGAAGTTTTCATGAAATCGATTTCCATTTTCTTTATTCGTAACTCGAGTATTTAGTCTTTGAAATTAATTGAGTTTTTTTTTCTGTACCTCTTGTAGTGTACTAAGAAGTTGCTGATTATTGGCTAAGATAACACGTTTATTGATGAGCAACAACGGCAACTGAATGAGTGCTTGTCATAAATTTACATGTCACATCATAAACTACAAAAGGTATTTTATTGACTTAAGTTCCTACTTAATGGAAGTTTTAGTGAAATCGATTTCCATTTGCTCTATTCGTAACTCGAATATTTAGTCTTTGAAGTCAATTAAGTTTTTTTGTACTGTATCTCTTGTAGTGTACTAAGAAATTGCTGATTATTTGTTAAGATAGCACGTTTATTGATGAACAACAACTGCAACTGAATGAGTGTTTGTCTTAAATTTATAACATGTCACATGTTAAAATACAAAATGCATTTCTTTGACCTAATTTACTACTTAATGGAATTCCTTACGGATAATTATGTGATCATTACTTTATTGTGTAAGTTCCCGATCTTTAACAAAACTATTATACACTACAAATAATCATAGCATATTATGACCGTTAAGTTTTTATATATCGGGCATAAATAAATTAAATAAATGCAAAGGATTGTCTTAAGTAGAAGCAGTTCATTATGTATGTAAAATTCTTTAAAATTAATTTTAGCAATGCCACTGTAAATTTTTTTATAAGAAAGCGTGACTTGTAAGGAATAATTATTAAAAGTCAATTTCCTAATTGTAACAGGGACTATATAGATTATAGGATTACCTTGAAAAATAGTTTACGTGCCAAATATAGTTTTAATTAATTTAATATTGAGAAAACATTAATGGAATAAAAATGTTACTGATAGCCAAGCATTATTTACCAAGCAAAATAGTTTTAAGAATTTGTCATTTAATTTTTTGCTTCAAGTTACAGAATATTTTTAAATGTTTGATATAATTTTGAGACAGATATGCTACAGCAAGGATGAATAAAACTGCTTTTGTAATATTTTAATAGGAGAAGAGTTGTCAAATTTTACTTTTTACGTATGAAAGATGTTAAATTTCATCCCTAGCATATATTGCCTGTATAGTGCCTCCTAGTACTGATTGTGCGAAACAGTTTTCAGAAGGACTTGGAAATTTATAATTTTTGGTACACAAAAAGTTGTTGCACTTAAAAGAGCGAAGTAAGATTATTCATTATTAGGTAAACACGCAAATATCTAATGTAAATTCTTTACAGTAAAACACAACTCAAAACTAATGCATTACGAGGGAAATATCTAAACTTATATCTGTAATATTATATTCCATGTGCAACAATTTAAAAATAGTTTAGCATATTTTTTAGCATATCACTTCATACATGAGTAAGCACTTCAGTAGCATCACATGCCCTGAATCGTCAAAGTTCCATTTGTTGTATGTCCTGTTTCGTAGCCATTTGTGCATTTTCACGGAGCAACATCCTGCAGTGTGTCGACGTGATGTGTTTAATAGTGGCGATGATTTAGATTTGGTAGATAATGATTAGCAATCATACCTCGTGAGTTTTCTTCGGGACCTAACTTTCTGACATTCGCAAAAACCTTTTCCTCTACCTGAAAATTTGAAATTATAATATTGTCCTTAGACCAAAATGATCTGCTCTCTCACGTATCTTGCACAGCTGTATATAATATTGTGTCTCACACATGGGGTTGTCAAAACAATGTCCAAAAATGTCTGCTAAGAGTGATTTGCAGAATGGTATTATAATTGGCGTAAGGCTTATGGGTATTTCTGAGCCTAAAATGGTAGAAATTGTCGGTGTATCACGAGGCACGATGTCAGATTATGACCCTGTGCAGAAATGAACAAGGTGTTAAAGCAAAAAGTGTGGACGTCACATGAAGATGTCAGCGAGAGGCTGAACTTGGTAAGGATTGAACGATGAAAACAAAGACTGCAGTACAGTAAACAACAGCAGAGGTGAATGCGATACGTAATGATTCTGTTTCATTAATGAGGGGCCAGTAATATGTGCGTCGGGATATTTGCGTAGTAATAAATGCTTTGGGGGCTGCATAAAGCTTGTATTTATGGTCGCGCTGCAGTCCAGAAGCCACCCATCATTGACACCGACCATCATTGACACCGTGGCACTATTTAACAAGAATACATTTTACATAGTGCCCCGAATAGGAAAACTGGAATTCAAAAGATTAACAAAGTGTCACCTGGTCGGATAAATAGAGCTTCATACAGTTGCTGACTACTGGCAGAGTATAAGTTTGGCGAGCACTTTCCGGAGTACAATGTCCCGACTGCGTACTGCCCACTACCAAGCATGACGGTGACTCTTTGATATTGAGGGGTACTATCTCTTGACGATCTCTGCTTTTGTTACTGAAACAGCAGAAATTGTCGATGTATCGCGAGGCACAGTGACCAAACATTGTGACTTGGGACAGAATTGCACAAGGCGTTTGTTGCCTTTTAACGAAAAAAAAAGGACGTCACACGAAGATATAAGCAATGGATAGGCGGAAATAGAATAAGGGAGAAAAGAGAAAATAAATGCAAGAAAATATGATTTACGCATATATGATTTTTTTAATATCTTGTCATTAAGAATATCTTAAAGTAGGTATAAGCCAGTTGATCCCTACTCTTAATTTCAGTCACAGGTGAAAATACTTTGTCCGCATTATTTTTATAACAATCTAACATATGACTACTTTATGTTCCTTAAGTAAATTTAATGCTCGAAATCTTGTGATCGATAGAAATCTCGCTATGAATTTAAATCTCGTGATGTTTCCTGATTCACTTCATGACTTCGGCAAAACATTCTTAGACTTTCCTCGAGTTTGGCAAAAATGTTTTAATGGCACAGTCAGCTGATTCTTGGAATCCATAAGCCTAATTAAAGTGGGCATTATATACACCTAAAATGCCCACAACATACTTTTGCGTCAAGGAGAGGCAGTATGATATTATGTATGTTTCCTGAAGTCGGGAGTTGCTTAAATCTCCGTTACACTTCAAATGTTGTGTGTTGAAGGTACTTTAGGAATACTACCATAAGATAAAAAGCAAGATTTCCGATGAATATTCGAAAGGAAGTGGAGAAACAACTTAAAGATTCTTTAATTAGCTAACAATTTGTCTTTATAAAAAGGACTTACCAGCATAAATCTCCCATTTTTGCAACGTCAAAGATATCGAAAAGCTTCATGAAAGACAGGAGAGAATCAAAGACAGTTTTCATGAAGATGCAAACTCTTTATGTTGATTTTGAATGAATTAAGTTTCAAATGAATATGAAATGATGTCTCTTTTATACTTCTTTCAGCTTATAGCTCAAACAATCACTAAACGAGTTAAGGCAAAGTCTGAAGATATATCATTTAGGTCACATTATTCATCTACCACAATATATACAGAATAGATACCGTTCTCTAATCAAGTAAAGAGATGCATTTAAATTTTCGTTTCCTAATGACCAAAACTACTATTTACGATATATAGAGGTACTTCTTTAGACAACATAAAAATGACCTTCCTCTGTCAAACGAAGAGTACACCCTCTCTAATGAATTGTCTCCGGATGGCAATAAAGGAGTGATAACACTCGCAATTGAATTGCCTCCAAGGCAGCCTCTCAGGCAGCTTGATCTGTCACTACCGGAGATGGCCTCCTATTGAAAAAAATCACTCGGAGAGAGTGGTATGACCGTACATATACATTTCATCTCACAGTCTCCGGGGGTTAGTTCGACTCTCTCGACTCCCATGCCCCAACTCCCCGTGGGGTGCAGGGGTCGGAGCGCAGCTGTGTGTAAGGGAGTCATAAGCCACCCCATTGTAAGTAAAGGTTCAAAAGAGAGATGAAGGGTCTCGTGACGTTGCACTGGGTTCCCCTTTTACGTTTAATACTAGCTGAAAACCCGAACTTCGCTACGGACTATATTCAAATTGAATACAACGGTCAATGTGTGCAATTGATGTAAAAAAAAATATATATATACATAAATTTATAAAAAAATCGTATGGGATATTTTTATAGACAAAATAATGTAGAAGAAAATATTCGTATTAAATCTAATAGAACATACTAAAGAATATAGTACAGTTAATATAGTGAAGTTTGAGGAACATATGTTTTACTGTATTTTAATATTTTTTTGGATAATGCCCAATCGTCTGCTGCATTAGCAAGAAGAAAAATTCTTTATTTCGTTGTTATGCACGTGATGATAAATTAATTTAAAGTGCCAGAAAAAGAAATCACGTGATCAGCATTTAATAAATTAAATTCTAAAAATTAATCTTTAAAAATTCACCAAAAATCAAAAAATGGAGGTAAAGATTCGAAAATGATGCCATTTTAAAGGACTTTTTATGTTCTTTTTTGTGATATAAATTTTGTAACCCTCAAATTATTATTTTAAATGCAAACTTAAAAAAAGTTACTAAAACAGCATAAAAATTTAATTTTAAAAATTCTAAGAAGAATTTTTCAAAAATATTTCTTTGTATACCCCTACACTATAAGAATAATCACTATGAAAAATTTCAGCCCTTTAAGTCGTCCAGTTGTTTGATCTGTGCGTTATATGTCAGTCAGTCAGTCAGTCAGTCAGTTACGGAACTGTTTTATATATATAGCTTACTGTAGGATTTTATTCAAGCAAAAGAAAGTCAGATGTTTAGGATATTTGACACTGCTCTTAAATGAATTTAAAAATCTTATCCAAGATTAAGCTAATGAACCCGAAGAACTAATTTCAATGTTGTTGTGTCGTTCACGGACATTTTTAAGATATTTATATTATAATCCGAGCTAATATGAAAATAGAAGCAGCACAACCCAGCATAGAAAACTCGTTGAAAGGTTTCTTTATTCACTTTTGGACATCTGTAGTATAAGTATTGCTTCAAGCTTGTTAATAGCAAATCGGAAACCAAACGGAAATTAGTCATTCATCAAAATAATCGCTCACATGTTAGGAGTTAATGTCATTGTGTAAGCAAAGTTTCGAATTTCTTGTTTGAGCAGCATGATCAGTTTCATTTCTTACCCTACCCTGATTTCACTTTTCAATGATCGCCTGAATTCAACGTGAAACATTTTGGAGCCCTCCACAGATATAGCTGCTCAATCATATCCAAAACGGATGTGATTGCGAATAGTATTTATAACATTCTTTTACCCTTTCCGTTTTGAAGTTAAAATAATATTCTGTTTCTTACAGCTCATGCAATAGTGAAGGTACACATACAGTTTAGAAAACTGCAGATTTTTTTTTATATTACATTTTGGAATTGCATTTATCCATAATTCCAAATCTTCTGATTAAAAATATTTTTGTTTCATATAATATTAATTAAATAGCAAAAAATTCAATAATGATGATTGAAGATATTTATTGTATCAAATATTAGTTTTAATCAGAATTTCAGGACACTTTAGAATAACTTTTTTAATTTCCATTCAGGAGAAGCAGAACAGGGAAATTTCTAATATTTTTTCGTTTGGGGAATTTTTTTATTGGCCTAAGTTGAATCACATGAATTCTTGCTAACTCTGTAATTAATCATACTATTTTTCTTTGAATGATTCAATTGGTTTGTTCATTATAGACAGCAATTAATAGCAATTAATATTCTAACTCTTAAAGAAAAAAAATTACGTATTTTTGTAATCGTGTTATGCGCTCTAAATTCTTATTTTACTTCAGACAGCTGCAGAAAGTAACTACAATAGGATTTATTCGGATTTTCTATATCATACTCTTTCTAAAGCAGTTAATAAATATCTCCTTTGAAACAGATTTTGATATATTCATAATACTCTCATATGCAAAACAACAATATTACATTAGTAGATATTTCTCTTTCGATATGATTTTTTTTTTTGTACCAGATGGTTAAATTATTGAATGTTCAGTAAATAAATTATATTCAACTTTTCCTGCTTTTGGTATGCGACCAGTGTTCTTAATGTGACGTTATATTTTCACTGATATTACTTTTTAAGCATTTATCATCATTCCTTTTGACAAGAATATTTGCAATAATCATTTCCAGATAAATATATGACTAAGTAGCGTATCATCAGTATCATCAATAAATAAATTATATCAGACTTTTCTTGCTTTCGGTATGCAACCTGTATTCTTAATGTGACATTTCATTTTCACTGTCATTACTCATTAAGATTTTATTCTCATCTCTTTTGACAAGCATATTTGCAGTAGTTATTTCCAGATTAATATCTGGCTGAAGTAGTGACTGGCTCTATGAGAAATTTGTCAAAAGGTCCTTATATGAGGAACTACTTCTTATCAAAATTTAAAAGCCCCTGAGGTGAGCAGATCGGATTGGTTCCTATTTGCCCATATCACAAGTTGGACTCAATAGCTTGTAAATGCATTTTAATCTATGTATAAATGGATATAAATATGTAGATTTATATGTCTGAAGGCTTCCTCGAAGAACTCAAAAATCGCAACCTTAATAAACCATGGCTTAATCAGATTCTTAATGTCTCTCAGTGGCCTAGGATGAAATCTGTCGCCATGTTTCGTCTGATATCTTGCGACGATTGCCTGCGTAAACATCTATGTCGCATCAAAGTGGTTCCTGACCCTATTTGTACCTTGAGTGATATTCACCAGGAAATGGACTTGCCTCACCTGTCCAGGTGTCCTGCTCTTCCTCGGACATCAATCTGAGAACGCTACTGGATTGCTCGCTTTCATTTATAGATTTATTGTTGTCTTTTTGATGTTCAATTGTCTTTTAATGTGCTGTTGGAAATATAAAAAAAAGATGTCTGAAGGCCTATGTCTATGGATACGTAAATTTCGCATTAAAAATATCGAAATTTCGCAACAAAAAAAGTACAATATGTAAAATTTCGCATTTTTTCGCAAAAAAATACAAATTCAAAAATTTCGCGTTTATTAAAAAAAATTACAATTTTATTTACTTTGATAGGTAAGTATCAAAAGTCTTGGTTAAAAGCTAGCATTGAAGTAGTCTCTACATTATGTTACTTAAGTCTTTGCCTTCTGTCATTAATTAATGTGTTGTACATACTAAAATATCTCAGTATCTACTCTGTTAACGGGACTATAGAAGCTTTGCATAGCTGTCTTTGCAAAGTTAAGGTAGCAACATTTCGTTGCAATTAAAATCCGTATAAAATCAACAAAAGTCTCTTGGTTGACAACTCTAAGTAGCTGAAATACCCTTGAATTTGGCGCTCAAGAGACGGTCTTAAATCTACTAAATTGCTCTACAAAACTTGATGGTGGATTTTTACAGTTAGATTTTTAGATTCGACTCCGGTACGGACAATTTGTCTGGGTGAAATTCGGAGCAAATCCGAAGGAGAGAGAGATTTCTCAGTTATAGACCTCGGATGGTCTTAGTTAAGCAATTATGTTAATAAATTATTACTATTATTACCTAATTTCGCTTAAAAAACCCGTTTATCACCGAGTTTTCGCCAAATAGTAGTAAAGAAATAATTTTCGCATTTATTCTCTCATATCGGCAAATTTCGTATTTATTCGTACCTATTTCGTAAATACGAAAATTGCGTATCCCTACCTATGTCTCAATAAAATTTCTCCTAACACATATGCTACTTAAATAAATAATGGTTTGATGATAACCGCAACTTCCCGGTCAAAAGGTATAGAGAACAAACATTATTTATTTTTTATCATAGAAAAAATGCTAAAACGAGTCGAGAAATGCCGTGTTGAAAACAAAACAATGTTGTCCGAAAGCACAGGAATTTATCAATCATTTTTTAACAACAAAATTTGTAAAAAAATAGTGTTCGATAATAAATAACAATAAATAATAAATAACAAATAATAAATAACATTTTTTTCGCTTTTACATCTTGAAAAACAAATTTTCCCCCTAGTTCTACTTAATTTGCATACCAACATCAATAAGTGCCCGCAATCGACGCAAATTCAACACGGATTCGCTGACAACAATCTTGATTCGCTGACAACAATGTCAGCGAATCAAGATTCGATGAAAATTTAGTTTTCACATCCACAACATAATTTGATAAACAGGCTCACATATATTGACATCGATAACGGCTCGTCACTTCATGATTAACGCGTGGTGTATGAATAGGATTTTAATTTATATCGGAGAGGCACATGTCTTTATACTTTTATGCCTCTGTTCGCCCTCAGGCTAAGTAAGGTCCCACCATCTGCCTTAAAAAAAAATTAGCTGCATTATCCATGCATCGAATTTACTGCTTAATATGCATGATTTACTCTTGATAAAATTTAACTTGTTTAAATATTCACATGTTTATTCTTGACCAGATCTTGAATAATTGGATACCGAAGGGGAAACGATCCCTTTTCCCCTTCGGTGATGATGCTTATTTGCAATGCAACAAACGAATAAAGGGAGATTTTAATCATAAAAACAAAAGAGCCGCGAAGTAACTCGACACGGGGGCAACATATTCAGAAATTGCTGAAATGTTTATCATTAACTCAACGCACCGTGCACATGCAAAAACTGTGTATCAAGGGACATTCACAAGTAATTACTGAAAGCAGCACAACAATGAAAGGATGGAGTTAGTGCTTTTTGATTAATAGTGCAGATAAACACATTTGCAGCCCCTTCATATTCGTGTCCTCCTTAAATTTCTTATCATAGCTCATATCATAGATCTGTAAAATCTTCTTCTTATCATAGATCTGTAAAATATGTTATGTTAAAAGCTGAGTGTTAGAAACACAAATCTGTTTAAAAATCAACATTGAACTTCCTTTTGCAGAAAGTCCAAATGTTCAATTGAATATTTTGCACACTGAGTGGCCAATTTAGTTTGACGACTTACTCAGTATACAGTTCTCCCCCCCCCCACCCTTTCTCTCAATACTGCTGCGATTTTCTTTGGCATGGGCTCGATGAGATGTTGGTAGGTGGCTCTATGAATCTGAGATAATATCTGACGATCTACAATTTCCAGTTCTCTAAGATTTGATGGTTCTGGATCCAGATCCTGATGCCTCTTTCGTCCTCCTCCCACAAAAGCTTAACTGAATTGAGATGTGGGGGTTGTGGAAGCCAGCTAAGAAAGGTGAAATTTTCGTAATGCTCATCAAACTGTCTGTGGACAATGTAAACTTTATGGCAAGGACGAGTGCGTTGTCCTGCTGGAAGTATCCATATCCAGTGGGGTCAATATAATAGGAAGCACTTAGTCAGCTATGATATTTAAATACCTTTTGACATTCAGACGTTCTTCCACATTATTAAAGGGGAAAATGCTAGGTTAACATTCCTCGTACCATAATATTGCTTCCCCAGGCATGAAGTTTTGTGTCAAAGCTTTCGAGGTGTTTTCTCCATATCTCACCCTGCCATGTGCATGGAAACCGTGATTCATTGAATCACATTATTCTTTTCCATTTATTTACCATCCAATCCTTGGGATCCTCTGCGAATTGGAAATGTTTGGTCTTGTTACCTGCAGATAGCAAAGACTTTCGAACAAGCTTTTGGCTTTCATACCCTATAAGGTGTAACGTGTGGTGAACAGTACGCCGAGAGGCCATCGGAGCTGGTCCCTAATTAAATAGCAGTAATTCAATGGACTGTTGTCTCTTCTCTTGGACTGGACATGTCTGGAAATTCTCCTTTAATTTCGAACATCCAGTAATCGGTGATTGCCACACACCTTACGCTGAGACTCGTTTTTTTAGTGGTCCACTCTTTATAAAAATGAACAACAAGAGGTTTCGTATACTTCATATGAGAAGAAGTTTCGATGAAACTCGCTCCACCCTTTGTAGCACTCACAAACATTCCACGTCCAAAGTCTGTTAAATCACATTTTTTACCCTTTATTTTACAAGCAATACACTTCAACTGTCTATTCAATCATCCTTTTTTATAGCAATTTTATTGTCAGTGTCATGTTATAGCTGATTTGGTAGTCTGGCCGTCATAATAAATTGACCAGTCAGCGAATTATTATGAGCTAAACCCCCTATTTACATTCGTTATAAATTCATCATTAGTGTATATCTTTGCAACTCATTTAAAATGATAAGTTTCGATAAATATACTTCATTAAAAATTTTATCAGATGTTATCTTCTTTGATTAGGGAAAAAATAGTTATTTTAAAAGTCCTAGAGTAAATGAATGCTGCTACATCAATTTTTGAATGTAAGAACACAAAGAGGGACATTTCTTCCATTTACTTATTTTAATATTCAAAACACACATCACTCCTCTAAAACTAATCATCACAAACTCAATTCTATATTATTATGTATTGAAAATTATAAAACAAAATTTTTTTTTAAATTAAAAGAGCTTCTGTGTACAACAGTTATTAACGGAAAAGCAAAAAGACGTGATGATTGATAGCAAGACAAGCAGTTATTATAAGGATAATTTTTCCCCTAAACCAGTCTTCAGGTACTATTCTACTGTCAGTTCCATGTTAAGTGTAATGTGAGGGTTTTACATGACGAAATTTTCTCACACTGCTAAGATGATCTTGAAGTCTGACAGTCCTAAAATGCGAGATTCGACTATCGCTCTCGGCAGACTGTCGCTACAGAGGCGTTCGACCATTGGATGTATCAGCAATAGACCATTAAGAAATCTAATACATTCGCTATATAAATATTGATAGTGGCAAAAATCAATTCCCCCCCAAAATAATAAAAGAATAAATAAGTTCGTCCAACACAATACATTATTGTTATTAAAAAAATTTCAGGTAGTCTCTTCTAACGAAACTACCGTAGGTTATTAACGTAGGATTACTTAATGTTGCTTAGCTCTTTTGTATGTATATATGTTTTTATGTGTTGCGTATATATGCATCTATATATATGTACGTATGTATACATATATGTATGTCAACATTTTAACGCATTTTGGAACTTTACTGTTTAACTGTTTACTGTTTGTCCAAGCGATACAGACTGGGTTTGGCGCGTTGCCAAAATTATAACTCGCGAGTGACGGACAGATGGTTGGTTTTAGCGTCTGAAATTTTGCTTTCCAAAGGACCGTTATGGAGGAATGTAATCCTACGCTAAAACCAACATCTAATGCTTGCGCCGCAAAAAGAAGATTGAAGACAACGTGAGGAGTGGAATTTACGATGCAAAACTTCCTCAGAGGGGAATTATCAAACAAAACTCAGAATTTATAAAAATGTTTCTGAATCAATGATTAAGGATCATTCAATTCGGTTCTTAGCTTAAAATCTTTAATATATTTTCTTTTGCATCCAAATGCCAACTAGAAAATAATTGGCATAGTGTACAAATGTAGATGTTCATCCACTAATGTAACATACAACGGAATAACGTATATTCATACCCAATTTGAATTTATTATTTAGGGTACTTGTTGTAGTTTTATTGTTATTTGATGTGTAAAAAGATGTTTTTATCTGATTATTCCAAACTTTACGACAGTGAATCGTTCAGGTGTCTTGAAAAGTATTAAAAAATATTTGGTAAATTGGTTCAGTTAGTAAAAATATCATTAATATCTATGCAATTTAAAACCTTTTTTGTGTGATTCTCAGCATTAGAGGAGATTTGAGATAAGTTACATGACTTATATAAATCTCCTTAATGTATGCATTCATAGAAAGAAGTCAATAATAAAAAAATCTTAAAGAGGCAAAATTAGGATGAATGTTTTTTAATACCATCAAACGTTTATACACCAGTGTTAGTTTCCTATGTAAAATTTCTATTTGATTCATCAACAAATGAATGAATACATACGAACATCAAATCATATACTACGTTTTCGAATATTCAAAGTTTAGTACCTGGATATAATTTATTTCGTTTTCCATTAACACTGTAAAATTAAAACTGTCTTAAGAACGAAGTGTCCGGATATTTTTTATTTGACTTACATGTAGTTATGAACTCGCAGTGCTACGCACAGCATTGTCAAATTTATTTATCTCAATTTAAATATAAACATTAAGGCTGTGGTGTACTCAAACCCTATTGGATTCACTCATCTCAATGTTAACCTATGGAGAAAATGTGTCCAAGGATTGACGACTTGGATTTAAATATTAAAAAAAAATGTACTTCGTAATAGAGAAAGAAATTTTACATCTTGGAACATTTTTCGATACTTAAAAAAAAAGATAAAAAATCAAAAGTAAATTTGATTAAAATTCAAATAATATTTTTAAATTTAAATTATTCGAGGAAAAATCTGGTGTACTGTGTTTTAAATGCATATCAATTCTTTTGGTGGACGATATTTATAAAACGAATCCTGTTGCAAGGTGTAGAAAAGTTCAGGCTATCCGAAAATAAAATTTCTATTGGATTATCAGCCTTTATGTAGCTGTACATAGTAGACACATTTTCTACATATTTCTTAATATAACTGAAATTAATTATTTCTTAATATAATATAATTTATTATATTAAGAATATAATAAATTATATTATATTAAGAAACTATAATTTATTTCTTATACTATAATTTATTTCTTAATATAACTGAAGAAAAAAAACAAGAAATAAATATTTAGATTAATGCATTGTTTTCAAAATGTTCAGAATTAAAAATTTTTTTTACTCAAAGGGGAAACTTATCTCATTAAAGAGACATAAGAAAGGCATTTTTAAAAAGCACATAGGCTTAGAGCAGTGGTTCTCAACTTAAACGCGAGAGCATTTGAGGTGGTAATCACGTGGTTTTCAGAGTACATGGGTTTTCGGAGCTAGTGTATGTGAAAAAAAAGCAGAGGAATAGACTGAACGGTGAAAACGACTTAATATTAAATATAAGCACTATTGAAACTTACATAGAAGCTCTAATAAGAAATAATCACAAGCAACAGCAAGTTTCTCGTTAAGCCTCCTGATAAAGACTGATAAGTGTTGGGAAACTGTATTTGCTGTTTGTTAATAACAGTTACGTATAAACGGCTTTTTCTAGCTTTATGGATTTATTTTCTGTATTTTGTTTTATTTATACTTAAATACATTTTTTAAAGTTACTCATATGTGTATAGAATTTATTTGATCCCCTCAAAAAGTTATAACATAATCAGTGGTACGCCTCTACTCTGCACAGTTCTTAGGTGGTACTCAAGTATAAAAAGGTTGGGAATCACTGGCTTTGAGGATATGATTCTCACCTCGATTTTTCAAAGTTGCCACTAAGTTTTATCCATCTTCTATATAAAACCTTGTAAGATGTTCTTCTATAGAAAAAAATGTTTTACAAATATACTTGCTAGTTGACATGGACCTGGAACATTGTCTTTCTTAAATAATGCACATAGAAGTATTTTTTGTATCCTCCTCCAGACTTTACATTAAATCAAATCAATTTCACATGAAAAAAATTATTTTAATTCTCTGTACCAAGAAATATGGAACATAATAGGTAAATAATATGGAACATAATAGAAAACAAGAATTTTTTTTAAAAAGTGGTAGAGTAAATAAATGCTATTACAGAATTTTTTTTAATGTAAGACCAAAAACAGGGACATTTCTTCCATTTACTTATTTTAACCCTATAACGGTATGGTGGGGGTCGGATACGACCCAGGGGGGATGTTTTCCCCCTCTCATTGCAAGACATCGAGTTGGCAAGGAAACCTACCAGGCAGTCTAGCAACAAGTGTTAGAGCGTTTGCAGTTAAAAGTTTGCAGTAAATATGAGTGTCTTTATTGAAAAACGTTATTCATGATCACTAAACATTTTTTTGTTTTTAATTTTTTAATTTCGATTTTGAAGGTAAAAATTGTCAGTACATATTATTTTTTACATCTTTGTGCTCGGAAACTTGGTTCAGTAACCTCTAAAATTAGGTACAAGACAAAATTACATATTAGACCTGATATATACAGCATTCTATGTAACTGCCAGAGAGATTTTCTTTGTTTAGCAAAATTATAATTCGTTGGTTTTTTTTCTACAAAAAGGTTTTTATGTCATGTAAAATATTATCAATAACGGTTATTATACAGCAAAAATGCTTATTATGTACTTATTTCTACCTAAAACCTCATCAAAATAGACATCGGGTCGGTCCCGACCCGACCGTGCCATCTATTTCGTCTCAAACCACTGTACCGATAGAGGATTAATATTCAAAACACAAATCACTCCTCTAAATCTTAACCATCTCCAATTCAAATCTAAATTATTATGTATTGCAAATTATAAAACAAATTTTTTTAAAAAAATTAAAAGCGCTTCCGTGTACAACTGTTATTAACGGAAAATCTAAAAGGTGAAGATGAAGTATTTCCGGTTGAATAATTTGGTACTCTCCTATTTACATGGCACATTTTTCCAAGCGTACAAAGTAAGAGTGACTTATATAGGTTATCTCTCATGAATAGAATGTGAGGAATGGCGGCGTCTCTTCACTACAGATATCAATCTTGACACCTGTCGTTGCGGTAGTTGTTTGTATAGTAAAATAGTTATTTATGATGGACGGGAAAGGTCAAATAGTAATTATGTCGTCAAATGGTAGGATAAAGTTACGAAAAAAGGAATAAGTGGTGTGTAATGTAGTAAATATCTAGCCTAATGAAGGTCAATTTTTTTTTTTTATATGCCCATCAAATGTTTCACATAGAAAAATATAAGTTCCTTTCTAAATGCAAAAAGGAATTTTTGTATTTTTTAATACTGCAGGGTATTATTACATACCCCACTTTTTTATAATTGTTAAAAATGCTTCTGTAGCAGAACATAATACGTATATTATACAAAATAGTCTTTTTGTCTGTTTAGAAAAATTCAACATAAAAATTTTCAATCACATTCAATTCCTTGCTCACGTTTCTTCTTAGGATAATGTTAGTACTATAAAAATTGACTTTCTCTTTATAAAACTAAGTTAGTTTGATGTAAGATCGCCAAAATTCCAACAAGCTGCTCATGTTTTTGCCTTTCTTTGTGTCATTGTCTTTGGCTTCTAGATTTACTTGATTGCAGCACAGTTAGCCTTAACAACTTTTTCACTTTCATTTTTTATCTATATTAATTGTTTTTTTTACCACTGCCTCGATCAGTAGACTTTTAAGAGTGGAGAAGCCAAAAATGAATTTTCCCTCTTCGCTTTCTTGTGATTTTCCTGTCAACTTGAGAAATTTTAACAATTTTCTTTGAGAACATTTTGAGATTCGAATAGCAATATAAAGGAAACACCTCTTGAGGTAGAGCTAACAGGTTAGAGAGATGGTAGAATCAGATTAAATTAAACTTCATCGAAGTTTACACAATAAAAAGACTAAAATCACTGCACGAAACATGACTATTACACAGGAACATATTTTATTCCATCTCTCACCATCCCATTTTACAAATGGAATAAAAAAAATTTCATTAGGAAAACAGTGTTGCCAATTTTATTCAGATAAAAAATATTTCAGAAACCAACAAAATCACTGAGTTAGGAGTACATGCTGCTACAGAATCAAGACATCAGAGATATGTTTCAAATACAGCCAGGTATATATATCCCTTTTGCTTTGCTTTTGGACATGGGAATTAGTGATTTAGTTGTTGCTATTTCTTTTGAAGGATGTGGTTCAACTGTACCGTGCATCTTTGTATATATGCTATCCAGAATTTTGCTTCTTTATCACTTTTATTGGACCTGTTTGAGATTTTTCAGTTTAAAATCCTGGCGGAGGAAATATCGGAATGAAATGCATTTATTCCAGTCTTGGCGATACGTTTATATTCCGAAATGTCGAGAACAGAATATATAAATTTCGTCGACTGCCGTTGACGTTACTTAAATCTTCGTTTTATCTTTCATAAAAACCAAATCCAAGAATTAGTTTTAATCTTCATAAACACCAAATTATAAAATTTTTCTAATTCTTGTTTATAGTTACTGATATCCCTTTTTGAAATTGAAGTCACGTTTATTCTTCATAAAAGTAGCGTGAGTAGAGTGGTAAAAGTCACGTCTCGGGGAGGAAACCATAAAATTAAAACATTAGGTAGTCAGGCAAGTTCCGTTAGTTTTTATTTTTCGGAATATTCTTCCTTCAAAGTGTGATTAGAGAATATTTGGTTCACTTGGTCTTAGCCATATTGTGAAAGCTATTTAAAAATAAGTTTATAGGACAAAATTGTCGCAATTAATATTTGATACAAGTTAACTGATATGATACTACTGATGAAATTATTACAATTTTAATATTTACTATTTTTAAGTGTTGTTAACACTAATGCATGGAAGTTATACTGTTTTGCTGTACTAGTGGATTCCCCTACTTTACCTGATTTTACGTTTTGGGACCTGTGAAAGAAATTTACGAAAATGTGCACGAATTATTAGCCTTAAATACCAGCTTATTATAACTTTCTATTGTAAAGTCTGCATCTTAAAGTATGATCCGTTAATAGTTATAAAATGGCCTTTGACTCCCTCAAAACTATTTTTCAGTTATAATGAATCAAAAGTTTTTCAGTACACAACAAATTCAGAATCCCGGTATAGCTTCCAAATGGCTGTTCCATGTCCTCCTCGACTTGGCGATGTTGCTGTTTGTTGGCACGAAGTGATAGGTTGAAGCCCTTCCATCAGATATAAATGATAGTAGCTATTACAGAACCGTTTTGGACTTTTCTATCGTATTCCCTCTTTCCATTCGTTTGCAGAATGCTAATGTGGGAGCGTACCCTGTCACACCGTATGATAAGAAATGCATTATTTTTTTCCCTCCATCCGAGATACACATTTTCATAAATATTAATAACGCGATTAAGTGTTTTCCACTTTAAAGAACGCTTTAAAAGCGAAGATTTAAGCGTGAAAAATTATTCTCTTCTCGAGTGATATTCATCATAATAGATGTAATCACTGCAGCTAAATGGCCAGGTACGCGGTCATTAAACGATATTTCAAATGCTTTCTCAGGAGAGCATGTATTGACAACAATTGCAAAAGGAATCGCAGTAAATACATTTGAATGTATTGAGGAAATTCAAAATGAAGCATTCTGAGCAGATGCTTAAATATTTTACTAGTAACAGTATATCCTATTAAAAAAACATTTCTTAAAGTTATTATTTTCATGCATACACCTTTTGTCATAATTGTTTCAGTTAATAATTGAGTTACCTATACTTTAACACTAGAAAGACGGCTGCCGTCATTTTGACGTTTCGGACATACTATTGAGCGCTAGGTCTGTATTTATGTCCTCGGACTTCTGAAATTTTATGACTCTTTCTAATTTTACGCGAAATATGCACACAAATTTGCAAAACTATATTCGATACTAAAGAGGGGGAGAAAATGCGTTTTATATCTACTGAGACAGAAAGCCGTCGATTTGACGGCAATATAGAAAACAGGCAGAAATCTTTAAAATAATACCGGGAAATGTTAGTTATGTTTCGTCTCTTCCACCTTTTGCAAATAACAGAAATATTGGCTCTTCGGAAATATTGGTGTTGAAAAATAAGGACTGCACAAACCATGCATATATTTTTACGGATAAATCATACCGGCATTGGTCATTGTCAGCTCGACCGGTACTGGCGAGCCGGTTGTCAGCTCGGCATACCTGCATAAAAATATATCTAAATATATACTAATTTATTATATATTGGTATGAAATACTTCGAAATTTAAAGTATTTTACCATTTAAAAAACATTAAACATTTTATATTCTTGATATTATTTCCAACCGTCAAAATGACGGCATTCAGTCTTCTTAGAAAGAAAAAATTCCCGTCTTTCTAGTGTGTTAGTGAACTGTTGAAGATAAATATTAATACACTGGTGTAAAAAATTAAGAGAATTTGCAGACTTGGTCGATTATCTCTACAACTACTGTATGGATTTTAAAGAAATTTGATATGTACATACATTGATACAATACAAAACAAATAACCATTCAATAATAATTGAAATACACACGCATGATCGTGAGTAACACTCGTTGGAGTCGGAAGGTATGAAACAGCGGTTGCAGAATAAACAAAAAAATGGGTTAATAGGGGGTATGGTCCCCTCTTACAGATATACAGGTCGTCATATACGTTCCTCCATAATGGTCCTCCTCCGGGAAGCAAAATTTCAGACGTTAAAACCGTCCGTCGTCGCGAGTTATAATTTTGGCAGCAAGCCAAACCCAGACTGTATCGCTTGGGCAAGCAGTAAACATTTAAATAGAGAAGTACCAAAATGCGTCAAAATTTTAACATATATATATATATATATATATATATATACGTACATATACACTCATGGACAAAAAAATTAGCGCACCAAGAAATAATTGCGGGATTGTAACGAAACTTGCACTGAAGGTACATGTCGGGGAGATATGCAAATGATTAGAAATGCAGGGTGATTGCGCATTACGTATAGCCGGTAGAGGGCGTTGAACATCGTACTCTGTGGAGTATAAAACAGGTAACCAAAGCTTGTTTGAGTGTTCTGAATCATTTACAAAGGAAGAGCTGAGATAGACATGCCATTACGCCCTGTTCGAAGACAATATAAGCAGTTGTCGCAGTTTGAGAGGGGGAGAATCGTCGGGATGATGGAAGCTGGGTGGTCAGCTAGGCGAGTAGCTCGTCAATTAGGCCGCTTTGATTGTGTTGTGAGGAGGTGTTGGGACCAGTGGACCCGAGAGATGTCATGTACACGAAGACCAGGCTCAGGACGCCCTCGACAGACCAGTCGCCGAGAAGACCGCCACATCGTAAGAAACGCACGCGTACAGCCAATTGCTTCATCGGCCGCCATCCAGGCACAGGTAGTACCTTCACTAGGGGCCTCTGTGTCTTCTCGAACCATACGAAGGCGCCTGGCTGAAGGACAGTTGGTATCGCGGCGCCCATTACGTGTGCTGCCCTTGACGCCCACCCATCGACGCCTCCGTTTGGAGTTTTGCCGCGCACGAGGAAAATGGACTGCAGCGGAATGGAACCAGGTCGTCTTTAGCGACGAATCCAGATTCAATCTCGGCAGTGATGACAATCGTGTTCGTGTGTGGAGAGCCCGTGGTGAACGTTCAATCCTGCCTTTGCTGTACAGCGCCACATCGCTCCCACAGCTGGTGTGATGGTATGGGGGGCCATTGCCTACAATACACGGTCACCCCTAGTATTGTTCCGTCGCACCATGACAGCCCAGCGGTATGTTCATGAAATCCTGCAACCACATGTGTCGCCACTCATGCAACGGCTCCCAGGAGCCATTTTTCAACAAGACAATGCTCGGCTTCATACGGCAAGGGTGTCACAAGACTGTCTCCGCACTGTTACTACCCTTCTTTGGTCTGCCCGATCCCCAGATTTGTCTCCAATCGAGCATATCTGGGATTATTTGGGACGACGAGTTGGGCATCCCACGAGTTTGAACGAACTAGAGGCAAGGTTACAGCAAATATGGAACGAAATGTCTCAAGACATCACACAGAACTTGTATGACTCAATGCCCGATCGTATCGCATCGTGCATTCGCGCTAGAGGGAGTCTAACGGAGTATTAACTCCTCCGTTCTTTTGCCTTTTTCTCTGAAATAAATTATCCTTTTTCTTTGATTTTCTCATCATTTACTTATATCAAAGTAGTCATTACGTATGTAAAATTTCGTTTCATTTTGACGACTCCTTCCTTGGCGAGCTAATTTTTTTGTCCATGAGTGTATATAGATACATATATACATAACACATACATAACTGGGGAACGGTTACAGATGATTTATCAGATTCTGTTAATGGTCCGAGATGTACTAACAGCTCTTCATCTATGAGAAACTGCTAAACTTATGAGCACCTAAAGAATTTCCTTAGTACATTAGAGTTGATGCAAAATTATTAAAAAGTAAGCAACAGACCACAAAAGAGGACCACCAGAGCACAGGCCTTGAACAGTAAACGAATTAAAAACAACGAAAAGAGAACCACCATTAGATTTGACGAGGGGCAATCATACATGCATTTACTGCTCAGAAGTTGACGATCTTGTTCAGTCTTGTAGAATTCAAAATGTATTCCACCGAAAACAAGCGATGTATTATCTCTCACACAGCATACGATATATGAGTGGGAAATAATATTATTGTTTGACAAGAGCAATGACTAAATTAGAAAAAAAATAAAAGAAATTGAAGCTGAATATTAAACTGTTACGCACTTTTTTAGAAAAATCAACAATTTAAGTTTATCCACATTCATGTTTTGTGGTGGTTATTCGTTTCGTTTAGAATATTCGTTTTTACTCATAACATATTATAAAAATTACTAAAATAATAAATATAAAATTTTAGTTTGATTTATACAGAAACTAGATTTATTACACGGCTTCGCTCGGGATTCAGTTTCTGTTATTATTTTTTTTCAATGATTAGCCTCATGTTATGACGTTCTAAAGTTATAACAACTCTTAAACAAATTAATTTACTTTTTTCAGTAATAAAAAAATTATTTATTAAGTAATTTTTATTTTAATACTTGCCAGTACTCAACATTTTTTGTTTCTTTTTTTATCATCTGCGACAATGCCACTTTCAGACTTTGTTAATTAGAATATAAACGTATTTCGTGATTGTAATTATTTATCAAAACTAAATCGTCTGCTATGTTTCAATGTCACTTCAGTTATATAAATCTTCTAACATAATTCGGGAATGGAACGTCGTAGCCGGATGAAAATAGTCACATTCATCCTGATTTTTCAAGAACATTTAACAGTGTAAATTTCATCTAGGTAGGGCTCACGGTTCTTGAGTTTTTGTGACTCACACAAACGGACACGACTCATTTCCCGTTTCTGCTTTATATATAAGATAGAATATTTTCATCGTGAATTTAGAAATTCTATGAATTATTATATTAATTAACCATATTAAATCATAGCCGATTTATTATGATTAATTAATATAATAATCAGTCATAATAAATGCTAATTAACGTGGTTAAATATTATATTGATTAAGTCTATGAGAAAATTTAGATGTAAAATAATCGAATATCTAAAGAAAAAGACATCAATGCTTACATAGCTAATAGCTATAAAATATATATTAGGCACTGCTTCAAAAATTCTCTCAGACTACTCAAATTCGATGTGAAAGAAAAGAAACTTCGCCATTTTATTTGAATATTTAATTTTTAATCGAAATATTCAAATAAAACTGGAATATTTGTCAGTTCCTAAAAACTAACTGAAGTACATATAAAAAATCTCTTTGTTACCTGAATGGACTGGTGGTTGGTTATTAATTAGAAGGAAAGTGATTGATAAAAATCACAAATTATATGGTCAGTTATAAATTATGTATGACTGTTCCATTAAGTGACTCGATGACAGGAGATTAACACCATTTTCCAGGAAAATAGTAATGTATTAAAGCTTTACTAACGCTTTCGTGTCCTTATCTCGAACTAAATAGCCCCTATCGGCGTTTCTCTTACTTATTACACTGGAATGTGGTTGTCGTACTTGTAATCCTCTTTAGTGACATGATTGAGAGGGTTCAGATTAGTGTTCGGCATGAGAGAAGTTATGTATCTCTTATTCAACAATGTTTACACTCGTGAAAGATCTGATGCAACGTCAGTCATCCATGTTATACACGTGTTATTTTGTTAAGTGCGTTTACTAAGAATTAACTAATACGCTAATGGGAGATGTTCTTGTCTCGATGCAAAATCTATGAAAGAAAAGAAAAAATGCTGTGCACTTTATCATTTCCACTGGAGAATGATATTTTGTTAGTCTGCTTACATAAATCTAGCAATTAATAACATGGTCGTTAATTGAGAAAATTGGCGAGTATAAATAATTGCAATATTTTGACTATGTTGTACCGTAATCAGATATCCAAATATAAATCATGTGATGAATACATTAATTCCGTAATGTGCATAATTTATAGACCACAACCATTAATTAATATACCACATGTTGAATGTGTTAAGTTTACAGATGTCCAGACTTGTCTGTTTAAATTAAAATTCGGAGCATTATTAAAGCATTTTAATCTATATGCCTTATTTCATTTTTAAAGTAATATAACTCATATGAGCAGGAAACAAATTGCCTAGTGATAACTTAATCATCAAATCCTTGCTTAAAATAATTGCATAAATATTCTTTAATGCCAGTAAGAAAACATAATAATTTTTTTAATAAATTAATTAACCCTTCAGCGGACGCGCCAATTTTTAGAACACAAGCAGGCGCGCGTGGCACAAAGTGCAACGTCTCTTTCAAACTTGATTATTCCTTTTGCAATAAACTTTTTTTTAAATTGAAATAATAATTCTGGGTTTTATGACAAGATATAAAATGTTTATAATATTGAGAAATATTTATAATTAAAGGCCAAAGAATGCAGATACAATCGCCTTATTTCAAAACTGTCCGATTTATTGGATCTAAGGACAACTTGCGAATGGATTCCTATTATATCCAAAAAACCTAAAAATAATGAGACTGTCCATCTTCGTGATATTTGGGATACCGTGCAATAGCTGCACATTTGATCGAGTAGATCAACTCCCGCTTTTGTCGTACTGTAATCCAGTATAATCGTTGGTTTACCACGGTTAAATCACGACTACCAATGAATGGAAAGAAATACAAGGATCAGAAAATCAGACCTGCAATAGAAAGGGTGTAGCTATAAACAGAAACTGCTTAGAACATTCAAACCTTACATGTAAAAACAAACAATTAAAAATTACGTAAAAGTTGCACTCTGTACACGGGCGCGCCTGCTGAAGAGTTGATTGAGAATTTAAAGTTTCGTTTTTGAGAGTTTTTATCACTATCTTGAGTTTTTTTTTTTTTTTTTTTTTTTTGTATTTTGTTATAAATAATTATTAGAAAGTTAATTTAGTGGACATTTTTTCTTTTTTTAAAAAGGTAGTGTTTTATTGTATCAACTTTTTCCTGCATGTATAATATAATGTAATGTATATGTATATACATTAGGGTGGAACGAAAAAAACTTTTTTTTAAATTTCAATATGCTCTAGTTTTCAAAAGTTGCCTTTTAACAAAATAAAGACGGAAATTAAATATTAGCGTAATTGGTGCATGCTTTGAGTTCGCGCAAGAAGGGCAAACTTTTGGTTTTTATTAAATTTTTGACAAATTTTGCAATTATTTTGAAATTGAATACACTTGTATTACAAAAAAGTAGCAAAATATGTAATTTAATCATTCCTTTTAGTCAGGAGACCTGCTAAACTAATTATATAATACGTTTTACTTCATAAAAATAGTACACATAAAGGCACTTAAGGACGAGGCAATTAAAAGACACTCGGACATCACGGTGGAACGAAAAAAAAATTTTTCTGAATTTCAATATGCTCTAGTTTCCAAAAGTTGCGTTTTAAAATTAAAATTAAGAAAATGTTTTTTCTCTACTAAAATATTTTCAAGTGCCGCAAAGGGGTTTCAAAATGGATATTTTTATGAAAAAGTGATTATTTTTGTATTTTTTGTTAATTTCTTTTATAGTATATTAAAATAATGTATATTTTCTGCAAATAAAGTATTCAAAATTTGATATTTTGACAGAAAACTTGCATATTCTAAGTATTTCTAATTTTTAGATTCCGTAACAGAACAACTGATTTTGTGGAATTTCGAGATTTTCATCATATTAATTTTACAGTAGCATATTCTTATAATACACATTGGAATGAAAGAAAAACAATTTTTAATTGACGGACCTTAATTAAAATAAACAAATCACACTTATTTTGAAAAATATTAATGTAATGCCTATTAAGGCAAAATGTTATTTTGAAAAAAATATTCATGATTTTCAAAAGTCCATATTAATCACACATGGTTTCCATTACTTATTTCACTGACACATTGAATTTTTTTTTGTTTCAAATTTTGGCATTATCATTTGAGAATGTATTTTTGTTTTTATCAATCCATCTCTTGCAGAAGTAACAGGAACGAACAAGGATGACCAGGTAACTAATTTAACAATCCTTTCTACTACTTGTGTGTGAAATGGAATGTTGTTGAAGTAAATAATTTAAATGAACTGCCCCTACGTCACCTATTTTGTTTCCTAGATGGAAAAACTAAAGGTCCAAATGAATTTGGAGAAGAAATAGGTAAACAACTAGAAAACTGCTATTAACTTCCAGTGATTGAATTTTCACCTATTGAAAATAACATTCCATTACTTGAAATTAAGGATGATTTAAGTGTGGACCCAAAATATTTGTTAGAAATGTGTAATGCAATCTCTGTTAGAAAGTGCTCTTCTGATTTGTCCATGAGAAAACCAGGAAAATGTTGTCATTCACGATGGCTTACATTAGCAAACCGAATACTTCGCTTGTATGTGGGAATAGAATGTCCTTCAAAAAATCTCCGAATACTGACTGAGTACGTTTTGAAAGTTTATGCACCAATTTGGTTTAACATAAAGCTGAAACCATCTTGTATCCATGGATCGGAGCACTTGTGGAAACTTGTAAGATATTCACGTTACCTCATTCAGACTCTTAAAAATGTAATTGACCCTGTCATTCAAAGAAATGCATACTTTGCCGCTTCTGAAAATCTCCTCCTTTGTATGATATTAGACGATCGCAGTCATGTAAGAGAGCTTGGATTACGCCGGATTCTAAAAGCAAGGGCGGAAAATGAAGGAGGCATCAGAAAGAATTTAGTTCCACGTATAAACTTTGATGCCAAGTATTATATTGATATAATTGAATGGAATGAAGTTAAAGTAACAGAACCTCCTATGACGTGACATGTTTCTGACGACAAACTAAAACAGTTTATGAAGGAAGCAAAAGAATCTACTCACGAGAAACAAATTATTGACTTCAACAACATTCCATGTCACACACAAGTAGTAGAAAGGATTATTAAATTAGTTACCGGGCCATCCTAGTCCGGGCCATACTTCTGCAAGAGATGCATTGATAAAAACAAAAATACATTCTCAAAAGATAATGCCAAAATTTGAAACAATAAAACAGTTCAATGTGTCAGTGAAATAAGGAATGGAAACCATGTGTGATTACTATGGACTTTTGAAAAGCATGAATATTTTTTTCAAAATAACATTTTGCCTTTATGGACATTACATTAATATTTTTCAAAATAAGTGTGACTTGTTTATTTTAACTAAGGTCCGTCAATTAAAAATTGTTTTTCTTTCATTCCAATGTGTATTATAAGAATATGCTACTGTAAAATAATTATGATGAAAATCGCGAAATTCCACAAAATCAGTTGTTCTGTTATGGCATCTAAAAATTAGAAATACTTAGAATATGCAAGTTTTCTGTCAAAATATCATATTTTCAATATTGTATTTACAGAAAATATACATTATTTTAATATACTATAAGAGAAATTAACAAAAAATACAAAAATAATCACTTTTTCATAAAAATATCTATTTTGAAACCCCTTTGCGGCACTTGAAAATATTTTAGTAGAGCAAAAAGATTTTATATTCTTAATTTAATTTTAAAAGACAACTTTTGGAAACTAGAGCATATTGAAATTCAGAAAAAAAATTTTCGTCCCACCGTGATGTCCGAGTGTCTTTTAAGTGTCTCGTCCTTAAGAGCCTTTATGTGTACTATTTCTATGAAGTAAAACGTATTATATAATCAGTTTAGCAGGTCTCCTGACTCAAAGGAATGTTTAAATTACATATTTTGCTACTTTTTTGTAATACAAGTCTATTCAATTTCAAAATAATTGCGAAATTTGTCAAAAATTTAATTAAAACCAAAAGTTTGCCCTTCTTGCGCGAACTGAAAGCATGCACCAACTACGCTAATATTTAATTTCCGTCTTTATTTTGTTAAAAGGCAACTTTTGAAAACTAGAGCATATTCAAATTCAAAAAAAAGTTTTTTTCGTTCCACCCTAATGTATATATACACACATATCTGTGAAATTTAAAAGTAATAGCACTCAGACAAAGGAATTGATAATAAGTTACTTCACCTGCAAAAATAATTGGAACAAAAGTTACTTCAGATACTTTATGCCTGTTTTATGAAAAAATACCTAACCTGGGTCATTAATCAGAATTCTCTGGATGGAAGATAAATTCCACTAACCCTAAATGTAGAGTTTAATAAATTGTTGGTCAATATACTAAGCCATAATTATTTTGTTTGCATATTATATTATACTATGTTTCTTTCACTCACCGTGGATATGAAAAAAATTACTTACACACACACACACACACACATATATATATATATAGGGTGTCCGAAAAGTATGACTACACTTTCAAAAATGAATTAAAAATAAACAAACAAAGATTTTCACTTAAGAAAATATCAAAGTTTTTTTTTTGCAATGCTTTATACCACGATTTCAATGTGCGCACCATTAGTCGAGTGCAACACATCGGGTCTATACGAGATTTCACATCACGTTCTATGAAGAATTTCAGGATCAACACTTTGAATGGCTGCTGTAATTCAACTTTTCATTTCATCAGGGTCACAAATTGAAGATTGGTAAACAATGTTTTTCACGTATCCCTATAAGAAGTCCAAAGGTGTTATGTCTGGAGATCTAGGTGGCCACGGTATTGGACCTCCTCTTCCCATCCATCCCCCGGGGAACATGTTATCTAAAACCTTTCGCACTCTCAAACTCCAGTGTGGTAGTGCCCCATCATGCTGGAAAAAGATGTTGGGTTGCAAGTCCTCTACTTGAGGAAATGCGAAAATTTCAAGAATATCAAGGTAATTGTCAGAGCGGACAGTTTCTTCGGAAAAGAAAAAAAAGCCTAATAATTCGATCATGCAGTAAACCACACCACACGTTTACTTTAGGGCTGTCTCTTGCTTGTAGTGCCATCTAGTTTACATTTCATTGAACTGAAACTTTAATCTTTTCTTTATGTAACATAAAAAACCGTAAGTGAAAATCTTTGTTTGTTTATTTTTAATTCATTTTTGAAAGTGTAGCCATACTTTTCGGACACCCGATATATATATATATATACACAGAAGTGCCACTGAATTAGGGATAGAAAAGCCCTTGCAAATTGTGTAGCGCTGCGCATCATGTATGCGTAAGTGAGGGCGCTGTGGTAACTGCATATATAGCGCGTAGTGTGGTTGTTCTGAATTAGTTGTTGGAATTGCCAGTATGGGTAAACTGCCTGATTTAGACGCCTTCGATCGCGGACAAATCGTAGGTCGCGACGCATGGGCCATTCAATTTCCGAAATCGTCAGACAGCTAGGATTTTCAAGGTCGATAGTGTCAAGAGTATACTAAGAATGCATGGATGGTGGAAAAAAAACTAGCGATCGGGCAAACTGCAAAGGACAATTAGCCTTGACAGTGCGTGGTGAGAGACGGCTCAGGCGTATTGTACGTAGCCAGCGAAGCCAAACATTAGCTCAAATTACCACCCAGTTTAATGACGGTGCCAGTCGTACAGTCAGTAAACGGACTGTGCAACGCTCGCTTCACCGTATGGGTTTCGGGAGCCGTCGACCTACGAGAGTACCATTGCTCTATACTCGCCATCGGACTGCACGTCTTGCCTGGGCAAGAGAGCACAGAGACTGGAGTGTAGAGGACTGGAAACGAGTAGCATGGAGTGATGAGTCTCGATTCCGACTACTTAACGCCGACGGGAGGCTGAGAATATGGCGTCAGGCTCATGAAGCCATGGATCCTGCATGCCTGGCTGGAACTGTACAAGGGCATGGTGGCTCAATCATGGTCTGGGGTGTTTTTTCGTGGCACAGTTTGGGATCTTTGGTGCGTGTACCAACCTCCCTCAATGCAATTCGGTACGTAGAGTTGCTGGGTGATCACCTCCATCCGTTTATGCTGTTCTGTTATCGCACGGTAATGGAGTTTTCCAGCAAGACAACTGTACCTCTCACAAGTCCCGTTTGGCTACTGGTTGGTTGGATGAGCATTCCTCTGACTTCTCTGTCATGAATTGGCCACCTAGAAGCCCAGACTTAAATCCTATTGAGCATCTTTGGGATGTTTTGGAAGAAGGCGTGAAAGGCCATCACACAGCACCAAAGAACCTTACTGAATTATGGACAGCTTTAGCCAATATTTGGCAAGCCATTCCCGTGGAACGTTTCCAGAAACTTGTTGAATCTATGCCTCGTCGTGTGGCAGCCGTTATCAAGGCCAGAGGAGGCCCAACTCGTTACTAGGTAGCTATCCCTTATTCAGTGGCACTTCAGTGTATATACATAAAACAGTTCCGTAACTGACTGACTGACAGATAACGCACAGACCAAACCTCTAGACTTAAAGGGCTAAAATTTTGCATAGCGATTCTTCTTATAGTGTAAGGGTGCAAGAAAGATTTTTCAAAAATTCTTCTGAGATTTTTTAAACTAAATTTTTAAGCTGTTTTTTAACTTTTTTAAAGTTTTTCATTTAAAAAGATAATCTGAGAGTTATAAAATTTATATCACGACAGAGATCATAAAAATTTCTCAAAAATGAAATCTTTTTCTAATCTTTACCTCTATTTTCTGATTTCTGGCGCATTTTTAAAGATTAATTTTTTAGAATTCAATTTATTAAATGCGGATTACGTGGTTTCTTTTTTTTTGTGATACTTTAAATTAGTTTTACGTCGCTTGCATAGCAACGAAATAAATTGACAAAAAAAATTATTAAAATATGTTAGAAGTTAAAATTTAACCACTAGACTAATTGAGATGGCTGTTTAAGTTTTTAAGAATTTAATTCAAATTGGTATGTTTTATGGATATTAAACATACAAATTAACTGCATACATTGACCGTTGTATTTAATTTGAATATTTTCTTCTATATTATTTTGTCTATAAAAATATCGGTTGCTATTTATATATATAATACAGAGGCTGTTCACACATTTTTTAGATGATGTATATTGTATTCACAAAACTAAATTACATAAAATTCTTGTGTTTTAATTGTTCTATTTGACATCCTTTATTCTGAACTATCTTTCGACACCGCAATTTCCAGGTTAATAATGCCTTTTGAAGTGTCAGAAGAGGTATTCTATCCCATTCCTCCTGAACAGCTTTCCAGAGTCCTGTAAGGGTTTTGGGACAACGTTTGGATAATGCAGATTTTAAAAGTCCGGAAGCACAAAAATCCATAGGTGATACATCGGGAGATTTAGTAGGGATATCAGTGAAGGGTATGGCCTTGATACCAGTTTTTTGTTCCATTTCTTTTAGGAAATTTACAGTGAATTTTGATGTGTGACTGCTAGCTTTGTCCTCATGGAGTTTCACAGATTGATGGCACTGTGGGTAAAGCGATGGTATTTCATTCAGAAAAATTGGCCATAAAATATGTTCCTGATAGTATTTGGAGTTAATCTTGACATTTTTTCCCACTCTCTTTATTTTTAACTTGCCATTATAAGAAAAACCAGCAACAATCATGAATCCCTTAGAAAAACTTTCTTTCGATTCTTTGAACCATGCACTTAAATTTTTTTCTCCCCTTTTATGATAATAAATGGCTCTTTTTTTGTTGCAATCATTTAAATTCACCCATGATTCATCTATTGTGACAATTGCTTTCCATTTTTCTTTGGATATGTTTTTCTCATATAGAATTCTGCAGCGTGTCCTGCGTTCAGCGATATGATTTGGAAGAAGACGATGCACAGTGCGTTTTTTCGCTTTCTTAAGATTTAAATCAACGTTTATCATTTTGTTTACAGTGGACACGCTATATATATATATATATATATATATATATATATATATATATATATATATATATGTATTATTATTATTATTATTATTATTATTATTATTATTATTATTATTATTATTATTATTATTATTATTACTGTGAGTGTAGTCAAATTGAGTTATATAGTCTAAAAATAATTAACTGGAAAATTTCCGCAGCTTTATAGTTGTTATCTTCTTATTTTTTTATCCCTTGTACAAAGATTTTTTTTTAAATCTTGACTCCATTTAATCTCTTTTACAGCACTTATTTGATAAGTCTCTCTAGCAACTCTATTTAATAATTACTCCTACAACATGTAACGCTTATATAAATCAATTTTAAAAGCCGAGTAATCTCGCAGATGATTCTCCACATCCGCATCTCTTGACGCCAGGAATTTGCGCCTCGTCTGGCGCCAACCAAACTGAATGGTGAGAGGACACAAAGTTCTTTGTTTTTACTATCGCTACGCTGATAGAAACTCGAAGAATTACGGCCTGCCCCGTACAAAAACAAGAAGACTAATCGAAATATCCGGAGGCGCAATTTCTCAATCACTAATTCTTTTGCTGCACTTACCCCGCGACGAAAAGCCTTTAATGTTTTTCCTGTTACAGCGTATTCCCATTCTGATCAGTTTCGGATTAATTGCATGGTACGTGAGAAGTTGATAAAAAACCTGATTTGGTTATTTTAAAATGTTTTTTTATCTCTGAGAAACATTTCATATATTTAAATTAATTAAGTATAATGATTTCTATTACCACTACAGAATATGAAGTGTATCGATGTTCTATTATCTCATTAAACAAAGCTTAAGTTTAAAAATGAATAACACGTTAATTTACTTGAGGTTTTATAACTGATGTGTGTTCGCACTAGGTAAAAGTTCAATGGAGAGGAACAGAAATTTTCTTTTTTAAAGTGGAGTTAAAGTTTTAACGTTAAAAATAACAATATTCATAACATTAAATTATATTTTTTTATTTACCGTATCAGGAAGTATTTTAATTTTTTTTCTCTGTTTTCAATATTTATGTTGAAAAAATGGAGAGAAAATGGAAAGAAAATGGAGCAATACTGAATGAAAGGTTTTATTTAGATATCCCCATTCGTCCATGACAGAAAATGGTATCTGAGCAATGCAAAGAATGTGTCATTTCCGTCTAATTGATAAAATAAATGGTTTATCTGCTGAGTAGAAAATCAAAAATATTGTTTTCGGCTTTCTTTTAAGACAAATGAAACCCAGAATGTCTTCTCACTGAACAAAGCAAGCGGAATGCACCGTTTACAATAGTCGAAGACTAAGTACACTCATAGCTGTTGTTCTGAAAACTATAGTCATTAGAAAACAATTACCAAGTAGAAACAGGCATGAAAGAATAGTTGTAAATGCAGTCTCCCTCCTGGCAGCAAATAAAAAGTACTTCAAAATTTGCTCTTTGGAACCCTCTAGAATCTAGAGCAGGCGTACACAGACTGCAGCCTGCTGAGCTTTTGTGCGCGGTCCGAAGCAATCGCACTCATAATCAGGTAGGTACTTTTGTAAACATAATTTTGGAAATTAGTACCTGAAAAAGACAAGATTATACAAAAATGTGCCCACCTGCTAAATGAAATTTGCCAAGAACGTGTAGTACAGAAATCGGCATACTCATCCTCCCCTTGATGACGTATTGAGAATAGCATGTAGCAGTTATTGACCCGATTTGTCTAAAATAGTCAAAAGTTTGTCTCAACATAAAGAATCCCACTAAATAAATGCTTGGACACATTAAGGTTATGAATTTATTTTTTATATTATTATATTATGAGGTATAATGCACTTTGTACCGTGTAACACAGAAACATACGTATGTGGCCCGAGAAAAAAAATTGAGTAAGGTTGCTACCTTTTTTCTATCGGGCCACATGCATATGTTTGCTACGTTACGTGGGCTGCAATATAGTTATATTGTACTATACCTCATAATAAAACAGTGTAAAAAATAACACACAAAAACGAAATGGATTCAAACGTCTATTTAAAAATGAGTGGGAATTTTTTATGGTGAGACAAACTTGACTATTTTTTGACAAATCAGGTTTATACTTGCTACGTGCTACTCTTAACCCTTTCATGTGTGCTGTTCGCACAGTGCAAACGCCTAAATCTAGTCTTCTTTTCACTTCGTTCAATGTATGTCAGTTAAATGAGCAGAAAATGGCTAGTGCTGCCATCTGTTATCAGTTTAAAGAAGTAAAAACAATTTGAAACCTTTAATTGGAAATTTTTTCAAGATTTTTTTAGGTTAAAAAAAGTGGAAAAAAATCTGCACTGTGCAAGGGTTAATACGTCATTGTGATAAGAATAAGTAAGCTAATTTCTATATATGTTCTTCGCATATTTCATTTTGAAATAAGAGGATTCACAAAGTTACGTTGATGCGAACAACGTGAACAACAGGTGCATATTTTTCTATAGTTTTGTATTTTTCAGTCACTCATTTCCAATTATGTTTTCAAAAGCACCTGCCTGATAATGAGTATGAGTGTTTCGGGCCACACATACAAGCTTGGTGAGCCGCAGTTGAGTTCTAGAACAGCGCCGCATTGTTCTGGAACAGCGCCACTTTGGAACACTGTTCTAGAACAATGTCCCAAAGTGGTTTCAGCGTGATTAGGCACCTTTTTAACGGTGGTGGAACATGACTGATTTTTAAAGGTTCTTTTCGAGAATCTGAATTGAATTCAGAGGAGGAAATATCTGGAGTGATATAAATGTCATTGCTACAGATTTTTTTATGTTTACCCCAGTTTCTTTTTTTTTTAAATTCACAAAAAAAAAACAATTTTCAGGTAAATCTTTTAAAATCTGAAAACATCAACAGTATTCTAATCACTTATAACCCCGATGAAGAAACTCAGTTAAACTTTATTGAAAGAGTTTCAGAAGCAATATTTATTTAGGAGGGATGGGTTGGATATATTGGACAAATCTCCAGATTTACCTAAAGGTTCCAATTCTAGATCTATTACTGTAATGATGATATGGCTAAATATGGCCTCGCTAAGTACATTAACATTAAAAACTCTATATATTAGAGTAAATATCAAAATTGAACAGCAAAATTTTGGGAGGATTGGGGAACATCAGAAACAACGAAATTCTACATATTAATCTTACACACATATCTTCCCTAATTGTTTCACAGCCACTGGGAATTTAATTAAATTGAAAGCTTTTGTTTTATTTTTCATCCTTTATAAGATGTTTTATATGAATAGATTCTCTCTCTAAAAGTGTTTGTTTAGTCATTGAATCGTTTGAGGATTCCGCAGTAAAATAAGTTTCAGAACCCCATTTCTTTAAAGCCTTAAAGTAAGTCAGCAGAAGGCGGTAAATGCCAAGTCTGATGGACAGCAACTTAAACAGTAATGACCTTTCAAGAGATCATATAGAATAATCGCTATTATCCTCAACAAATCCAGCTTTCTTTTACTAATAGCCCCCCAAAAGATAATAAATTATTACTACATTATCTGCAATGGTATAAATGTCATCATCATTCGTAATTCTCTTTATTTATACTTTAAGAGATCATGAATATACCAGTTAATTTAGTGGGAGTAAAATCATATGAACCTATCATCGTCTGATCCTAAAAACTAGACTGTACTTCAAGAGATGCTATTTTTTTAAAGACGTATGAAAAAACTAAATACAATATCACTATACCTATTTCTAATAACAAGGCTATTGGGTTTGAAAAATCCCAGCTTACCTCTCTCAGGTACAAAACCACGTTGCTTTGCGGTCAACAATGCTAAGATTACTGCTATTATTTAATGGGATAATCCCTTTCAATCATAACGAAATGGTATTTTTTAACATTGACTTAATGCATTGACTTAACATTGACTTAACATTGACTAAGTTCCCTTTGGTCCATAACTGAAGGTCTGAGCAAATCAGAGTGCATTTATCACAAACGAACAATTCATTACAAGGTACTTAAGGAATCTTGAAGACATTACAAAAACGCCCTTAATATATCGAATTTTTCAGAATCCTGCCATTCCTAACATGGTAGCCGTTTCGTTTATGCGGTTTCCAGCCAGTTAAAGAGACCTGAGTATTACCGTGCCAAGATATTAATCTTTAAAATGAAAATACTAGATTTGAAATATAAATCACTTTATCTTGCACTTTATCTCGCTAGTAAGCCTAACGGAAATTAACTTGTGATAATGCTTTTCTATCAGTCAGTGGGAAAATGCCGTCAGTGTCACGATGGGGATGGATGATTTTGAATATTTCTATCTGTCAAGTAAAAGGGTAAGTGATCTGTAGATAACCTTCAGCCGTCATTTGGTTTAACCAATAACTGGATCTACTGGAGTTGCCAGTTCTGAAATACTGGTTTACCCAATGAATAATACGATTGCTCGTTTAACAGTTATTAATCAGGATCCTTTTTTTTAATGAAATCTTTAAGTAAAGCAGTATTTCCCATTTCAATTTTTCGCCGAGATAAAGATGTCTTTTCGTATCAAAAATTTGAAAAATATGCTGGCGAGATGACTTTGACAAATTTGATAGATTCACTATTAAGATTATTTTGTATAATCAATCATGACTGAAAACTATACAATCTATCTACATTTGCTTTGACTATATTGATTTATTAACGTTTTTACTGATTTCAAACTTGACTGCAACTAAGGTAAGTTGGGGTAACTGGGCCATCCCCTCCCAGATTTTTCCTTTACATATCAGGGGGTAATTCCTCTCTGTTGTTGCAACACTGGTAAGCAGAAGTCAACAAAAGAACAGCCCTTTGGTCTCCAGCTTGGTTGAAGAATGTTTTATGGCTGCAAATGTTTTTATATTTGTCATCACATAATATCTTTCTACATGAGTGAATTCAATAATTTTTGTAAGTCTATTTTTATCTCTCAAAAATTGAATGCAAGAATTTTTAGCTCAGTTAATGTCAAAATAGCCTTCTGTGTAGTGTTTTAACCTATCCTGAAAGTTAAAGGTCTGTGGAGGGGTATGACCCAGTTACCCCATCAGATATAGTGATTTGGGATAACTGAGCCATACCTTCAGGGTAACTGAGCCCAGGTATGGCCCTGTTTCTCCACACTGATCCACTTATGCTTATATTAACTACTACTAACCCAACCTAAGTAACTGAACTAATTAAGTTATGTTAATAAGTTACAATAAAGTCAATCAAGACAGGACTTTATAGATAGAATGTTGTTGGAGAAATTTATACTTTTAAGCTTGTGAGAGTTCAAACATGTTTTCTTTTTTTTTCTTACAACTCACCCAAGATTTGCGTCATATTTACATAGAAATTATTGAGTATGAAAATATTTGAGCATGAGTAAGTTTAACTATTATAAGTTAAGTAGTTAAGTCACTCATTTGTGTTCTTTTCACTTAAGCTTACTACTGGTTAAGTTATTACAAAAAACCTTTTTTTGCAAGTGACACATTAATTCACCTATTAACTCATTAACTAACAAAGGGCTTGTTAAACTCAAATTAATATTACATTTTTCAATAGTAAAGGCTATTACAGCTACTAAGCTAGAAAGTATGTTTGCACTTTTGAAAATGTGTTTATAGTCAATTACATTGTGTTTTACAATAACTTTGAGTATTATTTTTTTCCGGTGTTCGCAACAATCTATCTTGCAACATTGGTAATTGCTTTGCAAAATTATTTTTAAATGGGGGTACCATTTTTTTTCTTCCTAGATATATAAGCATTGGACCTATTTACCCAGTCACAGATTCTGTTGTTTGTTATGATAAATACACCTGGGTGGTCCAGTTACCCCAATTATCAGGGGAACTGGGCTCACCTATATTTAAAAATATATACAATATTTATATATAATATATAAATATATATAAAAACTAATATCATAGCTTAAACATACTCCCTAAGACTTACTAAAGTACATGCAATACAAAGATTTTTGAAAATTATACATATTAGTATAATTTTAATGTGTTAAAAATATAGTATATAAAAAAGTTGTAAATCTCTGGCCCAGTTACCCCAACTTACCTTATCCTATTGATAAAACTAACTCTTCCTTGAAAGATTTTAAAACTTTATAGGCTGAGTTCTTTTCTTCGAAATTTGTTTAACAGTTTTAAGGCTCGTGACAGAATCCATATTACCATTGTTAGCATCAAATTTTGATGGCTTATTTTCCATAATTACAATTCTAGTTATCAGCGCTATTGGCCAACTCCATAAAATAAATATCCAGGTTTTTTTCAACATTAAGGTAGAAATACCTGTTTTAAGGGGTTTATTTTCTCCATTCAGTTAGATCCAGGTTTTTTCTATATTAGGGTCTAGGTTTTTTTTCAACATTAAGGTAAATATATAGGATTAAGGGGTTTATTAACAGCAAGCTTTATTTATAGTTAGACTAGCAACCAACGTTTGAAAAGAGACAGCCCACTGGGCTTTATCCAGAAGCAAGAAATTTTGGTCGAATGGGCTTCTCTCAACAGTTGTTTAGAGCCAACAATTTCTTTCTTACGTGTGGATTTTAATGAAAATCCCAAATGTTCCTCGAATAAAACACTACAACACCCCTAACTGCTAAAGCAATTGCCTCTAGAAGTCATTTATGATATTCCGACTGATGCACTCCAAATATATACTGATGGGATAATCAGAAGTCAGGTGGTACAGGCAGCCGTATTTTCCTCAAAGACTCAAATGTCAGGATAAAATTTAGAAATGCTGCTAATAGCTCAGATTTTCGATCAGAACTGATGGCCATTGGAGAGGCCCTAAGATATGCTGAATAATTTCCATTTTAAAATATATGGGTCTTCACAGACAGCAAAAGTACCATTCAATATCTAATGAACTGGTCGCTTCTCACTGATAAAATTAGTACTGACATTCCCCTTCTCTTTTGCAGCATGGCGGATTCTTAATCATTAACTTTTCACTTCGTACCGTCACATGTGGATTTGTCCGGCAACGATCAGGCCGACATACTAACAAAACAGGGCTGTTTAGAGGATTCACCCCCTGTTTGATGTTCTAACTGCATCGGAGTTCAATCCGTTTGAAAGTTCAGGTTATACAGTTTTTGGAAAGAGCCTCTTACTCGTCACTGGTATCCGACCAAGCGCCCTGATCTGGTCTCGCTCTTTAGTAATCCAAGACTAATTCAGACTGTTCTGGTTCGTTTACAGAGTAGCCATACAAACAGTATACGCTTTGAGAATTCTATCCAGGTCTTTCTGGTTTGTTCCTGTTCTGCTACCTCCAAGAATCCTTCCCATATTGTGGACTGTTTGAGAATCACTATCAGCATGCTTGCTGAGGATTAGGATGCTGCTGTCTCTCATCTTCTCATAAGACAGAGTCTCATGGACCTGGTTTAGCGTTTTCTAGACCAAGGAGCTTAGCAACAACAACAACAACAACAAGCGTTTATTTTGGATCGTTTTCTAAGCAAAATAGCATGCGTTTTCCAAATAACCCTTTTTTTCTGGAAAATAAATCGTTTTAAATCTATGGAGAATTTTAATGTAATCTCTCCGGTTACATCAAATTGATTTCTCACATTTTCTTTGTCTTTTTAAGGGCTGTATGTTGCGAGTACACATTTTTATTATTAAAATGTGTTTCTTCCTACGCTAAATTCTTTTATTTCCCGTGATATCGTAATTAAATAACTCTTTCCTGAATTATTTTTTTCAACAGCGGATTGTATTATTGTTATATTTTTATAAATATCAGTATCCTTTTCATCGAATAACTTGTCTAGAGTTGTTCTTGAATACATTGCGAATTATTACGTTTAGTCTCTCTTGAATGTAATTACAAGGAAGAGTTCATCTACAAACACGTTGATTACTTTCAACTGCATTCTGTGGTAGGATTAATTGTTTTAGTTGGCAAGGTGCTCGTTTATAATATATGTAAAATATAAAAGTCTTTATCTTTAGGGTTATGTGGAAACTAACAGAAACTTTTAATGAGTTATAATGCTTTGCTAACACAATTTAAATAAGCTTTTTACTCCGTATGTTTTTAGAATGTTCTTTTAAATGTCCAAGTCACTAGATTCACTTGCGATGTCAAACTTTCCATGATGCTGGTTGGTTGGTTGGTTGTTTTGGGTTTTATGGCGCAAGGTCCAGAGAGGACAAACTGCGCCAAACACATGATGAAACCTGAAAAAGCATACATACAAGTTAACACTAATAGACCAAAGAGCATTAAAAACAATTATAAAATATTTACAAATGACAGAAAGTTACAATTACAGGTAAAATATGGTATAAAACAACGATACAAATAAATTTACATAAAATTCCCGGTTACCGTATAAAACCGAAATGGCGAGAAAAAGTGCACAGCGTAGACAGTGGTATATACAAGATGGCCAAAACTTTCCATGATGCACACTGGTAGCTTCAATTTTGTTTCCTTCTCCTTCCATCGCTGACATGAGGGCATAATTATGCTTTCTTGATTCTATAACAAGAGCATCATACTGCAGAAAACATTTGAATAAATATCTCTTACATTAAGCTATTTTTGGTTTTATAATCTCCTTATTTCCCTTTTTTTCTTGCATAGAGTATTTCACCAATCACATTCTACTTTCTATTCTACACACACATTAGCTCCATTAAGTTTTCAGCCACCCCGTCGCCAGCGTCTTCTTTATAATTCTTTTGATGGCTCACAAATGATTAGACCATGACACTCTCCAATTACATTTAAGGCTTCCATTTCATAAAACGCAGATTAACCCAAATTCACAATATATTCATTTTAGGGGAATACATCACGTCTCAGAACCATATAGACACGTTACAATTAAAAAAAAATCTTACCCAAAGTGAGTTAATGATATCACTTGAGGTACACGTTAAAATCCTTAATGCACAATTCAATTTATTTTTGGATGCATTCCTATAATTTTGCTTTCATTCCATGCTTTATGAAATCATGGAATATCTGTATTGATGATAGTGTGTAAAGCTTGCCTCTTACGAAGCGGTTTAATTAACATTCGAATGACCAAGAGAAGCTTTGAACTCGCTAATGTTATACCATTCTAATGTTTAAACATCACTCACAATTTTTTCAGATGGTAATACCTGATGATAGAGGCCGTGTTCTCAAGGTAATAAAAAATGGAATGGTATAGCAAGTGAGTTCAAAGCTTCTCTTGGTCATTCGAATGTTGATAAGTGGCTTCGTAAGAGGTAAGCTTTACACACTATCATCAATACAGATATTCCATGATTTCAAAAACCCTGGAATGAAAGTAAAATTATAGGAATCCATTCAAAATTAGGATAATTTTTGCATTAAGGATTTTTAACGTCTACTTCTAGTAATATCACTAACTCACCAAGGTTTAGATTTTTAAAAATTGTAACACGTCTGTATGATTTTGAGACATGATGTAATTCCCTGAAATGAATATATTGTGTTGAAAATTGTGTTGATTGTTGTGTTATTGAATATATTGTGTTTAAAAATTTGAATGGCATAGCATTAGCGAGTTCAAAGCTTCTCTTGGTCATTCGAATGTTAATTAAACTGCTTCTTAAGAGGCAAGCTTTACACACTATCATCAATACAGATATTCCATGATTTCAAAAAGCATGGAATGAAAGCAAAATTATAGGAATGCATTCAAAAATAAGTTGAGTTGGGAATTGAGGATTTTAACGTCTACCTCAAGTTATATCACTAACTCACTTTGGTTAAGATTTTTTAAAATTTGGGTTTATCCTATTTTTGTTTGATATGTAAGTTAAATTCAACTAAACCTAGCGGCGTTAACAAGATATTCTTAACCCTCCTTATATATGGCGTCAAATGCTCAAAATATAACCATAAACTAGTTGGTACCCGTCAAAACATGACGGCTGGTTAGTAAATAAATGTAGTAATACACAAATTATAATCAACACATCATTGTCAAACGTTGAAAATCATAATACTCAGAATTGAGAAATACACTTTAAAAAATTACTATTGAACTCAATAAAAAGAAATAGGGTTACTCAATAGCTCGAAATAATAAAAAATTCCGTCAGGTTTAATTCTATATCTCACAAACATAATTAAAAATAAAAATGGCAGAGAGAATTAAAAATGAAAATGGCAGAGAGAGAGAGAGAGCTAGAGATATTCCTCAGAATAAACAAATCTCGTGTCTAGTAAGTACCTAAAGCCAGATTTAAACATGGCACTGAGCATGCGCAGAAAGCAATTTTTAATTGTAAATTGTGGCTAATTAATAGAAATTGCGGTTACAAAAACCGAATTTGACACATCTATAGATTAAAATCTTTCGTTTAAGACGCAAATGAAGTAAATGGAGGCAGTAGTTTTCTCTCACGGACTGCCCAAATAATCGGCTTAGGCACTTAAATATATAGATGAGCCCCAATAATCACTGATAACTTAGCTCTAAAATGAGTACCTAAGGGATTCTTTGTATGGTTTGGTTTGGAGCGCTACGGTTAACTTTTTGCTACACTAGAGCTGCTTTGACCGGGACCTACAGTTGAAAGCGATTCTAAAAGTCTACAAACATCCATGCCGACTGTGGGACTCGAACCCACAGGATCTGAACCGAATGCTAGGGCGCTAGCTAGTTGGCCATCCCCTTACCACCACCTAAGAGATTCGTAAGCCTCCCTATATTTGTTGTCGAAAATTCAAAAAATAAAATTTAAATAATTTCCAATAATCACTGATCACTTAGCTGTAAGAAAGTTAGGAACACACAAAAAATTAACTCCTTTATAAGTGCCCTGAGTAGCAAGAATTCAAAATTCAAAATGAACAGGGGCAGGGATGGTAAACTAACAGTTGACAAAAGAAAAACGTTGAACAACGTTAACATCAGTAGTATAAAAAAGTGAAGTAAAAATGGAGGAGAATTTGTATATGTTTCAACCACCCAAAAATATTTGAGAAAAATAAATGAAATATTATACGAGAGTCATAAAAATTACCAAATAATCGATACAGTATTTATACGAACATTTAATGCTTCTACAACTTATCACTTCCAAATACAATTTAAATTCAAATCTTGTTACTCATTTCCTGATGGAAAATTTGAATTTTCCCCACGAGTGATACATTTCTTAAAATAGCATTTAAAAAATAAAAGAAAAAATTCTAAATATGTGTGGTCTTTCCTTTTTTTTCTATACAGAATATAATTCTGACAAATTCAATTTTACATCGGCCTAACAAATAGCGTTGTCTTTTCACATTAATTAACTGACCCTTTCCTATTCCTTGCCGATTTTTGTCGTTTGAAGGATATAAAGAACTGATATTTGACTTGTTGGATAAATTATAGGTTCCTTATAATGCAAATCCTTCGTTAATTACATCCTAAAGCATATTAATTACCTACCTTCTCTTATAAATAGTAATATTTCATAGAAAATAGCTCGTAAATTTTCTAACTTGACCTTCCCCAACACTCTGCAATGCTCTTAAATCAATCGAATATCCCAGCGGCGTAATTGTTGGGTCAGCCTACTCCCAGAGTGTCACACCTATTCTTTGTGTAAGCTTCCAGAGATGGGACCGGATGTTGCTTGAAATGCACATTCAAAATGAAATATTCATTATACTAATAAAATTAATCTATTGTACACTAGCTTTAGGTGTTTCAGTCCACCAAAAAATCTTTATATTAAAGGACACAAAAAAAGGACCAAGTTGGCTTTGTGGTACAGTGTGCTGGCTATCGGTGCTGAGGTTGCTCGGATCGAATCCCGGCGAAGCGCCACTAAAATACCTCCGTTTGTGTCGTCCCTTCATAGGGGGTAATGCTGGTCCGCCTATATAGTGTTCCCATAATAAAATGGCCAGCAAAACTGTGGTGAACAACAGGCGAATGTCTAGTGACAAGTGTCTCCGCATTAGAAAAAAAGGACACAAAAATTATATCTTGGTTCCCAAATTTACACAATAGGTTTTTTTTTTAACATTCCAGCAGAATTTGCTTAACATTTCTGCAGCTAGGAACTATTGAATAATTTGGAAGGAATCAATTACTTAGAACTTTGTAGCAGGAGAGTATATTCTGACAACACTTATGCAATAGACACAATTGTAATTTTTTACTGTCATGTGAAAGAATCGAATACATTGAATCTGAAATGAAAGAGTTGAGAAAAAACAAGAACTGTGGAAAAATCTAATAAATGAGAGAAATGTGACGGGAGAGAATATAACCAAACTCTCCATCAGAGCTGGGATCAAGAAAAGTCCAGTAGACAATAATTTAAGTCATATTCACGCAGACATGTTAACTTCAGTACTTAATCAACGTTTATACGAAATGGCCCCGAAAAGTACAGATATAACATTTTTCTTTCTTTTTTCTAGCGGAGGCACTTGTCGTGTAGACATTCATCTGTAATTCACCACAGTTTACTGGCCATTTTATTATGGGGCACCATGTAGGCAAACCTGCATTACCCCCTATGAAGGGGCGACACAAACGGAGGTAATTGAGTGGCGCGACGCCGGGATTCGATCCGAGCACCCTCATCACCGAAAGGCAGCGCGGTGTACCACAGGGCCACCACAAACCCACAGATATAACATTTCTATGGGGTTGAATTACTTTAGACAAATCATGTTAAAATGTTTTTTAAACATACTATAACAAAACTTTCATGTTTTTTAAATACAAGCAGTATTAAATCCTCATCACCATAATTGGCACGAAAATCCAGTGTGGGCTTTGGTTCTCTCTATGAATATATCTCATCTTGTTCCCAGCTACAGTTTTACGATTCCTGCAATTCAAAAGGTGAAAGTCCTTATCAACAACACCAGACCATCTTTGTTTTGATCTACGTATGGATCGATTGCCAATTGGTCTAGCCATAAAAACATTTCTTGATGTTATTCTCGTCAGGCAATCGCATTAAACGACTAGACCATTTCCTTCTTTGTATTTTAATAAACTTGTTAATATCAGGGTCTTTATGAAGACGACATAATTCGGGGTTGAATCTTCTTCACAATCCATTTACATCAGTGGTCCTCAACCAGTGGTCCGGCACCACATAAAAAAAAGTTGCCAAACAAATGAGGATTTTGAAAGCAATGTTCATTGAATTAGATGGGCCGAATATATCCGATAACTATCAGATGTTAAGTTAAAATTTCTTAAAAGTTTAACATAATTATTTTACTATTAGAATATGATGCAAAATAATTTGCATACCCCCGGAAGGTTCCCTCCCCCTCAAGTCGATGGGAGTGGGGCTGGCGGTCAGCATATGGTTCAAGTTTTGACTTAGTGGTCCACAGACTTCTACGTGTGTTGGGAACCACTGACTTACCCCCATAAATGCTTGGATACCCCCATAAATGCTTCTTAGAATTTTTCTTTTGATTACATCCAGGGTATATTCCTCTCTCAAGTTCATAGTCCATGTCTCTGGGGTGTAGCTAGTCCAGGTCTTATAAGCACTTTGTATAATAGTAATTTAGTATTAATTTTAATTAGGCTAGGGTACAGAAATTTATGCAGTTCAAAACAGCAGGTGAAAAATGTTTAAATACAAAAGACACTTTAAATCTAAGAGATGGTAAAAAGAAACATAGGAAATTAAACGTAAAATATATATTAAATTTCAAAAAATACAATTACTCGCTCTCCAGTTGTCTTTTAAGAGTTAACTGTTAACAGACTCTTAACTCAAATTTTGCTGCAAATAATATTACATTTATTATATATATAGTTTGAGAATTTATCAATGACCATCTTACTCTGTTGACCTGACTCGAGACCGTTGGTCCTTCGAAAATTGAATTAAAGAAGAAAGAAAATAATAGAATGCGGAGCATCGAATCTCCACCTTCTCAAATCAGACTCCCTATTTCAAAGTTATCGTAAAAATTGCTTTTCTAAACAAATTTTTCCTTATACATTTCTCTTATACCTTTCCGTTAAAACGCCGCTCATCGAATTAGATCCAGATGTGTGTAAATCAGTATGCTATTGGAGCAACGATTCTATTAAAAAATATTAATTACTTATCATTTAACCCAGTGACAAAATTTACGCCAATTAGTTTTTGACAGAGATCAATAAAGCATTTGTCAACTTTAGTGCAAAATGTAAAATTATGGAAATCACCGTAATTACATAAGATCTGACTTACGAAGAAGAATTGCTAAAATATGCTAGGTGCGCTTCATACGAGGAGCACAAACACTCGTATTGACTTTGGTTCTCTTACAACTGTGAATGAGAATGTGATAGATACATACCAGAAGTGGGGAACATTTTTAGCGAATTAGCCGCATCAAAAAAAATCTAACATGCACTATGAAAATATACTGTGTAGAGTATATTTGGAATACAGTATATTTTCATTCTGGCATGCAATAAAATTTTATTAATTTCAGACAAAAAATTATTTTTACAGTTTTAAACTATTTCTTTTATTAAAATTTATTGAAACTCATCCACAGTTTCAAATTTTTGTTTATACACAACAGATTTAATGAATCCCCAAGCAAAAAAGTCTAATAACGCCTGATATGCTACGAAACACTTGGAGAGTACTGGATTACCATTTATACGTTAGCCGTGCTACAAAAGTTGCTCACATCGAAATCTATGATACTATAATAGAAATCTATGATTGATATTAAAACTTGGTGAGATGTTCTTTCTATTTAAATATTTTTTTTATTCTAATGGGTAGTTCCGTAAATATAAGTCATGACTTTTGGTTACCTTTAGCCGGACTACCCTGTATAATAATAACACTTTATTATGGAACTGCCGTATGGGACGGATTTTAATCGTAGTAATTATTAACTTAGTACTATACCTTGATTTGATTAGGTATTCAAAAATATATTTAGAGGTAATGCCAAACGAAATATTATACATGTTGATGTACAACATTAATTAATTTAGATTTCCAAAACCTTTTTCACATGCATTTTTTTTATCAGAACATGATTAAAAACACGTAAAAATTATCACTTGCTTAAATATTTAAAAATGTGCTCCCTATCCCTCCCCCGTGTATATAATTCCCTATAACCCGTGTGCATGATTGATTCCATTTGCGTATTATTCTTTATTTGGATACTTTTTCATAACTATTCCTAAGCTTTAAAAAGTTTCACCTTTCTGTCTTGTACTGATTTTTTCTTAAAAAATGTTTTAACCATGAATGCTTTCGCATATGTGTAAAGATTTCCACGGAGTGGAGATCCGCTGTGTGTGTAAGCGTGCATAGGGTCACATGGATAACTAGTTCAATCTGGCGTCAAAAAATCCGCCAGCGCACAGTGGCACTCGACAGCTGCACAAGCTACCGTCGACGAAAAATTTAATTTTCCGCCCAGTGTGCAAGCTCCAATTGCAAGCCAAAACCTGTGGTCTACTGTTGGAACGACGTCCGATGGAAAATTTCCGCCACTGATAAAAACGATGTGTGTGCAACGGGCCTTACGGTTGAGTCGCGACTAAAGCATGTACGTTCTTCTGCTCTCCCCTCATAAAGAATGATGTATGCGTCAGTATAGGGTAATCCCACAATAAGGAAGCCAACGATTTCACACTTTGGAATGGGCGAATGTAGATAAAGACAAGTGGCTGCATTGCTAGGATAAAATATATGTAAAAATAAAACACTTCCTTTATAACGCTTTCATTAAGCAGTTATCCCCGTCAAATTACATCTAAGAAAATTTCGTTATATAGAGATTTTTTAATAATACAAAATTCATTTTCATGTAAATGGTTCAAATCACGGTCCTGCAGAAACTTCCGATGAATTGAATGTAATTATATAGAAACATCAATGTAACAGACTCTTAACCCTAGAAACTCGAAATCAATGTAAGTTCTATTATTTCGAATAAACACGAGTTTGACTGCAAAAGTTTTCTGGCAGTTTCTAAATATTTCCTTTTCAGGATATTTAAATGACTTTCTTTTTCTTGCTATTTTTCAAGTACATCCTTTCATTAATTATCACGGATGATTGAATGTTAAGTTTGTAACGACAATGAGCCTCAAAACTAGACCGAACTCACGTATCAGACCATGATGCCCTACTCCTAACCTTTAGGCTGCTCTATACGATTTACGAATGTTTTTCTATACTAACCCTATTGGATTCAATCAGCGTTAACCCATGGAGAAAATGTGTTCGGACTTGGAATGAAAGTTTGTTACTTTTTTTAGTTGCGCTCCGAAATAGAGAAAGAAATTTTACACTTCGGGGAATTTTTCATTTAAAAAAAATGCAAATAATGTTTTCAAATTTAAATCATTCGGAAGAAAAATCTGATATAGTGTGTTTTAAACGCTCATAAATTCCTTTGGTGGATGAAATTCATAAAATGAATCCTGTTGCAAAGTGCAGAAAAGTTCAGACTATCTGAAAATGCCACTTTTATTTGATTATGAGCATTTACGTAGTCGTAATTAGTAGACATATTTTCTC
>OU015493.1:143079139-143379139 GCA_907164885.2 Dolomedes plantarius | reverse complement strand
TAATTGTAGAATACAAAGATCCACAGCTATAAGGTGTAACAAAAATGGAGGTAATTTGATATACCGCTAATTTTAATTTTGGATATTTTGATTCTGGCACAAGTTTCCAAAATTCTAGAGAACAGCCGTGTCGTGACCTTGTCGTTAAGTAGCTCGTTTATGGCTTCAATGGACCCAGAAACCACACTTCCCTTACGTATATACATATCTCTTGTTAATTCATATATATTTACGGCATCTATGATACAACATTTCCATTTTCAATTGATCATTATCTGTCCTAAAATAGAACAATCGTCAATCGAAAATCTGCGAGTCTTAACTCAGTTTAATCTAAAGTCCAGCATAGAGACGATAAGCACGTCCCATAGTTATCTCTCCTCCTCCGTCAGTCCTTTCTTTTCTTTATATATCCCCTCTATCAGAAAATTCCAAAACATTCTAGAGAACTCCGTCACCGCGTGGGAAAAAATATCCCGACCTCCGGTCAGCCGGTATGTCGGCACATCTGGTCCCCCGGAAGTGGCCGTAATTATCTTAAATTGAACACTCCGTCCCTTAACGACGTATATGGGAGGGGGCTTTTTTCCACTTAAAATTAGACACAGCACCACCACATGTGCGTGGTTTTGACAAGTCGCAAAGAAAGTGTTAAACGGCCGCAGTTTGGCCACCCCTGGTATATACAGTGAAACTTCTGTGTGACGGCCAGTAATGATTCCGAAATAAAGGTAACCGTTTTGAGGGGTGGCGGTTGTAAAGAGGTTTCTTCCATAACATTTGCTCTAGGGAGACTTTAATTTGTTTGAATAAAATATGTCCGTTTAGAGGGTTGGTCGGCGAATAAGGTTGGATGGCTAGAGAAGTTTCACTGTATAGATTTATTATGTGTATGTATGCATGTATACATGCATGTGTTCATATGAAATTTATTAAATGCATGCTCAGATTTCCGTAGAAAATTTAATAGTGTAATAATAGCACAAAACCAAAATAACATTAACAATTTAAAATAAATGAGTCGTAGTTCCACTGTATATATACAGAGGCTGTTCACACATTTTTTAGACGATGCATATTGTATTCACAAAACTAAATTACATAAAATTCTTGTGTTTTAAATGTTCTATTTGACATCCCTTATTCTGAACTATCTTTCGAGACCGCAATTTCCAGGATAATAATGCCTTTTGAAGTGTTAGAAGAGGTATTCTATCCCATTCCTCCTGAACAGCTTTCCAGAGTCCTGTAAGGGTTTGGGGACGACGTTTGGATAACGCAGATTTTGAAAGTCCGAAAGCAAAAATATCCATAGGTGATACATCGGGAGATTTAGTAGGGATATCAGTGAAGGGTATGGCCTTGATAACTGTTTTTGTTCCATTTCTTTTAGGAAATTTACAGTGGATTTTGATGTGTGACTGCTAGCTTTGTCCTGATGGAGTCTCACAGATTGATGGCACTGTGGGTAAAGCGATGGTATTTCATTCAGAAAAATTGGCGATAAAATATGTTCCTGATAGTAATTGGAGTTACTCTTGACATTTTTTTTCCACTCTCTTTATTTTTAACTTGCCATTATAAGAAAAACCAGCAACAATCATGAATCCCTTAGAAAACTTTCTTTCGATTCTTTGAACCATGTACTTAAATTTTTTTCTACCCTTTTATGATAATAAATGGCTCTTTTTTTGTTGCAATCATTTAAATACACCCATGATTCATCTATTGTGACAATTGTTTTCCAGTTTTCTTTGGATAAGTGTTTCTCATATGAGAATTCTGCAGCGTGTCCTGCATTCAGCGATATGATTTGGAAGAAGACGATGCACATTGCGTTTTTTCGCTTTCTTAAGATTTAAATCAACGTTTATCATTTTGTTTTCAGTGGACACTGAGCATTTTAATGATTTTGCAACTGTCCTTTGACTAGGGGGATTTTCTTTTAACATTAAACAACGTACCTTTGCAATAGTCAAAGATGTCCGTTTTTTCCTTGGATACTTGTTTGGAATTTTTGTCCCACTTGAGGTTCCAATTCAACGTTTTTTTTCCTTTCTTGTTGAAGATATTACCTATCGACGCTTTAGATATCACAAAACCATGACTCTCACATTGTTTTTGGATAACGGAGTATGCATATTTATCTTCGGAAAGAGCATAAATGTAGCCTTCGAGCCACTGCTTTGTTAAAAACGCCATTTTGAATAAAAACAAAACTTTCAAGCCCTAGACGATAATTTTGACTTTTAAAAACATAGAGCAATTGTAATTATTTCTTGTGCAGCAAACGAATTTTTATTACCGCTTACCAAAATCGTCTAAAATATGTGCGAACAGCCTCTGTATTCTCGGTGAAACGGAGTGAAAATCGGGTAAGATTCCTCAGATCCGTGATCTTCGGAGGCCTGTACGGGTCTCAAAACAAATGAAAAAGAAACATATCCACAGGCCAAGCATCGTTCTAGAGGTCTCTCTAAGTAATACATGATTGAGATGTAGCTTAGATTTGATGCAGGGAGTATAAATTAATCCTCACGAGGTAAAGATTAGGAGACCGGGTTATCTGACAGAAAGCTAATTTTTGTGAGAAAAGTTAAACTTATAGTCTAATTGCAATTTTAGTTTGGATACCATATTTATACACAACATTGAATTTTCGGAAGATCTAGGGCATCACCTAATAATTCTCGGGATCATCGATAAGCGGTATCTGATGTGGGTGTAAAAGAAAAATCCATCACTCGTTTTGCACAAAAAATATCAATTCTACGAAATGAAAAGAACTCGTAAATTTTGGTTAGTTTGAGGGTAAAAATAATACCACAATTAATACTTCGAGCTGAAAACTTAAAGCTTCACTAGGAGATATGGCGAAGGACGATGGCCAAATTGCCATTTGTGCTGGGGTTTCATACCTGAGACCAAAAGAGGGTTTGAGACCTGCTTGATGTATTGATGTTTGTGACCGGTCACACTCGGCTTTAATCTGTAGGTCCTGGTCTAATTAGCCCTCGTGTAATAAAAGCTGGTCGTAAGCGCTGCAAGAAAAAAGCTAACTAATCAACTACACTGAAACAGGAGCAAAGATTCTTGCTTTTATGAGGTTGTACGGAAGCAATTTATAATTAATGGGGCTAAGAACTATCAGCCTAATAAAAACAGAAAAAGTTAATTTTTAGTTGAATATGACGAAATGGGCTTTAACAATAATTGATTTTTAATTAATGATAGCCACCTTAAAGTCACAACAGTAAATATACTTAATATGAATATGAGAATGACACCTTGAAATTTTTGAATTTCCTCTCCGGACATGAATCTAACTAAATATATTATCGAAAACTGTTAAATAGAGGTTTCAAAACAACATAAGTTGAAATCTTTTAAAATAATGGGGCTCGATAACTAGTTCCAGACCATTAAATCTGGTTGAATCCATACAAGGAAAGAATTCATTTTTCTGAAACGATAACCAATTAAGTGTTAATTATAAAATTATGGCGGAAATACCTTAAATTATAGAATATATAGGAATGTATCTAACACGTCAAGATGAGGAGATACGAATATTTACCAAATATCATGTATACGTAGATGTATTTTTTACGTAAATGTGTACAGAACAGTAACTGTGTACATTTTCAAAGTGTATTCCTTTATAGGAGGTTGATTAGTGGTTGGGAAAATTAAAATTACAAATTTTAAGAAACTGAAGTCTTTCGAGCATAACTATGTATGGGGTGTGTATACTTTTTATGCTCACTTTAGCATTTCAAGAATTGCTATAATCTTACAGGAGACTCGCAAGATGGGGCAAAAATTGCGTTGTGTACAACTCTCTTCGGGGATACGCCTTCCCGCGTTTGTCTACATCTAATTAAAATTGATTGAATTTATAATTCCGAATGTCTACCTAGTGGGAATATTAAACTTGAGTTCGTTAGGGTAAGATAATGTTTAAAATTCGAATAGTCTCTAAAGCTAATGCTACTTCATTTCATTTGATTCTTATCCTGAATAATTTAACATTCGAAACACGTGATAAAGAAAATAAGCCATATGCCTTTCAGGCTTTTAATAAATTTGTTGATCAATATCCTTTCATGAAATGTGTTAAGATATTAATCTTCTTTTCTCAGGCTTCCGGAAATGCATCTATCTGTTAAAGAGTCCATTGATAAAATGTAATCCTATTCGAAACCTTCTTTTCTTTCTTCTGTAATCGTTAAAAACTTGTTAATTTTAATACACTTTGCAGGTGATAATTTGGTCTGTGTGAGCATGAAGGCACTAAACGAGTCTGTACCATGACATAAAATTACAAACATTGCAAATATTTCCGTATAGCTCCGAACTGTTTTAATGTTCTGCAGATATGGACTTTTGGTGACTCATCTTGAAGAAAATTTCATAGATCCTGTGTGGAAAATACAGATATTTGATGAATTTACTGTTCATGTACTTTGGATTCCATCCAAGGCTTTGGAACCTATGAGGGAGAAATATGTCTTCTTGATCAGTTTTCCGATATTTTTAGGGTTTTAAATTCTATTAATTTTTTTGCAATGCCTTTAATTCTGCTGTCTTATGAGAATAGATTTAATCTTTTACGGCACCAAGAAAAGTAGAAAATGTCCAACGTCAGACAGAATCGGACCTTTCAGTGTGAGTCTTTTAGAAAGGAAAACGAATTTAGAGACATGTATTTACTTTAATGTGAAATTAATAACAAAAGATTTTCAATAAGTAGAAGATCTCATCGAAGAACCATCCATGATTTAATTTTTTTTCAACTGTTTACGGAGTAAACTTCCGTTGCGGTGAAATCTATTTGTTGGGATGATCTGCTCGCAGTCATTTCTTGCCAGAAATTTTTTGTCTCATTACCATATAAATCATCGTGGGGGGGGGGGGGGGGGTTATCCATTGTAAACAAATAGAAACCGTATGCGTCAGTTAAGACATGGGGTAGATAAAATCCTGTCAAGTTCCGGCCTTAATATAAAATCAAGATTTAAGGTGCCGTATAGAATTTTTGCTATCAGTCATGTTGAAATATGCTGTTTCCGGGAAGACATAACGCATAGATAAGAACTACTGATGTTAGTTAAAGAGTGATGAAGGGGTGACCAAACATAATGCTATGACTCCATTCAATCGACCACAGATACAGATAGGATTATCTGTGTACTGTAAAGGTTGTTGTCAATAAACCAATGACTTCAATTAAAACTAATCAATGATTAAACGAATGTATCTCTTTGGTTGTATCAAAAGATGAAAGGGAAGCTTACATAGATCGAAACTTATTAATTTTCGCTCTTTAACCTTATCATGTGAAGATCACCTGTTTATCAGAAGTGTCTGATTTTTAGCCTCGTTTCAAGGTGAACGTCTTTTCTTTCCTTTTAGAATGAAAGCATATATTTTAACAAAAGGTAAATGTTAAATTTGTGAGTGATTTTAAACAAATGGGGAATTATTGCAAAATCAGTGACGGGATGAAAGTAAACCATTAAATAATAATAGTAAAGTCAGATAATATAATGGTAAAATTAGAATTAGAGAGAAAATGATTATATTTACTTTTAAAAATTTGGTTAAAATGATATTTTAAAGTCATGGAGGAAAATGGCACTACCGAGATAAAATAAAATGTCTCTTGGAACCAACTTGACATTAACCGGCAGGTGGAAACCATATTCAGTGCGGTCTGTTACCTAGTGATTAGATATGAACAAAAGGTACTTAATCAAGACTGGGATCGATTCCAGTTTTAAAGCGCTAAAAACGATCGCATAGTCCTCTGAAGTTCAGTCCAGATTATCCTTTGTTCCGATTTAAAATTTAAAACACATTCACCGTTTTGTTCTCTTGGAAACTGAAACAGATGCGGCCAAATTTCAGCACTGAATATTTTACTTACCTGAGGCAGAGGGCATTTCATGCCTCTGCATAAACTCCATGTTATGAGTAGGATTTTCGATTTTGAGCAATTTTTTAAAAACCCGGGTTTTAATTAACCCGGGTTTACTCAAATGCGGGGGACGTTGTGTCCCCGCAGGACACAACGTCCCCGGTCCTGCGGGGACGATGTGTAACCCCGCAGGACCGGGTTACACAACGTCCTGCGTTGTGTAACCCGGGTTTTTTTATTTAAAACCCGGGTTTACTCGGGTTTACTTAGTTGGTTTCAGGGGGTCAATAGCAAAGAACTAAAATAATAAATAGATTATATAACGGCCATAATTCAACATTATGCTTGCACCATCAGTGATTGAAGCGACCATATCATTATCCAATGAAATATCATACTCGCTGAGATTTCTTTTACAATCTGAATTACCTTTTCTGCATTTACGCTTCCCATAACTCAATTAGACCAAGAGATTGGAAGCCGGTGGAATAGTGTATATTCAGGTTGATAAATCTACGGTTTTGTATTGATGTGGTTTCACTGAAACTAATTGGAAACAGACCATTATCCTCTTTGATTTCTCTGATTTTTTTAATGATTTTGCTCTGCACAGTTTGAAAATGTTTCATAAATAAAATTTTTGTTTGGCTAGGACTACTAGGAAGGAGCACACTAGATGCTTTAAAAGTTCATCTTATCAATGAACTATTGACAAGCTGTTGAAATGCCATACCATCTACAGCAACTAATTTTGCTATAACCTCTTCAACAGACTGTACATTTTTTGTGAAACAGTCATCAATTTTTCGAGATTTCAATTTGGGTTCGTCGTCATCACCAAATTTAGAACATGTTAATACTTCAATTTGATGTTTTGTCTTCATGTGGCTTATCAAACTTTTTGTACTTGAACCCGAAGCCTTTAGGATTGATGAAAAAATAGTGAATTTTGCTGTTTCTTGTGGTTTGTTAGACAGAAAATGTTTCCATACTCCAGATTTGCGCTTCGAGCTTACGTCCTCAAAAATATTCATTTAAAACTGTAATAAAATCGAATAATTAAAATTTGTAATTAACACAGCTAAGCTACACAGCATCAGAAAAGTGCGCAAACATGCACTTAATTATACGGTGGCGTATACCCACATTAAAAAGTTATTTTATAACAAATAAATACATACCTAATAAAAGAATAATAACTTCAAAAATGATAATATTTGAAGCTGATCGAAATCCAACGTGTATATCCAAGAAACAAAAGGTCGAAGAAATTTCAAATCAGAGCAATTCCAAATAATCGAAGAGTCCAGTTAAAATCGAGAGTGGGAGAGCTATCTAAACTATCAAAGTTTATTTACTATTTACATAAAAATATAAAACTAAATATTAATTTCGAGAGCAGCATGTTAGATCGTTATCAGGTGAGAGATCCAAGTCGAGTGCGTCAATCTAGGACGTTACAAAAAACTTCCTTCTATTGCAGGCAAAGCGCTTTCTGTGGGTGGGTCCACAGAATATTGTTTAACTACGCAATAAAGAGCAGCGAGAACACAACACAACGAGATATATAACTAAACTAAACAAACACAAACCACAGAAAGCAGGCATGGTCGTGTAGCTGAAGTATTGCCAATTCACACGGCATAACGCATGTGCTGCTGGGAATCCCCAACTCATAAACTTGAGTGAAATAGAGCTATGGCGTACGCCGTCGCCAATATATCTCCATCTCACTCCGTCTCATTGCTTTTATATCCATTTGTTTGAGAGCCGTACCGAGTCAGACTTGTTAAATTCAGTCTTGGTTCTAAATTAAGGAATATAATTGGTATTCTATTGTATTAGATAAATAACAAATTCCCCGGGTTTACATTAAAAATTCTCCGGGTTTCGGGTTTGTAAAATCTTTGAAAAACCCGGGTTTTCGGGTTCGGGGAAACCCGAGTCAAAAACCCTAGTTATGAGGGGTACCAGAGACACCCCACTGCGTTGTGTAAAATTAGGGAGGTGATCTCCAAAGGTAACTATACGTTTATAAAAAAAAATAATAACATTTATTATACAATACTCTACAAAAAGTTAGGTTTACATATTATAAATGAGAAATCTTGAATAGTATCAGAATTAGGCCATGTTATGTCCGCTTCCTGCGGCAGGACCATTAAGGGTCTATCGCAATATAGTTCAGTCTAAACAAAACTGTTTTCAGTTCGTCAAAATTTGATGTAAAAAACCAGCACTATTTGAAAGGGGAGAAATGACCAATCTGGGGAGCTTTGATGAGGCATCAGGGCATGGCATGGAGTCGTTGGGGTACTTCTACCGGTTGAGGCCGCAGGTATGGGACTAAGATGATGAGGCCCTTCGGTGGCGGTTGAAAACGGTCATCTCGCTTTAGCGGGGGCGTCTTTCTTCTCTCCTCGTCATTGCACAGCAGTCACCGGACTCTCTTCACAGCTCGCCACCCAATCTCTCTCCCACCCTCTGCCTCCGTTCCTCCCGTTTCTTCTCTCAAAAACTCGGGGTTCATTCCCCCCCCCCATTTTTGGTTTTGACTCCTCCCCAGGTTGGTTTCTCACGTAAATTTATTGCCGTTCCATGTACTTTATTCGTGGGCAGGATGATACTCCCTACGGTTGAACTACGTGCTACTTTTATTTCCGCGAAAATTGGCTGTCCGTTGAGTCTTTCCTGGAATTTCTTCCTCCCGTCCTGAGGAATTCAGGGGGTGCGATGTTTCTTGGAAATTAGAGTAGGTGCATCCAATATGGCCTTTTTATGACCCGTAAACGTGCTTACGAAAAACAAAATGGCTTATAATGTTGGAAGGAGTCAAAATGTCCAAATTGTGGATCCTTCACAACACTCCACTTCTGTCGATAAGATAATATCCAGCACGAACAAACATTGTTTTGAAAGAAGAAATAAAATTGCTGAATCAGCAGTGAAATTTTTAGAGTTTTTCATAAAATAAACATAGACTTTGGTAGGATTTTTTTAACCTAAAAATGATGACCATGAAAAATGAACCTTGGAAATGATCCTACAGGAATGAACCAAAGAAATGATGTGAATGATTGAAATCAAATGCTGTTACTTTGTATTAAATTCTTTTTTTTCTGTTCAGTAGATAATAGGAATCATTCAGTTATTTTTTTTGTCCCTATTTAAAAATAAAAATGTGGTAATCGACGAAGAGTGAAAAAAAAATCATGATTCTGCTTAATTCTCTGGATTTTCCAGAAGTAATGAGCCCTGTATGGAAACTGAAATATCTTTCCATTTCTTACTCCTTCTTTGCAATCGTGACATTAGGCAAATTATGACATCAAATGTTTAAACAAAGACAGGAACAATGACTACAACCTCGTTGCCCTAACAGGAAAGAGACCTCCAACTTATTACGCAATCTCGATTTCACACGTCTTAAAAGTCAGTCCGCCCCATACACGTTTTGTCTGTCTGCTGGACATATCAAGGTTCGAAGGTCGCAGATGAATGTGTCAATGAAGATGGAGGAAAACGCCTCAAGGACGATCAAAATCGTAGTGAAAAATGTTTTTGTTCTCCGTCATGGAACTCGATCAATTTCTCTCCCATCATTTGTTGTGAGGTTGACGTGCATAGTTTGGTTCGATGTAAATCGAGTTTACATCTGAACCAGTGGATGTGAACAAAATTAATTGCTTTTCTTTCTATGAACCTTGACTTAAGATAAAAGGGGTTAGTTGACGGAAAAAAAGAAAATTAAAAGAATATGTAATGCTTAATTAGATATATGTAATTCATCAAACACTTCATAAATAATGATAATATTTCGTTAATGATCACTGAATGCGTTCTTGCAAAATGCCTTTTTCATAAACTGAAAGGTATATGAAGAAAATAGTTTAAAGACAGTACCATGCGGGAACTTCGTAGTCTATCGACCAATCCAAAAATATAATAATTTTCCTTTCACGATCGCTTTTAGTTCCTTTTCGAAAGCAAGAATTTTAATTCTCCGAAGGAGAAATGAAGCAAAACAACTTCAAGAATATACGAGTACTATACCATACAAAGGTTTTGAAATTCAATAATTTTTTAAAAGTATTTTACTTTTCTTTTCACTATTACATTTAATTCATTTTACGACATGACATTTCATAATAAAATATTTGTCTGAGAGTAAATTCGAACTCAGGATCTAACGAAGATTGCAACGAATTTTCACCTATGTCGTGTTCCATGTATATTTTGGTCTTAGCAAAATGAGAATTATATACAACACCTGAATTTTTTTAGTTCTTTGACATAAAAATGTAATATTTTAATTCAATTCAAGATTTCCAGATAAAAATGCTTTACATACCTTCTAAGAGATTGAATTGTTTTTCACTAAATATTTTCGATACGATTGCAATCCTTGCACTGTTTATTAAATGCTTCAGTTTACAATTAAAATTATTAAAATGAGTATGTTACTTAAAGCAGAAGTTTTGAAACTTTTTATGGTGTACCACTTGGTTGTGAATGTCTAATTTACTACAAATTGACAAATAAAAAAAAAATGAGACTATATGTCAGATGTTAGAAGTAGTTTTTAAACGATCGATACAACACGTTATAAAAAAATTTCAAATTCGATGACCAGTTTAAAAAATGAATTAAATCAAATTTATTTTAAAGAGTCTGTAGAAAAATTTAATAATTACTTGAATGTTGTTGAATAATTTATCAAAATTAATCAGCTCAATGTTTAATTAAAATTTTAATAAGCAATATTTTAAGAGATTTTTTTATGAATGAAGATTAAAAAATAAGACCGAATTCAATTATTTCTGATTAAAATTTCAATCCTTTTTCTGGAATTGTATGATTATGAATCCTCAAGAGACGTTGTTTGTATAGCTTGATAGGGCTTTCGACAGATGATGTGGAAATTTCCTTTTTCAACACATATGTCTGAGGTTTAAAAAGCAATAAGATAAATGCAAGGCTGGTTAAACTCTAAAGAAAAGACGCCGTTTATCTTGTTCTGTGCTAACATACCTTTGCAGACTGGGTGTTACCTCAGAAGCGTGTCTCAAGACATGCTTATTTAACTATAGAATCCCTTTATAAATAAAGAAGAGCGCAGACAAGTTAGGCAATATCGTCAAGTCTGATATCGAGTCAAGTCTGATAATTTGTTTTTACATGCTACTTCTACTAGTGGATTGAATGCTTTGGAATTGTGGTGAGTTATCAATGGTGGAAGGCCTGAAATTATTTACCTATGATTGAACAGGCCTGAATGCCTGGACACATTGCACCCCATAATGAATATTGTTGAACACTTTGTTCTTAGACTGTCCTGTGGGAAATGAACATTTGAATGCAGGAGAATGGGGGCGCACTGTTCTCTTCTCCTATGAATCAAAATTTAGTCATCACCTGTAAGTTCCAATCATCAAGGACAGGTAGTTTTCTCTCCGTTGAAATGGAACACACGTATTTTGAATATTAGTTTGAAGAGGAATGAGCCGTGACTGCCGTATCTACTTCGTGCTGTAGGTATCTGCTACTTGTAAAAGGCCACCCACGGGAAGAAGAATTGGTACTAAATTATAAGGTATTTATCGTACCTGAGGATTCATCAAAGATTCATCCATGTTTACAGATGTCTATATACGACCCCGGAATCGCAAATGATTTTGGAACAGGATATATTGATCAAATGCGGTGGCATTATCAGTTACATCCAAACCTACACGAACATACTTGGGACAAATACCCCAAGAATATATGAATGTCTGTTTTTTATGCAACATATCATAACTTAAACTGTTCTTTATGACCACACCTATTACTGAACTTGATTTTCTTATCTTATTACGACAGAATATTGAGTTAATATGGGCAAATTCCTAGCTTATACATGAAGGACACAATTTCCTCTGGTAGCATTCTTCCATACATTTCATGAGAAAGGATTAAGTTCGTTTTGAAGTTTTTATCCAGCATATTTTATTTTTAATTTATGTTTGCCTTTTAACAAAGAACAACTACGCAGTAATTTTTTCAGAATTTTTTTATAAGCGTACAAAACTACACTTATGAGTTCAAAGGATTTCATTAGCCCGCTAGTATTGATTTTTTTTCTCTTGTCTTTAATGAGTATTTGTATTCATGAGAGGATAATATCTAACCTCATATTTTTCACCTCACTTCTACACGTTGTGCCTGCCGTGTTGGGGGGAAAATATCTTTTCAACTCATAAAGATAAATTTCTTGAAGCCAAAGATTTTATGCAAGATAAGACTAATTATGTAATCTTAAAGCGTAGCTTGTGATTCTTCAACTTAATTTATAAACTTACATCCTTTCATCGCCATCGAAATAACATTTTTAGACACACTCCTTTACTCTGAGCTTTCTGGATAACCCTTTTTTTTCAATTAGTAGAGTTTCAGAATCTAGGACATATTATCATTTGCCCTTGAAGAACTTGGGAATAGGTTTTTAAATGTAAATAATATTGTAATTCAGGATACCTTCATTTATATTTAAATCACGCAGTTTTTTATCGTTTAAAAAATTCGAGATTCTTTTCATCGTATTTCAGGTTATGATAAGCTTTAAAAAAATTCTTGATTTATATGAACCTTCATAAACTAAAGTTAAAAGAACTTCCAAAAGAGGCCTTACGGAAAACCTATTCCAATATTTAAATCTTTGCTTAACGCGTATTAATAAAATTAATTACTAGAAATTTTAATACTTGAAATTTTCCACGAATAAAATTATAATAACTTTACCTATCAATTAACAAAAAAATTTCAAAAACATTTGCGAGTTTTAAAGCCACTAGTCTTCAGTTTAGTGAAAATCCCTGATACAAATTCTAAATAACGCTCAGACTTTATTTATTATCTGAGTATAATGCACCAATAATCACGATGCTCAAATTTAGTAAGTAGTACATAATTGACAGTCCTGAAGTCAAGCAGGTGTTGTCCTTGACCTAAGATGATTTGCAATTATTTCAGCGAGGGCTTTAAACTCGCGTATCTAAAACTCCTAGCAAAAAGTTATAAACGTTGGAGTATAAAGTGTGTATGCACGTCCTTTGTTCCTATGCTGGTTGCTAGGACTCGACATCACGAAGTGTGCTAAGGCTTATGAATAGACTAGCTGAAAACCCGCACTTCGCTACGGAGTACATTCAAATTAAATACAACTGTCAATGTATGCCATTAATGCTAAAATAATTAAATATATATATTTATAATAAATACGACGATCAATGTATACAATTGATGTAATATATATATATATATATATATATATATATATATCTTTATTTCTTTATTTATTTATTTATTTATTTATATTTATAAAAAAACTGTAAGGGATATTTATTTATTTATTGGATATTATCCAATCGTCTGCTGCATTATGGCCTGTTCACATAGGAGTCCGTTGCGTTACGTTAAGAAAAAGATGACATTGAGACGAAAATAAACCAATCATAGGCCTCCAAACGATTAGCAATGAAATTTTTAACTCCTATGATTGGTTTATTTTCGTCTCAACGTCATCGTTTCCTTAACGCTACGCAACGGACTCCTATGTGAACAGGCCCTTAGAAAGAAAAATATTTTTTTTTGTCTGTTTAGTTGTTATGCACGTGACGATAAATTAATTTAAAGTACCAGAAAAAGAAATCATGTGATCAGCATTTAATAAATTAAATTCTAAAAATTAATCTTTAAAAATTCACCAAAAATCAGAAAATCTAGGTAAAGATTCCAAAAAGATTTCATTTTAAAGGAATTTTTATGATCTTTCTTGTGATATAAATTTTTTAATCCTCAAATTGTTTTTTTAAATGCAAACTTTAAAAAAGTTACAAAAACAGCTTAAAATTTATTTTTAAAAAATCTAAGAAGAATTTTTCAAAAATCTTTCTTAGTGCACCCCTACACCATAAGAATAATCGCCATGCAAAATTTCAGCCCTTTAGGTCCAGCGGTTTGGTCTGTGCGTTGTATGTCAGTGAGTCAGTTACGGAACTGTTTTATATATATAATAGACTATGTGGTATTTTTAAACAATGCACTGTTTGGGAGAATACAACTCAGCACCATCAGATTTTTGAGCATGAAAATATGTAGTGAGGCATTACATATACACCTGCCTATGACGTCATACATCCATCCTCTGGGCTTCACGATACCGGTTTTAATTGTTTATTTTTAAGGGTTAGAGTTAAATGCATACCTATTAACGTTTGAGTAGATAAAGAGACATACAACAGTAACTAAGGTTATAGTTATGACTAAATATATGAGGCGGTGAAAGGCAAAGTGGTGTAAGTCAGGAAGTCAAATGGTGTAAGTCCAAAGCATTTTACTGCAAAAACTACAAAAAATTCCATTATAAATTGAACAAATTATAATTCATAATAATTATTAGAATGTTGCAAATAATAATTATTTACAATTCCACTATAAATTGAACATGGAGATTACATTTTTGCCCTCAAATAAAAAAAGTTCAAAATATGACTTACACCACTTTGCCTTTCACCGCCTCATATAGGATCCACGTTTCATTATTGGAATTCAGCGGGAACACCATATAGCTGACACAGCTCTGTATAGGGGAACTGCACAAGAACGTTCATGCCGTATCCAGGTTTCAAACGTGAGCTCACACCATAGAAGCCCAAGACGCTAACCACAATACGATGTGGGCCACATAAAGGAAATGTATTAATTAAAACATTTATTAATGTCTTATCTTAATCCCTGCCTTAGAATAGATAAAAGTAAATGTTAAACTTTTTTAATATCTGAAAGTCATGAAATTAAATACCTTTTTTAACCGAGGGGACTATATATTTTTTCAAAGTGTTTTAACTTTATAAAGGTGACTTTAACCACAATATGTCTTGAACAGGAAGAGAGATGCAAATTAATAAAAGATACACGTGCAAATCGAAGCTAATAGCTTCATGACAAATATCTTGCACATTAAAATGAGTAATGAGAAATAGTGGTTCCTTTTCTAACAAAGATAATTACTATTTAACGAGTTACTTCATGAAACTAAGAATAACACTTTATTCAGCACACTTTGTAAATGAAGTTTGAATACGTAAAAAAAAGAAAGATGATTTGAAGATTGAATGAGTTGAATGCCTTGGTATAAAAGGAAGGCTGATTTTTCACTAATTTGCTTGGATATTAAAGATTGCAATTAGCAGTGTCACTGAACTTCAGCGTCATGGATATAGATGAATTAAGTAATCCAATTTGCAAATATGAAAAATCTCCTCTCGTGGAAAGCATCCCTTTCTACTTTCAGATCTCTTTAGTAAATTGCCTCTCATCCAATCATATTAAATTTTACAACAGTAAAGGATAGAGAAACATGATATCATAACTAAATAGTAGAAGATAGCTAGGAATACTTACAATTATGTAAAGTTAAAAGGATTCTCTCGCTTATTAGTTCCTTGTGCTGTAAGACATTATTTTTAAGAATCCCAGAAAAAAACTTCCTGAAATGTAATTGTAAAAATAGTGGATAAAAATCGAGACTCAAATACATAAGAAGGTCATAATTACCATATGTTTACAGATGCAATATACGCAATACATCAAGGAAACAGTAAGTCTTTTCGTAATTCTTGTTACAGCAGTAATCATTATTTGCAAAAAGTTACGTTAAGGTCGATTTATGCTTATAACTATATAATACGTTATCTTATAATTACTTAGTTCAGTTGAATTAAGTTGAATCTTAGTTCATTCGAGGTTAACACCAGAAACTGTTTTACATAGTATTCTGTGGACACATAATAATAGACACTGTTTAACAAATAATTGAGGTAGTTACTTCCTTTGGTTCTACAATATTTTATAACACCTATAGCTCTATTAAAAGTTCTGAGTATCGAGCATGATTCATTTTTAAGTTTTTAGAAGTTGGCTGCCGCAACTCGAAAGTAGAGACATATTAATTACTTCATATTTTTTTTGTCGTACCCATTCAGGCATATTTAGTATTTTAAAATATTCCATACATTTTATAACTTCATATTCAGCGGCCATATGATTTCTATTAATTGCTTTCCAAGTTAAAAGTGAAAGAAAAAAGAAATAATGCATACTGGATAAAAGAAATTTGAACTGAAAGTATAAAAATGTTTGCCATATTTCCTTAAAGAAGTTGTCAAGGCAGTGGAAACATGCCGGATGTGGACACTAAGTCTGAGAAGTTCGAACATGCTGTTTGAGGTGAGTCATAAAAACGTAATCCAGTTTGCGACCCTTGGTGCTGAGTAACGAATTCGCAGTCCCCGCTTGTTTCTTAGAGGAAGCGAGCCCAATCATAAAAACTGGAAAGCGATGGTGTCTTCATTAAGTTCTGAGTTTCGACGACCCCACGCCGAGCTTCGTCCAATTAACACCTAAGGTTACGAGAGAACGGTTGCGAAACGATGAGCTGTCTACTTGACTGCGAGAAATGACTTGCGCAATCAGGCATTTGTGAGATTTGGAAAAGACCACGGCGAAGAGCAAGAGGTACAAAATGACAAATGTCACCTTTCTGAATATTTCCAAGACTTTTGCGAACGTAATTGCGCTCCCTTCACTCTTAATTGCATTGCAACGATTTCATCTATAGCTACTTCATGGCCAAATCGACATCTACACTTTCTTTTCTTCAAGGAAAAGCATGGCAAACTCTAACGATTCGTTCTCTGATGTTATAGATAATTTCGTAAAATTTTGCGGATAAAATAACTGATATATAAAATCTCTCTGATATATAAAATTGCACTCTTAATTGCATTGCAACGATTTCATCTATAGAGACTTCATGGCCAAATCGACATCTACACTTTCTTTTTTTCAAGGAAAAGCATGGCAAACTCTAACGATTCGTTCTCTGATGTTATAGATAATTTTGCAAAATTTTGCGGATAAAATAACTGACATATAAAAAGATATAATCACGTGAATGCAACTGACAATGATAAGAAAATATCATTATCAATGAGGTGCTATTGTTGGAACTTTGACGTGTGCACTTATTCATATGACTTTTCAAAGTTTGCCAAAATTTACAATAAAAAAAAGCATTTTGGCAGTATGCCTTGCCAGAGTTAACAAAGGAAGAAAAAAAACCGAGTGATATATATCAATTCCTTGCCGAGGTTTAACAGAGGAAGGAAAAATTATTAATTTAATCAGTAGCACCTTGATGCAAATTCAAAATGTTGAATTGGGTGTTTTTGTTTTTATTTCAATTCCCTTTTAAGCATTAATGAAATCAAAGTTTAACTGAATTTAACTAATCAAGCTATGAGAAAATATTGTCAGAGTAGAAGAATATACAGGAGACACAGGAAAAGGGTTTTGTTTCAGACTGAAAACAAGAATTTCTTTAACAAATCGATGCGAGTAATTTTATAACTGAAAAGAATAAATACAAAATATTAAAACAGCTCAGTTCTATATTTTTAAATACTCGCCAAGGTGTCGTGGATTAAATTAATTATTTCTTCTCCTCCGACAAACATCTCGAAGGCATTGCAATATTATTTATTTTGGAAAATTTGGGCGGATATGATTGAAAATCAATCGAACGAAGAATCTGACTGCATTCATTTACTTCTCAGATTGTTTTTATTACCTTTATTACGAAACAGAAACTGATCAAAATGAGGAAGCCAGTTTCATAATTACCAAAGAGAGTGATTGATCAATTTTTAAAGAAAAATTCAATTACTACTTTTTAAGTTTCCCAAGGAACAGAAAATTCATGTCCTGTCAAACATTAAGGTGAGTATGGAAGTTTCATTCTTGAATCTGAGTGTAAAACATGAATGGGGTCAACGTGCGAGCATTTTCATTCTTTATCTTTCATTCATCCGCTGTGGTACCAGCAAGTAGCAGGAAGTTTAACCTCTTAACGAGTTTTGAAATAGGAAATTATTTCATCCGATAGCAGAAGCCACGACACATTGCTTAATCTTCGCGTCCCTTTAAGAATCCGGAAAGTTAGTTAAGAGCATGTAAAATAGATCTTATCTAACGCAACGCAATTTTTACAAACTCTTGACAAATGAGCTGGTAGTCGAAGCGGGAATCAAAAATACCATTTTGGCATCTCAAGGCATCATTCTAATCACGTAACAACCTCTCAGAGCCATTTTTCATACTTAAAATTATATGAAACACGCGTATATTGTCATTTAACAAGCATTTAAATTTCAGAGTTCCGACAAAATTAAACGCCCTTACTTAATAAAGATAATTAGAGGAGCAAAGAGAGTCCCATCTAATGCTAAGCGACCTACATTTTCTGGATTGATTTTCTCGAAAATTGTCGAATTAGAAGCTGAAATTTGGCTTGCAGGCCTCAAATGGAATAAAGAATTTCAGAAGCTTAATATGGTGTTTATAACTTTGCTCATTAAGGGAACAAGGGATATTCATCTCGTTCTTCTTTAATTTTCAATATTTTACACTCTATACCACATGAGTATAATTAATATTCCCTTCTACTACATTTAAGATACTTAGAATTCACAAATAAATATTTTGTGGAAGAATTAGACCTGTTTATCAAAAAATTCTACAAAAATGCTAAAATTTTTAAAAAGGCTCCATGCGTATTCATTTTCTTCTGATACCTTCCAAATTTCTCAGAATGGTCAATTGAAGTATTTGTCTCAAAACTGTGCTTAATTCTTCGAAATCACACATATTTTTCAGATACTTAGAATTCACAAATAAATATTTTGTGGAAGAATTAGACCTGTTTATCAAAAAATTCTACAAAAATGCTAAAATTTTTAAAAAGGCCCCATGTGTATTCATTTTCTTCTGATACCTTCCAAATTTCTCAGAATGGTCAATTGAAGTATTTGTCTCAAAACTGTGCTTAATTCTTCGAAATCACACATATTTTTCAGATACTTAGAATTCACAAAAAAATATTTTGTGGAAGAATTAGACCTGTTTATCAAAAAATTCTACAAAAATGCTAAAATTTTTAAAAAGGCTCCATGTGTATTCATTTTCTTCTGATACCTTCCAAATTTCTCAGAATGGTGAATTGAAGTATTTGTCTCAAAACTGTGCTTAATTCTTCGAAATCACACATATTTTTCAGATACTTAGAATTCACAAATAAATATTTTGTGGAAGAATTAGACCTGTTTATCAAATATTCTACAAAAATGCTAAAATGTTTAAAAAGGCTCCATGAGTATTCATTTTCTTCTGATACCTTCCAAATTTCTCAGAATGGTCAATTGAAGTATTTGTCTCAAAACTGTGCTTAATTCTTCGAAATCACACATATTTTTCAGATTTATAGACAAATAAAGTAAAAACATAAAAAACATAAAAACTAATAGGCAGAATAGAAAAAAGTATTTAAGATTTTAGATTCCTAGCAAAAAAAAAAAATTAAATGCACATTTATATTTATATATATATGGTAAACTTATAATATAAAATTTAAAGACTTTAACTAATATAGAATTCGCATAGAGCATTTTGAAAAACGTTAGCATTTTTGAAAAAAAAATTTGAAAAACAGTCATTATTCTGCAAAAAATTCGTTATTTTGAATTCTAAGGGTTTTCAATGTAGTAAAAAAGAAAAATAATTATTCTCATTTTGTATATAGAGTTAAAAAAATTTAAAATTAAAAAAATTGAATTTGAAGGTCGCTTGTCCCTTTAAACAAAATATTCTTAAAGTCTTATAACGCAAAACTTGCGCGAAAGTCGACATTATGGATATAACGTCTATGTTTCAAACTGCTTAGCTTGCAACCTAATATGGTTCATTTTTTTGTTTTCCTTTTCTTTTATCTAAAAAATGACAGCTGACACTTGGTGACTATAAAACAATTGCTTTTTATTTTGTTTATAAATTACTAGCTGAATACTCGTGCTTCGCTACGGAGTACATTCAAATTAAATACAACGGTCAATGTATGCAATTAATGCCAAAAAAGAACAAAAAAATATATTTTTTTATAATACAACGGTCAATATATGCAATTAATGTCAAAAAAAAATATTTATGAAAAATTCGTATTGACAAAATAATGTAGAAGAAAATATTCAAATTAAATCTAATAGAACATACTAAAGAATATAGCTCAATTAATATTATACAATTTGAGTAACATTTCTTTTACTGTATTTTAATATTTTTTTGGATAATGTCCAATCGTCTGCCACATTAGAAAAAAAAATATATTTTTTATGTCAATTTATTTTGTTGTTATGCACGTGACGTCAAATTAATTTAAAATACCCAAAAAGAAAAGAAACCACGTGATCAGCATTTAATAAATTAAATTCTGAAAATTAATCTTTAAAAATTCACCAAAAATCCGAAAATGGAGGTACAGATTCGAAAAAGATATCATTTTAAAGGAATTTTTACAATCGTTCTCGTGATATAAATTTTATAACCCGCAGATTATTATTTTAAATGAAAACTTAAAAAATTTACAAAAACAACTTAATTTAATCTTAAAAAATCTAAGAAGAATTTTTCAAAAATCTTTCGTAGTGCACCCCTACACTATCAGAAGAATCGGCATGCAAAATTTCAACCCTTTAGGTCAGGCGGTTTGGTTTGTGCGTTATCTGTTAGTCAGTCAATCAGTCAGTCAGTCATTGAATCGTTGCCGGAGCCACCCGCGTGCCGATTTTGATACGATTCGGCCCCATAGTCCCGTTGTCAGCGAGGACGGCCGCGGAAGCTATCGAAATAAGCAACTTTTAGGGGTAAAATCATTAAAACATTAATTAAAAACACTCTGGGGCCCTATTTTCAAAAAATAATATGCCTATGTTTTAATCTGAACTATTAACTATATCTATACAAAATTTCAGGTCAATTGAAAAATTACTTCTTCACTTATAAAGGAACAAACATAGGCCTATTCGAAATAATCAATAAATTTCACAGTTTCAATGAAACACACTGATTTTTGAATAAAGTTCAATAATTCAAGTTCGATTTACGCAAATTGTGCATAAAATTGTACATAAATTCAAAAACACAAAGTTTATAAGTTAAATAAAGTTCTGTAATATTATACCAATAAATTTCCAGTTGATATCCAATAAATTGTAAATCTTTTTTTACCTTTAATGTCAATTAAAAGCGTAGTTCCAAATGTAATTTTCTTCAATAAACCCTTAAATTTTGCCAATTTCGAAAATCCTTTTTGTGTTTATCAATACCTCCTCCACTTGAATCTTTAAAATATTAAATGTTTTACTGATAATAAATGAAAATGTAATTTGATGTGTTGCTATAGTTACTTGACTATGGTTGACAAAGAAAATTCAAATGTTAAATGTTTCACTGATAATAAAAGAAAATATCGTTTGATGTGTTGCTGTGGTTACTTGAGTATGGTTGACAAAGGAAAAGTTGTAAAGGTGAAGCATCAGCTCAAAATTTAGGCCCCCTAACTTTATTTCTACTGATCAGATATACATAATATAAAGCCTATGTCCATCTGGAATAATGTACCTTTCAAATAGTGAAAGAATTTTTCAAATAGGTGCAGTGGTTCCATTGATTACCCGCCACATACAAAATCTGCTCTCTGTCTTTATATATTAGTATAGATTAATCATATGGTTATATGTCTCTTAATTGTAGTCACACTACTTTTGACGTTCATTTTTTTTACATAAATTACATATGATTTAGTATTTTCCTTAAAAAGAGTCTTTTCTCTTTGTTTCCGATTTATTTTTTACAAAACACAGATTACTTTTATGAGCATCTATAAAATAAATGAATAAATTTAATGATAATAATTAGCTAGAGGCGGAACAGAGCGAGTCCATTCAAAGCCCGGTTTTTTGCTAGTACTTTCGCTGCGTTTGTTTACTGAAATGCCTCTGATGTATTCGATTGTTGACGAAGCTTACCATCGGAAATTATCAAACGTATAATTCAGTAAAAACTTTCAGTTTTCCTTCTCTCGTAAAATCAGGGGGCTTACTAGGGGCAACTCTACAGGGGGCTCGCTTACAGGGGGCAACTCTAAGGCATTTATTTCACGTCTAAAACTAAATACTCTTTACTTCACAACATTATCAGACTTAAATCATACAAGTACGAACTACTTCCCATGAAATAGGATGGGAAGAAATATTCTTAAATTTAATCGTAGAGAGAAAAACTTCGAATTAAAATCTCTGGCAGTATAGCATAAGCAACAGAACTTTTTCGGCAGATCAAATTTTCTTGAATTAAATCTAGGCACTTTAGTCAGAGGATTCAGCTAACTTTTTACAGAGAAATTCTTTTAAACACTCATTGGTATGCAAAACCCGTCTTTTCCCCTCCCTAAACATTATTATTCCGGCCAATCAGAATTGCTTTACTAGTTACGACCCGTTGATTTTAAATTATTAATGTTGATGTTATTTTGGTTTATACAATTTTTATAAAATTAAATTTTCTACGGAAATCTGAGCATGTGTTTGATTATTTAATATGAACGCATGCATGCATATATACATACACATAATAAATATATACAGAGAAAATTGTCTAGCAGGCCACCCCTCAAAACGGCCACTTTTTTCGAAACCATTACTGGCCGCCATATATATATATATATATATATATATATATATATATATATATATATATATATATATATATATATATATATATATATATATATATATATATATATATATATATATAAATTATCAGATCAGCTTTATTGATCATCTCATACATATATACATATGAGCAAAAATACTGGTATATGAGACTGTAATATTAGTATCATTTTGTTTTTAATTTTTTTTTAAATCTGGAATATTCTTTACATAGAAGAGGGATTTATTTCTTGAATATTCTTTACATAGAAGAGGGATTTATTTCTTCTCTTTACGATAATTTACAGTTTTCAGGATATCATATAAGATCGATACATAGAATACCTAATGTTTAATGGGAAAAACAGTGAAATGAATTTGCATTTCAGACTATTATTCTGCTACTAATAAAATCTGAACTGAGTGTAATTTCTCGGAGAAATTTCAACTCAATGATTTGAGTCATTCGTACTAAATTTTTTATTGATTTAACAATGCCTATTTTATTAAAAAATTAATACAGACCTTGCTTTTGAAATTATTTAATTATCTTCAATGCCACCGTATTATCAAAGAATTGAGGGTGTTTCCGAACTGCGTGTCTGCTGAATGATATAAATTACACAACTACTGAAACATCCAAGATACACAATACCTTTTTTTGTCCTCAAAAGTCAAAAAGTACTTTTTCATTACTTTTAAAGAAAATAAACAGTATAATCTTCAATTATCTCTTTTTGCCAGTGGTAGGAAGATTTCACAAAGACTACATAAGATAGGATTTCATTAAGAAATTCAGGAAATTCGCTGTTTTAGTAATGTTTAGTTTTACTTCAGTATTCAATTGAATTTCAAGAATGTTAAAAAAAAATATTTTTTACCCAAATAAAATGGGTTTGTAGTAGGAATTGATGCTTAAACATGCACTGACATAACTCCACTCTCACTTGAAATGTTAAAACTCAAACTTTTTAAAAGAACAATCTTAGTTAATGTCTAGCTTCTTTTGTTTGAAGTCTGTCCGATCCGAAATACGTCCTCAAGAATGCAGATCATTTTTTAAAAGGAATTTTTCATTGCACTTTCATTAAGACTCGGACTAATTGAACTGTAAATTGAATGACCAACTGAATAAACCCCCCCAAAAATTTGTTTAATTTTTCCATCTTCAATTATTTCTGAAATCTTTGCAAATTTCTCGATTTTTTTTCTTTCATATATTTGGTATTCTTGACTTTCGTGTAATTTCTCTCATATATTTATTTTTCTTAACAGCTTCTGTCATCATAATGTTGTTGTTTCTAAACTTCGGCAAAATGCATTTACTTATTTAAAGAGAGTTTTCTCAATTAATAGGGCATTTATTATAATCATCACTGTAATTATGATGACTTTAATGAACAAAAATATATATCCCATATAATTTTTAATCAGTTTCGTTATCCATATTTGGTAATGATATGATGTAATGAATTAACTTCGTCTACCTTCAAATGTAAAAAATTAGAATTCTTTGATTTAAATTTGATAATCTGTGATTAGAAAACTACAGAGAAAAATATTACCCGTAAAGATTGGAGATTTGCTTTATTAACTGATGCATTGCACACAACAAGTATTTTCCGGAACAAAAATTTTTTTTCTTACACTTTTCGGACAAATAAATCACTATTATCAAGAAGCATTGTTTCATTTAAATTATTTATTGCTTAAGGAGTAAAAATACTGATAAAATCTGAGAATCAAAACTGCAGCTAGATGATATATATTTAAATTTTCTATAGAATTTTTTTCAGTAGCAATAAATGTACTTGGCAAAAAATACTGGTTCCACTTACGGTGTAGTAGAAGTTTAAAGGAGGCAAATTTCTGAAGTGTAGGATATCGTATTACACACACGCCGTAGAAAACGATAGCAGTTCGGAAATCCGGTTGAGACGGCGACAAAACTTATGAATGAATTAATCTTATCCACCGTGGAGGACACGCCAAGTTCTAGGGGAGAGTAATCGGGAATTGGCCAGAAGAAATGCACGAATGTTCAATGAATGATTTTTTTTCCTTTTCATAAGCAAACAAATAATTAGAAATATATTTTATAGCATAAAAATTAAGCATTGTTTTGACTCGATACGTGATTGGCAGGTTCTATGCATTTCAAAAGAAAGTTTTCCGTATTTTATTTGATTAATGATGACGTTCAAAACAGGTATTGAGTGAGAGGGAGGGGTATGTTTTCACCCCCTCCTCAAAAAGAAATGTTTATTTATATCTACAAAAGAAAATAAAACGTCTCGTTATTTACTGCAATTTTGGTATTTATAAAGTTCAACCTTCCTCCACAGACAAATGAATCTTATCTGTGGTACTGCTTAAAAGATTTATTGCACATGAAACAAACGATTGATATTTCTTTACGGCAAGTCAATGCCTATCATAAATCCTCAACAAACACAACTTGATTGATGGATTTTAGTGTATAATTGAAGAATGGCTTTGTATAGAAAATTCTGAAAGACAAAATCTTCCTCTTGAAACTTAGTTTCTCTCTCCATGTGAAACTCATGTAAGACACCAGAGACATTACAGCCATGTGTTTAGTAATAAAAAGGAATAGCCTGTTTCAAAGATTTAATTTTTTTCTCTGTTGCCGAATTTTAAAACTGTGTCTCTTTATTCATATCGAGGATTTTCCATTTAGGGTGAGAATGGGGAATTTAAATTTGCTATTTAGTTAGTTGGTAAAACACTTTAAACGCATTAGAAATTCGATTTGAAACAGCTCCTAAGTCTAGCCTGAGTATCTTCATTCATAAGTAGAAATCTGTTTAAAGTTTGTTCAGTTGTCATTAGTATCAATATAACCTCTTCTGAATTGCACCAAGATATTTGTCTTCTAAGACAGTGGTCCCCAAGCCCCGGGCCGCGAACCGGTACCGATCCGTGGATCAAATTGTACCGGGCCGCCCAAGGGAGATTAAATTATTTCCATTTTATTTACTGTGGTGTATTTCTCTCGGGTTTGTTCGACTTTGTCGGGTTTGTGCTAGTTTATACCTTTGTAACAGAAGAAATCTTGTAACTATTTTAAATTAGTTTAATGTTTATTAAACATTTCAAGATTATGAATTAAAATTGCAGTCATAAAATTTAAAATAAATGCGCTTTCCTTAAAGAAACATAAAAAACGAAACAAATAAATAAATAAAACGAGTTTTTATTGAACAATAAATAAACGTAACGTCATTTATACATCAAAATTATAATAACATCAATTATTAAATCAAAACAATCAAAAATATAAACAATCAACGTCCTCCCTCAGCGGGCCGTGGTAAAATTATCAACCGTTGACCGGTCCGCGGCGATAGAAAGGTTGGGGAGCACTGTTCTAAGGCACAGCTCAAAATGTTATGAGGGCCTTTTACTTTATGAAAAGCTGCTGCGGGTAGCAAGAAACAAAAACAGAAAGTAGGATACATGGGAGACAGAAAAACATTTTTCTAACAAAAAATAAATTACTGATTGTATCAATAAATAAATAAATATTAATATTCATTGCTTATATACTTCTTTCCTAATATTATCTATATATATATAAAACGCGTAGGTATGCGGCACAAAAATCGACGATATTTCTACACTCCGAATGGCAACGGCTGCAACTACCAGATGTAAACATTAGCGGGAAATCCGCAATTTGCAAACGCGTGTCAACATGGATTTACGCACTGAAATCAGGAATGCTCGAAAGCGAGCTGCACGATCAAGTGAAAAATGTGAACAGTCTCAAGAAAGAAAGCGAAGAAGAAGTAGTTCATTAAGAGAGAGCATAAATGAGGTGGGGTTAGGCTTAACCGTCGCAGGCATAGCAACCGATAGCCAGTAATAGTTAATTTTCTACAATTTTTTCAGTACTTTCTGAATTTTTACTCCATTTTATAAGTGAAGAAATTTTCCCAACAATTTATTATTTGATATGATTAAAGATTAGATATCTGAATTGGGAACAATAGTACATACAGAGAGTGAGGAAACCTACGCTATATTTTAGCACTTTCTGAATTTTTACTCCATTTTTTTAAGTGAAAACATTTTTTGCCAACAATTTCCTATTTGATGTAATGAAAATGTGTAGATATCTTAATTTTGAAAAATAGTACATACAGAGCGGGAAGATTTATAAAATCATTGGTGTTGAGTTTCTCAGTCTTATCTTTAACTCTGTTCTGAGGTAATGGAAATTCACATTTTTTTATCACGATATTTTAGAATCAGCCGTATAGAGAATACCCCTAAACAACGTATATTCATGATGACAGGTAATGGTAACATTCCTTAGATATGCTACTTTCAGTTGAGTTGTTTTGCAAAAAGAAAATATAAAACTAAAAGCGACCATGCAGGTCGCGCAGCGGCTAGTAATTATAAAAACAATGTGCCGTATTTTTTACAAAATTCTTCGCGGGCCCCATAGTGATTGCTGAAGGGCATCACATGGCCCGCGGGCCGTATGTTGGGAAAGCCTGGTCTTAGGAGTATCTATTTCTTTTAATATATGGATTTCTTTTCCTTGATATATTCTTTAACATTTATATAAGTTGTGATTTTTGTCCAGTCTTAATCTGCATAGATATCATTGCGTGTGATATCAATTCCTAAAGGTCGACATCCGTCATGTTGGGTGAGCTGAATACAAATTTTTTTACTGCCAGTAGCTGTTTCGCATCTTTTTTATTCTGCTATATTATAGTTATACAAAGTAGAGATTTCAATAAATCTTGGCACTTCTACAGTCTGTTTTTAAAGCTTTATGTTTCAGTTAAAATTTTAGGTTTGTAGTAGAATTTTAAAAATAAATAACTCGTGTACCATGTGCGAAGGGCATGTCAGAATGACTGATCCTGTGTTTCAGAATTTAAGATCGAAAGTCAGAGTCCATGAGAGCAAATAAAAAGGTCCCCACTTTTGAACTTGAATACAAGAGATCCGATAGGCTACTGCAGATAGAGAAATATTTCGCAATATTAGACCGAAGGTTTAAACTTTGACCATCGATGAGGTTGCTAACGATTAGTTTCGGAGAAAATGAGTAATTTCGGACAGTTCACGAGTTTTCGCCTTCCAATAAAATTCTCTGTTGCTTAGGGATTAAAAAACAGTATATCTCTAACCCTTCTAGAGTACGGGAAAAATTCTTGAATAATGAGATTAACTATGCTCACATTATATTACATTATATTTGTGGGAAGTATTACTTCAACATTAATGCATTCTTTTGAAACAGTGGTTCTCAACATTCTTTCTTGTATGATCCTCGTACCCTACGCCTCTCCCGAGAGGTGTATATATATATATATATATATATATATATATATATATATATATACAGTGCCGTAACTAGGCAGGTGCAAGAGGGAAACCTGCGCAGGGCCCACTTGGAAGGGGGGCCCAAAATGCTGAATATGTTTTATTATTTTCCCAAACCTAATTAAGGGGCCCAAATTCTTACCCAGGGCACAGGAATGGCTAGTTACGTCACTGTGTATAATATATATATATATATATATATATATATATAACGTAAGTGGTCATAGAAAATTCGTTCTTCACATATTTTTTGTATACCTTCCGCCCCACTCCTGAATATCCCTCACGTCTCCCCAAGGGGGGCACTCCCCCCCCAGGTTGATAACCACTGCTTTAAAGCAAGGGGCCGTTCAAGTATTACGTAAGCACATTTATAATCATTTTAGACCCACTTCTTCCCCGTGTAAGTAAAAATGAGCAAATGTCTGATCTCCCCCTCCTTTACTTACGTGATATTTAGGAAATTTCTTGTCGCACTGTCGTAGGAAAACGATTTTATATTCAATCATTAAATAAATTTTACATATCTAAGATAAAGTGCATGATTATTTAATCATTAACAAAGAATGTATTGAACAATAAATTATAACAGTCAGAATTGCATCAACGTTCTAAAGGTTTTATTAATTCTTTGAAAGTAAATACTATAATACAAAGATTTGTAATACATAAATACAGATGGCACGGGAATTAATGTAGTCAAGAGCACATACTCTCTTGCATGCATATTGTCTATCTTACGTAAGCATTGCTCCTATCCTCCCCCCCCCAATCCCCCTTGTCAGCAAAATAAAAGATAACCTTGAACCCGCCTCCCTCTTAAATGCTTGCGCAATACTTGAACGGCCCCCAAGGAACAAAACAAAATTGCATTCTTAACCTTCACGTATTGTATATGTTGATGATTTTTACCATTCGATGTAGAAACGCTCGAAAAGATTTCAACTTTCGTATTCAGCGCAAGAATAATCTGCCATGAGGGAAGAGATATATTGGTATGTATTTAGTGAAGCTTTTTCTAAGGAAAATTTCTCTATATTTATGTTGCATTTGAAGAAATGGTAGAATGTACATTCTGTCATGTACTTACGACAGTTGTTAACGTAAATTGGAATTCGAGAATTAAGTAGCTTTGGGAGCACGAGTTTTTCACGCTCTCAAAAATTTAACTTGAAAATGAATAATCGAATGAACACCCTTAGCTTCCTTCGTCTATGATGAAGAAGCAAATGCTATACACATGGCTCCCAGACCTGGGTTTTGAAGGGGTTAGACCACCTTTGCAGTCGCAAAAAAACACGAATTTTACCACCAAGCTTAATATCTTGATAAACAGTTAATTTGTAATTAATTTAAACCAATTTTTAGGTTGAATTGTACAAAGCTTCATCTATAAGGAAACAAAAACAGAATTGTTGGGCGATTATCTTACTATTAACAGCTGAAGGTAAACAAACGTATGTTTGTTAGTGAGCAGACACGGGAACGGGCTAATCTCGCGAACCGAGCATAGCAGGATATCGCGACTGGTACCGATAGAAGCGGACGGACGAGACGCGTTCACTGGTGCCTTCCTCAACTTTCAAAACTTTAAACTTTTTTAATTATAAAATTAAAACCGCCGAACTCAAAAGAAGCGAACAACAGAAACAACTGACATTCTGGGTGGGCCAGCTCCTTTCCATTTCGCAAATTTTCATGCATGCAAAATTCAACTTTTCGGTCCACCAATCGACAATTTTTTTATTTCCATGGGTTTTACAACTCTTCATCTTTAAGGATATACACGTTTTTATAAAGTTAAAAAAGTTTTTCATTGCAAACGAAGCTTTTTCCCCAAAGCAGCTTTCCGAATTTCACGAATTCTACAATTTTGATGGACAAATATTTCGGTTTTCTGCACCTATTAATGTCAGTTTTACGATTTATAGGCATTTGCTATACGTTCAGCTTCCAAAATATATCAAATACATTTAATTAAAAAAATGTTATCATTCTAAAAAAGAGTACTGATAAAACTCACTTTTAAAATTTCCCACGCTGATCGCCATAGTATCTTAATGTAACTGAATGCCGAGTTCGTAATTTTCGACTTATTATTTTACTCACTAATAATTCCAGCAAGTTCGTGAAATTTGTTTCTAAGTAATGAGCAACTGATGAGGATTCTTCCGACACCAATTTTGAATTCATCAGTACTGTCTTTCTATTTTTTAAGCACTTCCCCCCCCCCCCAAGAGATTTAATATTTACGATCGGCCATGTTGCCAAAAGGAAAAATTATTAGTTGAGAACGATCATTTAATAACTGAAATCCAGAAATAATTTTAAAGTGCCAGTAACAATTTTAGTTTTAGGAAATGAGAATTTAAAACCTTTAGAATTTTTTCTCATTGAATGAACTTCTGTTTTGTATAAAAAGCAAAATTTGAAAACGGAAATTTGAAAGAATTATTTCAAAAGCCAAAAACCAAAATTTTAAATAGAGATTTTTTAATAATTATTTCGTTTTTTTAAAAATTCTAATATATTTTTAAAAGTGATTAAACAGTTTTAAATCTTTAAGAAATAAAACCATTTCATTTTAAATCGAAAAAGCAACACATCGGATTGCCACTCAGCTAGTTAGAAATTATTTTATGTAAAAAAAATAGTGTTTTTATGAATAATAAATCTTATGTCAATACATTGCGCGCAGATTTTTTTAAAAACTATAAGAGATATATATTAAATTATTTATATATATTCTATCCATAGGTTATACTTTAATATATATATATATATATATATATATATATATATATATATATATATATATATATATATATATATATATATATATATATATATATATATATATATATATATATGTCAAAATTTTGACGCATTTTGGTACTTTTGTTTTTAACTGTTTACTGCTTGCCCAAGCGATACAGACTGGGTTTGGCGCGCTGCCAAATTTAAAACTCGTGACGACGGCTTTAGTGTGTGAAATTTTGCTTTCGGGAGGACCTTTTTGGAGGAACGTAATCCGACGTTAAAAACTTTGCACTTTAATAAACATTGCTGTGCTTAGTCACAATTTCCGCCAAAAATTATTCACTACAGACATTTGGACAGATTTATATTTTAGTATAAAAGATACATTAGTTAACTTCTCAAAAGATATAGTTTCTTGAATACGGTAGAAATTTATCCTCCGAATTTTAAGATATGTATAAAAACTTACTAAATTTCGGCGTCCTTAAGCAGGTCCAATCTGATTTAAACTTATTGTATTACATCATTTCATGTTTAAATACAGTATTTATATACGGAATTATTAAATTTAACTTTTAGGATATAGAAAATAGTTGCAAAAATCATGCTTAAGATTGATTTAAACGTTTAAATAACCAAAAATAAACATAAAAAAATAAAGTTTAAAGCTTATTATTTTTAAAATAAAGTAAATGGAACTTTCAAGCAAAATGTAAAAGAAAGAGAAATAAATAAATAAGATAATCATAAATCACCCTCTTATCAGATACGAAAAAATAAGAGTTATCGAATTGGTATCGTATGGAAGATAATGCTAGTTTTACAGTCTTGCTTGATGAATGTTAAATATTTTTCAATAAATTATGAAAAGGAGTAAAATATAAGCTATCGTAATGATCTTCCTTGTTAGGATCTAAAAAAAGCCATTTTTTATCATCATAAATGATCTAATTGTATGTAATGAGCGCATGATATGAATCATTGTAATGGTTGTTACATACGAAACGATCTTAATATATCTTACTGGATTACTGGCAAAATATCACGAGTATTTTATCAAGGATTCCAATCCTGCGTTTTACAAACTTACCTTTATGGCATTTCACCCAATCTTGATAAGTCGAGAAAATTATTCCTTTTCTTTCTTTTTTTTCTTTTTTTTTCTTTTGGTTAAGGGACTGAACAACTTTACACCTCTCCGATAGTCGTAAGTAAATTGTTTAAAAAACATACATTTTTATCATCCTAGCCACCACATCCTAGACAAAAAATTTTGCATATTTATATCCTCCATTATGACATCAGAGAGTTCATAATGGATGCATATGCACTGCGATAATCTAGAAGAATATGGATAAAAAGAAACGCAAATAAAGCTCCCATAGTGATTAATTATTTATGTCTTCTATACTCAGTAGGTTTTTCTTTTTCCCCAAAAAAGGAAGTTAGTTAAATATTTGTTGTGTTAGGGGACTGAATAATTTTACACCTCTCTTTCACGTCCTAGCCTAAAAGTTTTGCATTTTTATATCATCCATTATGATATCAGATAGTTCATGTCTGCACTGCGGTTATCTAAAAGAATATGGATCAAAAGAAACGCGAATACAGCTCGAATAGTGATTAATTATTTATATCATCTATACTCAGTAGGTTTTTATTTTTCCAAAAAAAGGAAGTTAGTTAACAGTCATACGACCGTTAAATAACTTGGCAAGGCTACCACAAGATGCCTGTGTATTTAGGTATAAATTACTATCAACTCTGCCTCCGGTGTAGCAGTCATGTAAGGTATTCAATCCACGCATCCCATATCAGAAAATCTTCTACATGCTCTATACCAGGTCTGCACAACTCGAGATGTGATAAGGGCCACATTACTTTACTAAAAGCTGGTTCAAGCCACAAGAAAATAGTGCCGAGAAATCGGCCAGGGGTGCCGTGAGATTTTTTGGGAATAAACAAAATTATTAGTAGGGTCCTCATAAAATAAATATTAAGTTTATGTCAAACATTTGTTCTCTAAGCACTATTCGCAAGTCTCACATTAATAAATCAAAACTTTTCCTAGGGATTTTCATTGTAGTCCACTAGTGTAATACAACACTGAATCCCATCTCTAGTTTTGAAACTGCCTTAATTTTGAACTGTACTATATTCTATTCTGGTGTTTGTTACTTATATCTTTCAATAAGCAAATATAGTCAGCAATGATTTATGAAGTATTTATTTGATCTTAAATTTGACATGTTCCTGATATAAATTCTGCTTTGATTTAATATTGGGAAAAAAATAAAATTCTAACAAAGGTGTCCCGAGTTTATAATTTCATTCGCAAGGGTGCTTGCTGACAGTGGCGTAGCGTGGGGTGGGCAAGGGGGTCTATCATGCCCCGGGCGCCACTCGAACAGGGGCGCCAAATGGTTCTTTTCACTAATTCTATATACTATATTACTATATGTTTTTCGGAAAGGGGGGCGCCAAAAAGGTATCGTGCCCCGTGCGCCAGTTATGCTCGCTACGTCACTGGTGCTGCAGAGGCAAAATTGTTGGGAATCCCTGGGTAGATAGATCAACGTCCTTGGTATAAAACATCCGGCCACGATGGGAAAAGAGTTTAAAGATGCGATGAATGGATTCGCAAGATATGCTTTCAAGTTGTATTACGTATATATATATATATATTTATATATATTTATATATATATATATATATATACTAGCTGAAAACCCGCACATCGCTACGGAGTACATTCAAATTAAATGCAACGGTCAATGTATGCAATTAATGCCAAAAATAAATAAAAATATATATATATATGTATATATATATATATATATATATATATATATATATATATATATATATATATATATATATATATATATAGGGGAAAGTAGGGTAACATGACAAAGCAAATAAGATGACGAACTCGGTATTTCTCCGACGCAATCATAGATAGCAGCACCTGTCCAGGCAATTCTTAAGACTCTAGTATTGGGTTATGACGCCCACTACAAGTAATATATGTTAAGATCGTTTTGTGAGTAGTGGCGACTGAAATGTATTTCTTTAATCTGTGTTTGTAAATTTTGGACTTCACAGCGCAAGGAATTGCCCGACTACGGTAAGTTATTTTTCCTCGTCCATTTTTCTCTCTCAAAATACAACTCGTAACGTTAAAAATCATGTATGTTATAGTTTATTTACGATAAGCTTGGATACTGATAAACAAGTTGAAATCGAAAATGCCGTTGTGGGGTAAGATGACGAGGAGCCTACCTTAGAATTAGTACTGTCCAGATTGCTGTGAACGGATTCAGAGCTACTGGCATTGAGCCTCTAGACAGCAATATTTTCACAGACGAAGATTTTCACGCTTCATATACCACTGAAGTTGTTGAAAAGAACCAATTAGATTATCCTACCATTTTTCAGCAGCATATTTCATCGGCCTTTCCTCCTGAACCTACTATTTCATCAACCCTATCTCCACAGCCATCAACTTCCTCAGCTCTTCCTCCATTTCCTATGGCCAGCAAGAAAACAACCAAGAAACCAAGGAAGAAACTGCCATCTTACCACATTTCTGGATCTCCTGTAAAACAAGCTCTTGAAAAAAAAGAAGAAAGAAGAACATTTGATGGAACTGAAACGATAGGAAAGATTGAAAAGAAAAGCTCAAACATTAGTGTCAAAGAAAGCTAAATGTTTACCGAAAACACCTAGAAAGAGAAGGAAAACTAGAATGCGTCAACGGGATTACTGGTCATCTGATGAGTCATCACAAGAAGAAGTTCCATATGTGGAGGACGACAACTATGATACTGAAACATTATTGGAAAAAGACCGCATTATTTGCGGAGAGGAGGGAAAGGACGAATTATGGTATCAGTGCATAATTCAGGTGCAAATCTTGGGCCCATGCTCAATGTTCTGGCTGGGATGATAATGAAGAGAAAGACAGACCCTGGAAATGCGATTTTTGTATATGAACTTTATTACGTATGTTTTTTCTTAATTTTTGTATCTAATTCTTTAAGTTTTTGTTTCATCATGGGTAATATGTCATTGTATTTTTAGTGTTATCTGTGCCTTTTTCACTAAGTACCTCAGTGAAATTGTTTCTCTGCATTTTTGAAAATAAACCTTTATTTCTTGATTTATATTGTTATCGATTCGTCATCTTACCCACCACCCTTAGTCATCTTACCCCACCTAATGGATAAAATAACGAAAATTACTTTCTTGGGAAGGGAATATTTTGCCATCTTCCAAGAGATGAAGTCGTTTCAATTTTTTTTATAAAACATAGAGGTTGAAAGAAGTCTTTCTGTAAATTTCAGGTTTTCAAACCACTTACTGAATTCAGGAAAAATATTTGAATCTTAATTTCGTCATCTTACCCCACCTTCCCCTATATATACATATATTTATAATAAATACGACGATCAGTGTATCCAATTGTATGTGAAAAAAAAATTTATAAAAAATCGTAAGGGATATTTTTATAGACAAAATAAAGTAGAAAAAATATTCAAATTAAATCTAATAGGACATGCTAAAGAATATAGTACAGTTAGTATAGTACAGGGAGAGATACCAATTGAAATAAATCAGAATTAATTAACATATTATATTTGAGTACTGATATAATAAAAATGGTTAATGCAATCATTTGAAATAGTAATTTGCATTTCAAGCCCTTTCGAAATAAATTCTTCTTTTCAAAATAAATTCTTCTTCTTGTTTGAGGAACATATCTTTAACTGTATTTTAATATTTTTTTTCGAATTTAATGTCCAATCGTCTGCCGCATTAGCAAGAAAAAAATATTTTTTGTCTATTTCGTTGTTCTGCATATGACGATAAATTTATTTAAAGTACCAGAAAAAGAAATCACGGGATCAGCATTTAATAAATTAAATTCTAAAAATTAATATTTAAAAAATCACCAAAAATCAGAAAATGGTGGTAAAGATTTGAAAAAGATTTCATTTTAAATGAATTTTTATGATCTTTCTCGTGATATAAATTTTATAACCCTCAAGTTATTATTTTAAATGCAAACTTTTAAAAAGTTACTAAAACAGCTTAAAAATTTTATTTAAAAAAATCTAAGAAGAATTTTTCAAAAATCTTTCTTAGTGCACCCCTACACTATAAGAAGAATCGCCATGCAAAATCCAGCGGTTTGGTCTATCCGTTGTATGTCAGTGAGTTACAGAACTGTTTTATATAGTATATAGATATTCGAACGCGGAGGCACTTGTTGCTCGACATTCGCCTGTATGTACGCCGAGAGACTACTGGCCATTCATTTACGGGAGCACCGTATAGGTGGTCACCATTGCCCCTACAAGCCGGTCCCGTAATTTAGAACCGAATCAAGTGACAAGACTGGTACACTTGACCCCGCACCTCTAGAAGTAAATAACAGTTTTTTGTGGCCTTTGCCATGACCAGGATTCGAACCTGGGTTATTGCGGCCACAACGCAATGTACTAACCACTATACGATCACGGCCCCGCGTATATACAGACCTGGTAAATAATAAAGCGTCTGTTGGATTGTGCAAGCCTTTTAAACCGTTTCTTATCTATGACACTCAATTTTCATAGTCTTTCAGAGTTTTACTAACGAATTTTTTTTTACTATTTTGCCAACAATAGCATAGAACTCTTTAACCGAAAAAGCTCGTAAGATAATCACAAATAAATGCTTTCTAAATAATTAGTGTACGATTTTTTGTACAAATTCATTAAGCAAATTTTATATTCTTATGAATACTCTATTCGATTCACCAACCTTAAATTTTAGTATCCCCATTATCTCCAACAAGTTATAATATTGATGTAGACCTGTTCCGTACTCTCTGTGATCACGAGGCTATCACGTCGATTTCACTTTACATAAGGGTGGTCACATTTCATAGATTACTTAGTGTAGACGATAAATTAGAGCCAGAGTCCACATAACATTTCTCTGGAAAAACCCAAAATAATACGACGAAAGGCGAATGAAAACAAATTTGTTGTATACCTTAAAGATAGGATAAAATATCTGTCAGTTTAGCTTTGCACAAGTGAATAGGATGACAAATATGTCTTAAAAACAAATGTTTAGGCAATTTATAGAAATCACATTCCACGGGTAGCATCCTCTAAATCTAGTTTCAAAGACATAAAGAGCTATTTAGTTTTGGGACACAGCTTCGGTGTTTTTGCTATGGTTTGTTTTATGGTGATATAAACTATCAATAGAAAACCTAGACGACTTTTGAAAAAATTACTTTAAAATATTACCGTGAAAAAATTCAATATACTAGCGTAAATTACGTTAAAATTACTTTTAAAAGTTTACTCTTTAAAATGATAGGGTTAAGTTAACTGTTTAAAAAATATCCATTTTTATCAGATAAGCCTAAAAAAATATATCTACTTCATCAGGAACTTCCCATACTTGTTTGGAAATATGCCAGAAATAAAACATTAAAATGCTAGACCTACAGTTTTAATTTATAATGTGAAGGGATTGCTTTTTTATTTGAATATTTAGCGAAAGATGTAAGGGCAAAAAGAATATAGAAAAAAAATAGGAATTAAAAAATATAAAAAATGCTGCAAAATTTTAAAAGGCTATTTAATATTTCCCTAAATTCCTGATAATTAATAATGGGAGTTAGTCATTATGTATGAGAAAATAAGTTGTGTGTAAAATTTAAATTTTCCTGCAGAATCTCAATTAGGCAAGTAAACAAAGAATTATTGCCCTCACTTTTTTCAGGAAAAAACAAGAAACATAGAAAAGTTTTATAACTGTTTCAATTAAAGTGTGTTAAATTATTATACGTAGTTCTTTTAAAACACGAGAATGATTATTTTTTTTGCTATATGCAGGGCATTTCTTTGTATTATCATTGTTTCTCAGTTTTGCGTGCATATGAAATTAATCCCTGATCAACGCTAGTCAATTGATTGACTTTATAATGTTATTTCCCCTAATGCAATAATATTCCCATCTGAAATGCAAAATTGTTCAGCACTTTACACTCTTCTTTCCCCTAATGATAAAAGTTGCACTAAATGAAACGTTTGGTATAGAAACTTCTTAATAATCCAAATCTCTGTAATATTTTACATGAGCACTGATAAAAAGAAACCTTAAAAACTACCATCTTGCATCTATTAAAATAGTCACACTGATTGCTGAAACATCTTTCCCCTCCCTAAAGTGATCTCATTTTTATTGCCATTTTATAGATCACAATGTTAGAATTAATTGAACAAAAACATCCATAAACGTAAATCTTCCGCAATATTCCAAGTATCCCCGAATCATAAAAAAAAGGAAGCGTGATCCAATCGTCCTGGAAAAAAAAATAACAATGCCGAATGTTTTGCAGTGGATGCTTGCGTAAAAGAAGTGGTTAACCCAACGCGTGTAAAAAGCTGCCTGCGACTGTGACTTCAGCTTTACGGTGTTGCAAGCTGTCATGTGTAAAAGACACATACATGCAGAAAAATGATATGCAGCACGTCATTTTGCATCGCTGTGAGAGAACGTCACAGGGATTGTCAGAATGACAACGCGCCTGGTGAATCCCGAATTCGGGTCAAATAAGAGAATAATACTGAATGCGAATGTTGATAAAGGTAAACGAATGGGAATAATCGGAATTCCGACTGCTGCAGTGACCCACTGACATTGCGTTGATAGGGGAGGGAAGGGGAATGAGGATTAAAAGGGTTCGCTTTCTTACCTCGATGTGGTAAAGTTTCTTGCATGGTTTTCAAAGCGTTTGTGAAAAACTGTGTCTTAAAGTTTTTAGTAGCTGGAAATGTTCAAAACATAATCGGTTATTTTTATACAATATCTAGAGATACGTAATTTTTGTATTTACGAAATAGATGCGGATAAATGCGAAATTTGCCGATATGAGCGAATAAGTGCGAAAATTATTTTTTTTACTACTTTTCGACGAAAACTTGGCGATAAATGGCTTTTTAAGCGAAATTAGGTAATAATAGTATTAATTTGTTAACATAATTGCTTAACTAATATCATCCACGGATTTTAACTAAGAGATCTCCCGCTCCTTCGGATTTGCTCTGAATTTCACCCGGACAGTTTGTCCGTACCAGAATTATCAATGGATACAACCATTTTCACAGAGAGCTATTTATAGTACCAAGAGACTCCTGTTGATGTTATACAGATTTTAAATTCAACGAAATGCTGCTATCTTAACTTTGCAAAGGCAGCTATACAAAGCCTCTATAGTCCCGTTAACATCGTAGATGTTGAGAGATATTTTCTATGTACAACATAATAATTAATGACAGAAGGCAAAGACTTGAAGAAGAGAATGTAGAGACTACTATAATGTTAGCTTTTAACTAGTAATTTTGAAACTTACCTATCCAAGAAACTAAAATTGTGATTTTTTTTCATTTATATTTTTTAATTCATATTTTTTTGTGAATAAATGCGAAATTTTAAATATTGTATTTTTTTTTGTTGCAAAATTTCAATATTTTTTATGCGAAATTTACGTACCCCTAACAATATCTTATGTAATTTTTTTTTCCTAAACTAATTCTTGTCCTCATTGGAATTAGGGATACCTGTAATTCAGCAAAAGTTAACCATCTAGTCACTTTAATTAAAGATATTTTAATTTCTATACATTTGATCTTTAACTCAAATTCTCAGTGCAAACAAAATATTCGAGAAAATAGGTGATAAAATGTGATTTGTTGCATTTATATAAAAAATCATGGCAACTATCCCTGAATATCGAAAACACTATAGGTGTCCAAAATAGTGGAAAGAGTTCTTCCCGGCAGTTTTTTCAAGAATTATTACACCCGATTTATTTAAATCTGCCAGCCAATTTTCGCATGAACAGCAATGGCGGAGGAAGCATTTGGGGGCCCTCAAGAGCAATCTAGTTTTGAGGTCCCCTTGTTCTAAATCCTATTAATAAATATTATTTATTAATATATTTCCTCATGATAGATTAAGAAATTTTATTGGTTAGTTATTATAGGTAGAAAAAACTTCTACTACGCCGTTTGTCAATCGACGAACAGCAAATTGTCTAGATGAAGAGGATGTCTTTTCTTTACCTGAGGTTCGGAGAATGTATCTACACTCATGGACAAAAAAATTAGCGCACCAAGAAATAATTGCGGGATCGTAACGAAACTTGCAATGAAGGTACATGTCGGGGAGATATGCAAATGATTAGAAATGCAGCGTGATTGCGCATTACGTATAGTCGGTAGAGGGCGTTGAACATCGTACTCTGTGGAGTAAAAAACAGGTAACCAAAGCTTGTTTGAGTGTGCTGAATCATTTACAAAGGAACAGCTGAGATAGACATGCCATTACGCCGTGTTCGAAGACAATATAAGCAGTTGTCGCAGTTTGAGAGGGGGAGAATCGTCGAGATGATGGAAGCTGGGTGGTCGGCTAGGCGAGTAGCTCGTCAATTAGGCCGCTCTGATTGTGTTGTGAGGAGGTGTTGGGACCAATGGACCCGAGAGATGTCATGTACACGAAGACCAGGCTCAGGACGCCCTCGACAGACCAGTCGTCGAGAAGACCACCACATCGTAAGAAATGCACGCGTACAGCCAACTGCTTCATCGGCCGCCATCCAGGCACAGGTAGCACCTTCACTAGGGGCCTCTGTGTCTTCTAGAACCATACGAAGGCGCCTGGCTGAAGGACAGTTGGTATCGCGGCGCCCATTACGTGTGCTGCCCTTGACGCCCACCCATCGACGCCTCCGTTTGGAGTTTTGCCGCGCACGAGGAAACTGGACTGCAGTGGAATGGAACCAGGTCGTCTTTAGCGACGAATCCAGATTCAATCTCGGCAGTGATGACAATCGTGTTCGTGTGTGGAGAGCCCGTGGTGAACGCTTCAATCCTGCCTTTGCTGTACAGCGACACATCGCTCCCACAGCTGGTGTGATGGTATGGGGTGCCATTGCCTACAATACTCGGTCACCCCTAGTATTGTTCCGTGGCACCATGACAGCCCAGCGGTATGTTCATGAAATCCTGCAACCACAAGTGTTGCCACTCATGCAACGGCTCCCAGGAGCCATTTTTCAACAAGACAATGCTCGGCCTCATACGGCAAGGGTGTTACAAGACTGTCTCCGCACTGTTAGTACCCTTCCTTTGCCTGCCCGATCCCCAGATTTGTCTCCAATCGAGCATATCTGGGATCATTTGGGACGACGAGTTGGGCATCCAACGAGTTTGAACGAACTAGAGGCAAGGTTACAGCAAATATGGAACGAAATGTCTCAAGACATCATACAGAACTTGTATGACTCAATGCCCGATCGTATCGCATCGTTCATTCGCGCTAGAGTGGGTCCAACGGAGTATTAACTCCTCCGTTCTTTTGCCTTTTTCTCTGAAATAAATTATCCTTTTTCTTTGATTTTCTTATCATTTACTTATATCAAAGTAGTCATTACGTATGTAAAATTTCGTTTCATTTTGAGGACTCCTTCTTGGTGCGCTAATTTTTTTGTCCATGAGTGTATTTTTAAAGCTGTTAAATTTCGAAGGCCCCTGACAATCGGAAGCCCCAAGAGTGCGCTTCTTGCGCCTGTGTGATGATCCGCCACTGACGAACAGATAAAAAACTATAACTTCAACAATCGTTAGTCCACTAATCAGTGTTTAGTGGACTATCTATTCGGCTATGCGTTGACTCAAAGAGGAGTAATATGGAAATATAAAACTATAGTTCTAAATTCTCATACATCTCAATTTATTATATATCTTTATGTTGTACTCATTAAACAACTGTATCTCTGCGTAATCAACCACTTAATACGAGCCAATGTAAAGAAGGGTAATTAGTTTGACAGTATTTGATGTATGATCGTGGAAATTATAAATCACATGATTGATTGTTTACTGACTTTCTTGGGATCGCCAAAGGAGCCATCTCAGCCCATGCATCGTTTTACCTCCAAAATACTCTTGACCTGAGTTGGTTCGTTTGCTTTCGAGTCTTCGTGATAAAGTTTCGTCACCTGATACTAAGTTTGAAGCGTCTTTCTTTCGTTAAAGTATTAAAATAATTACAAGATAAAAATAACTTTTTATACACCACGTTTTTAAATTTTCTGTTGAATCATATAAACTTGACAATTCTATGTATTAATAAATACTTTTTTAAAAACTTTTTTGATGAATTATCCCATCAACTTGAAAGAAAATGATCAAATGCGTAATAAAGAGAGTAATTATAAGAAATTTTCGAATTACAAAATTAACTGAAAATGGATTCAATCTGCTAAAAGATTGCTAAACGTATTAAAATAATGCATTGCCATCGTGTTATGAGCTATTCTAAAAGTTTCAAATGTCCAGCTAGTCGGAAAGTTAGTTAAAAATCGATTGTAAGATTTGTACTGGACTAACACACACACAAACAAGAAAGCGGGTCAATAAAAACATGGTAATTACACAATGATTTGTCATCATAGCATCATTTTCGCAACATAAAACTTTAGTGTGTAACAGGATTTATCCTTTGTTCATTAGAGGACAGATGAAGTGAGCAAGAAACGAGTGAATTGCCTTACACGCAAGTATTCATGTACTGTTGACTTTATAACAGTTGGTGCCACATTCAGAGTCAACTCAGTTTCAGAAAATGTGATCGCATGAATTTATTCATTTAGAATTCGCATGTTTGTGTTGTTAAAAGGGAGAAAAGTTGTCTCTTAATTCCACAATTGAAATAAAATTTAGAAGTTAGATTAAAATTCTATAGTGTAGTTCTTGAAATTGACCTTTGGATGTAATCGTTTCAAATGGAAATTCACTAATGTTTTTCTATTCAATTAAAATAATCACTCCTAATGGTTTTATGGTCTAAAATAGTGGTAAACACATGTCCGAAACTATTTAGCATGATAAATTTCTATTAATGATTTTAGGAAGCTGTTCTTTCTGTTTAATCGTCTTCCACATTTCTCACATAAATAGATTTGACGGCCTTGACTGGTCTTTTCTTGGGGTTCATAACTTCATCCCCTTTTAAATTCTCATCAGATCACTTCATGACATTGAAATATCATCGAGATAATTCTCCGTTAACATTTAAAAATAATTAGCGTTATTAGTTAGCCGGCAAACTAATTTCTTAACCGCAAGATAGAAAAGCACGGAAATCGTGACTAGAGATCTGAAATTCAGAAATGCGATAGACTTTTTCTATAAAAAAAAATTCAGTGATTCCGGAGACTGTTCATTAGGTAAGGTTTGGTTTGGAGCGCTAGGGTCATTTTTTACTACGCGGAGGGCTAATTAGACCGGGACGTACTTCTTTAAGCTGATACCGAACGGCTGCAAACGTCCATGCCACGTGTGGGACTTGAACCCGCAGACTCTGGTACCGAATGCCAGCGATTTGCCATTCGGCCATCGTCCGACTGTTTATTACGAAAGGAACATTTTTCCTTTACCTGATAATTGCTTTATGATCACTGTGTCAGACAATATTTAGATGACAACCCTTCCTATTTGCCCTCCCCATAAGTGAGCTGCATTCTATATTCTGGTTTGCAAAATTATTTGTTCAAGATATTCCGAAAATATTTCAATATCAGAGGCACACAAGTTTCAATATTCCGTGGCACACAAAAATATGCAGCATAATTCCCAGCGAGTAATCTTGGAATAAATAAAATTTATTTTACCTAACAAACAGAATACTTTCATGTAGATTTATTCGGTTTTCTAGTAGCATTGGGTCATTGCCAGCAACAGCTGTAATCACGAAGCGCGTCAGTTGAGCTCTTCACAGGTGCAGTCCCATATTGCCGCTGACTGAAGGTGAAATTTGCTCGCTGATTAGAGCTGTAAAAAAGAAGGAATGAATTTTATGGATTTTTATACGAAGCATGTGCGAGCATCTGAGTAATTCATACATTGCTTAAGCAGGTCTCTAAGGAACATTGACTCGACATTAAATGGTATTTATTTAAAATGCCAGGTCAATGTTTGAGCAAGGCTTTGCTTGAACTGGATGATCTCTTCGTCTCAGGCGTTGCTTAACTACTTTCATTTCTTTTTAAGGAGAATTGTGTACAGAAAATATTCAATTACGCCAGCCGCAGGGTTCAAACTCGCAGACATCGTTAACGAAGGCCACTCTTAACTATTCGATAAACATCGGGTAAACTGAGAAAAGTGAATGACAGTTTATAAATTATTATTCATTGTCCAATGGATGTATAATCAGTTTTTTTAATGCTTTAGATTTTCCCTTTAGTCCATCCTCGCAATAGCTTTCTTACTGCGTTTAAATCCAAACACTTAATTGTAATGTAGCGTGAAGTCTATTTAATTTGATTTTTTATCCTGATATACTTTGAAGAAAATTTTATTTAAAGTGTTCCTCCTTATAAAAAATAATAATCTTTCTTAGGAACCTGTTATGGATTTTCTGCTAAGTCATGCATGTTTTTATTCATCATGTTACATTGAAATATGAGTTTGTTAATCTTTGTTCATAATCATGCTACCACTGGTAAAAGGAGTTATAATCGAACTCGAATGCTTCTCCTCTGAGCATTATTCATGTCTCATGTTGCTTCATGTTTGTTTCATGACATCTCCATCACTCATTGACTCTTTCTCATTATGTCCAGTATATATGTAAATGTATATTTAAATACTTATTTTTGTATACTTGAGTACGTTTGCGTAGCTGAGTATGTGTGCACATATGTGCATATAATTTACTTGCACATATACCCGCATTTATTTTTTTATTGTCATAAAAAGAGCAGTATAAAATATTGCAGAATGGAAGCCATTCTGATAAAAATAGCAGTATAATTCGTTAGATTAATTCATTCATGAGGTCTAAAATTTTAAAATCGGCGTAATTGGTAAAAGTTGACCATAAATATATACTTCCCTCCATTTTATCTGCAAAATCTTCTGAAAATATAAAAAAAAAACTTTAGTTTATTTATCCTGTTAACTAAAGGATGGTCCATTTTTCTCGCATACTCGAAAATCAGACTAGCGAAAAGATAAAATTGATGGGTAGCTAACATTTCCTTTTTAAATTTCATAGATTATGCTAGTTTTAAAACTTGACGGCTTTGATTTTTCCCGGCGTGTCAGTGTACGAAAAAGAAATTTTACGTTTTACTACCGAAAGATTATGCGTTTCTTATCTCACGAGTTCATAAAATCCCTATTCAGCCATCCATCAAGATAACATGAATTCCTCGAAAGTTAATTGTCTGTAAATAATGTGCCAAAAACAATGGGTTGAAGCCAGTGAAAACCCCTATCAGTTAAACTTCTTTTAACAGCAAACGTATCCAGAAACATATCGGGAGATTAAAAAAGATGACCGCGCCTCCTTATTAGAAATAAAAAGAATCACACATAAAATAAATTCTGAACACGTCAGTGCATATTCCCTCATTACCTGCTTTTCTCACTGTATCACCTTACTTTGATGTCACTTGTAGTAAGGTAATCAAGCAAGCAATAATAAATCATGGTTTAATTATGATTTATTGCTTGGGTTCAATGAAAAAAAAAATGACTTTTTTTTTCAGACCACTTTATATAGAGGATTTTATTACGTAGCGTTTCAAATGAAGATTAATGTGTTTATATATCACATTATGTATCAAAGAGTAATAAATAAAGCCCCCATTTAAATATTCTTAATTTGCCTTCAGAGAAAAGGCGATGTGAAATAATTTAATACTTCATCTTACTTACAAATTTTGAGTGGCTTGAAAGTGCTGCATATAATGTAAACTTGAAAAATCATTCTCAATACTTTTTATTTTTATTTTTTGTCATAAATCAACATTTTATTAATGCTGAAAAACCTATTTATTTTCACCAATATGTGCTCGTTTTCACCAGTGTTATGTTAAAACGGTGAAAATATACATGAACACGCAAAAAAAGCAAAAAATTGTTCAAAAAGATAATCATCAGCCATCGATACTTAAAACACAGATAAAAACTTTTATTGGTTAGCGCTTGCTAGATAGACCAATGAACACTCAGGATTGAGATACAGGTTTTATTAACGAAATGTATAAAGATTTAGTTCCCAATCGCCAAATACATAAAAAAAATATTTTGTCCCCAGAATCCTCATTGGCAATGCCAGAATCAAGAGCTTAGAGAAAGTAAAAACAAATTTGAATCAAAATACGGATACAACAAAAGTATGCTAGCTCACCACCCTCATATATCTGATGTATTGGTGATTAACAAGTTAATACTAAATGTTAATATCCATGATACATTTACACATGAGACCATCCTGTAGCCCATTCACACATTTATCAATTTCTTATTTGCTTTTAATACAACTTGTTAGACTAAAATCTAAACTGGGATCGTCCACACAGATCGATACACTATTACTTCATCTCATGATCTTTACTTGCAAGCCTCAAATTCTACCAAAATTTTTTCTAATAAATATTTTACACTTCAGACCAAAAAATTTGCTTCCATAACTTCTCTTTCTCGTCTACCTAATGTACTGACCTGTAATACTTTTGCTCTGACATTCTCCTTCATCGTTTTTTTCCTCTCCTACGTCTGATATTAATTCTGTACAACATGTATGCGTGCAAATTTCTCAGAGTACCCTAAAACACCTGGGCGTATTCCTACACAACTCTCCGACACATTATCCACAATCTTGTGTGCTGCAGTGAAACAGGTATACCAGTGGATTAATATCTATATATACAAAAGGCGTAGGTATGCGGCACAAAAATCGACGATATATCTACACTCCGAATGGCAACAGCTGCAACTACCAGATGTAAACATTAGCGGCCGTCCGCAATATGCAACCACGTGCCAACATGGATTTACGCACTGAAATCAGGAATGCTCGAAAGCGAGCTGCACGATCAAATGAAAATTGGGAACAGTCTCAACAAAGAAAGCGTAGAAGAAATAATTCATTGAGAGAGAGCATAAATGTTCGCGAGGTTACGCTTAACTGTTGCCGGTATAGCAACCGACAACCAGTAACAGTTAATTTTCTACACTTTTTTCAGTACTTGCTGAATTTTTACTCCATCTTATAAGTGAAGAAATTTTCCCAACAATTTACTATTTGATATAATTAAGTGTAGATATCTGAATTGTGAACAATAGTACATACAGAGAGTGATGTAATCCCCGCTATATTTTAGTACTTGCTGAATTTTTACTCCATTTTTTAAGTGACAAAAAATTTTTCCCAACAATTTCTTATTTGATGTAATGATAAAGTGTTGATATCTTAATTTCGAAACAAAATTACATACAGAGAGGGATGCAATTTATAAAATCATTGGTGTTGAGTTTCTCAGTCTTATCTTTAATTCTGGTCAGAAGTAATGGAAATTCACATTTTTAAATTACGATGTTTTAGAATCAGCCTTATAGAGAATACCCCTTAACAAAGTATATTTATGATGACAGGTAATGGTAACATTCCTTACATATGTTACTTTCATTTGAGTTGTTTTGCAAAAGAAAATATAAAACTAAAAGCGACCATGCCAGTCGCGCAGCGGCTAGTTTAAAAGAATTCCGAGGGATGGGAGTAAAAGATCTAAGCTGTATTCATTTTTTGAGTTCACTTTTTTTGCAAATGGCAACGAAGCCTTCTTAAAGAGTTTCTGTTAATTTAGCAGTACCGAATATCAATAGTGAAAGTTTCAATTTTGACTAATTTTGGCTAATTTTTTTTCGAAAACGAGATAATTCTTTGGCATACTGCATTGGCTCGTAATTTATTATTACCTTCAAAGTGATTTCGGACACAAAATTCTAAAAAAAATCTTAATTTTAATATACACTCATGGACAAAAAAATTTGAGCACCAAGAAATAATTGCGGGATCGTAACGAAACTTGCAATGAAGGTACATGTCGGGGAGATATGCAAATGATTAGAAATGCAGCGTGATTGCGCATTACGTATAGCCGGTAGAGGGCGTTGAACATCGTACTCTGTGGAGTAAAAAACAGGTAACCAAAGCTTGTTTGAGTGTGCTGAATCATTTATAAAGGAAGAGCTGATATAGACATGCCATTACGCCGTGTTCGAAGACAATATAAGCAGTTGTCGCAGTTTGAGAGGGGGAGAATCGTCGGGATGATGGAAGCTGGGTGGTCGGCTAGGCGAGTAGCTCGTCAATTAGGCCGCTCTGATTGTGTTGTGAGGAGGTGTTGGGACCAATGGACCCGAGAGATGTCATGTACACGAAGACCAGGCTCAGGACGCCCTTGACAGACCAGTCGTCGAGAAGACCGCCACATCGTAAGAAATGCACGCGTACAGCCAACTGCTTCATCGGCCGCCATCCAGGCACAGGTAGCACCTTCACTAGGGGCCTCTGTGTCTTCTAGAACCATACAAAGGCGCCTGGCTGAAGGACAGTTGGTATCGCGGCGCCCATTACGTGTGCTGCCCTTGACGCCCACCCATCGACGCCTCCGTTTGGAGTTTTGCCGCGCACGAGGAAACTGGACTGCAGTGGAATGGAACCAGGTCGTCTTTAGCGACGAATCCAGATTCAATCTCGGCAGTGATGACAATCGTGTTCGTGTGTGGAGAGCCCGTGGTGAACGCTTCAATCCTGCCTTTGCTGTACAGCGCCACATCGCTCCCACAGCTGGTGTGATGGTATGGGGTGCCATTGCCTACAATACACGGTCACCCCTAGTATTGTTCCGTGGCACCATGACAGCCCAGCGGTACTTTCATGAAATCCTGCAACCACATGTGTTGCCAATCATGCAACGGCTCCCAGGAGCCATTTTTCAACAAGACAATGCTCGGCCTCATACTGCAAGGGTGTCACAAGACTGTCTCCGCACTGTTACTACCCTTCCTTGTCCTGCCCGATCCCCAGATTTGTCTCCAATCGAGCATATCTGGGATCATTTGGGACGACGAGTTGGGCATCCCACGAGTTTGAACGAACTAGAGGCAAGGTTACAGCAAATATGGAACGAAATGTCTCAAGACATCATACAGAACTTGTATGACTCAATGCCCGATCGTATCGCATCGTTCATTCGCGCTAGAGGGGGTCCAACGGAGTATTAACTCCTCCGTTCTTTTGCCTTTTCTCTGAAATAAATTATCCTTTTTCTTTGATTTTCTTATCATTTACTTATATCAAAGTAGTCATTACGTATGTAAAATTTCGTTTCATTTTGACGACTCCTTCTTGGTGCGCTAATTTTTTTGTCCATGAGTGTATTTGCTTAAAAAATACAGTAAGTCCTCGACTTCCGCGGTTAATTCGCTCCAGAACATTCTGCGTAGTATGTAGAAAGCACGTAAGTCGAAATTTACCACGTAATGCTGCATACGTGTGGCCGCTGGATTCCTGTAAGCTTTTCGACCATCATCGCATGGACGATAGTAGCAAACATTAATGAGTAAATATCGAAATGAAATTATTTTTTCAATGGTTTACAGTGAAATACTTTTTATTTAAATATGAAAATGATACGTACATATATTATACTAGCTGAATACACGTTCTTCTCTACGGAGTTCATTTTAGGATAATTACAATGAAAAAATATGGATATTGCTTTTCAGAGGATTAAATTCTTAATTAATTTGAATTAATTTCTTAAAAGACTTCCATCTCAATTAGTCTAGGTGTTAAATTTTATTTTTTACTGTATTTCATTATTCTTTCGTCAATTTATTTCGTTGTTATGCTCGTGACGCAAAATTAATTTAAAATAGTATCACAAAAAGAAAAGAAATCTCGTGATCAGCATTTAATAAATTGAATTCTAAAAATTAATCTTTAAAAATTCACCAAAAATCAGAAGATGGAAGTAAAGATTCGAAAAAAATTTCATTTTTAAAGGATTTTTTTATGATCTTTCTCGATATAAATTTTATAACCCTTAAATTATTATTTAAAATGCATACTTTAAAAAATGTTACAAAAGCAGCTTAAAAATTTAATTTTAAAAAAATCTAAGAAAATTTTTTCAAAAATCTTTCTTAGTGCACCCCTTCACTATAAGAAGAATCGCCATGCAAAATTTCAGTCCTTTAGGTCCAGCGGTTTGGTCTGTGCGTTATCTGTCTGTCAGTCAGTCAGTCACGGAACTGTTTTATATATATAGACAGTGCACGAACATATAATATAATTATATTATACATACATAATTACGTAATTTAAAATTATCTAATAATTTGCACACGTTCATAGGGCATTGAAGTATTTGTCCAATAATGTTTGTACACCTAAGCTTTCTTTTTCTCGTCGTTAATCAACTGATAGCACGCTAAAGTAGTCTACTAAAAATTAAAAATTACAACCACGTATCTACAAATCCACGTAACTCGAGACCATATAACTCGACTTAACTGAACTAGAATGAAATTACACCAGAATAAATAAAATTACACAAACCGCATGTTTCCGCGATCATTACACTGCCAGAAACTTTTTCTTTGCTGTAACCGCTGATATGCATCCCTGAATATTATCAAAATGGAAGTTGTTGTGATTTAGGAACTTAAGAATCCATCTAAATTTTATTATGATGTACATAATTCTACTTATTTTTCTTACGATGTTCTAAGTTTTGTAAAAGAGAATCTTCATTCTGTTTTTAAAAAATGATCCTTGGGATGCCTTTTTTCTTAACTGTGGAATTTTGATTTAGAGAAAAATTTTTGAAAACATTTTCCACAAAATAAAAATTTCTCTTAAAAAGTATTTTCCCCATTTGCACTAATTAAAAATTACTAAATAGAGTTTTTTATAAATCTTGAAGCTTTATAATTTTGAAACCTATCCTCCTCACAGAAGAATTAAAATCATGCAAACAGACTTATTTTTCAGCAGATATATAAACAACAAAATATGCTTTAAAACAAATTTATTTAATATATTTATTTTAAAAAATTAGTTGGCAAACAACAAGGACTCATTGAAAAATTCACGAGTGATTCTCATAAATTATCTGATTGAGGTTAGTGTTTAACCTTAAATGCATTTGTCAATTTGGGAGGGTATTTTACATAAATCTTCAGTTGATTTAGTTTGGTTTGGAGCGATACGGTCAACTTTTTGCTACACGAGGGCTAATTAGGCTGGGACCTATAGTTTAAAGCCGACTCCGAATGGCTACAAACATCCATGCGAACAATGGGACTCGAACCCACAGGATCTGAACTGAATGCCCGCGATCTACCCATTCGGCCATCGCCTGACAAATCTTCAGCTTGAAATTTTAACGATAAGTATATTAACAATTAAGTTCAACGTTGCTGTTAAATTAAGTTTTATAAGTATATATTGGAGATATTCAAACACAGATATATTATAAACCTGTTTGTTTACATGTGAAATCATAGGGAATTATACGGGCTCACTTTGAACATAATTATGCGTAAACAAAGGGTAATACCCTTTGGTATAATACCCTTTGACCCCTAGATGTTTGCGAAAAAATATTCTATTTTCGAAAAATGTTAATTTTTACTTCACTGTGTTACTACTGATACTGAAAAGTTGCTTCACTCCCCAATTCTTGGGGTCCTATCTCATTTTAGAAATCTGTATACGATCTGTTAAGCATATCTGTTGTTCAATTAATTACTTGAAATTATAGTCTTATAAAGAAATGTCGCATACCGCATACGTTCCCTTTATAAAACATTTTCGTAAATCAAAAATATCCGGTAAATAAATGTGTCAATAGACACCTTTTGATCATTCTGTGAATTAGAGATCTCACTGACTGGAACTGTCTAACGCTAGCAACTTCCAAGGAAACAGTTTTTAATCTTGACCTCAAAGCTCCTTTTAATTGGCTTTATACAAGGCTGACCTACAAAAAAATCTCTGTGTCTCGGCAGCCATATCTAACATCCGTTTACAGCAGTTTTAGAGAAAACCTCGATTCACTTTCATGAAATCTGCGTATCCGCCAACAGTTGTAGGAATCCACGATAAAATTTAATTTGCGTCATCAAATAATGCCAGCTCAAGCAAAAATCGATTTCATGTTTCTCACCCACGTTACCATTCATCGCAAACTGGATTTTGCAGTTGAGACAATTGATAAAAATATTAACTGACCTACTAAATAATCCCCGTGTCTCGGCAGTCTAATCCAACATCCGCTAACAGCAGTTTTAGGGAAAACCTCGGTTCTCTTTCTTGAAATATGCGTATCCGCCAATAGCGTATGAAGCGGCGATTATAGACATCAGAAATTTTTTTTAAAAAATCACTTTACATCACTACATAATGTCAGCACAAACAAAAATCGATCTCCTGTTATTTCCCGCTTACGTTACCATTCACTGGACACACAGCAAACTGGATTTTGTAGTTGAGACAACTGATAAAAATACAAAGTTCGTGATTCGAAAGTGAAAGCTTTTACAGTTACCGCAAGCGTTTTTATATTTCACAATGCCCCTGTTAAGTTTTAGATCCGTTTGGTAACCACGAAAAGAGGTGTTCTGTCTTTTTGCAGGAAATGTTATACATGATATTAGTTATCTTACTTTTAAGTATTTTTTGGTTGGGTATTTCCCGTTATTTTAGCATAACTGAGTCAATAGAATTCCCTATGATTTCACATTTAAACAGGTTTAAAATACAGGGTGCCCGGGCTAAAAGTATCCAAAAGTTATGGCTTATTTTTACGGAACTACCCATTAGAATTAAGAAAAAAATATTTAAATACAAAGAGCATCTCACCAAGTTTAAATATCAATCATAGATTTCGATCATAGTAACATAGATTTCGATGCGTGCACCTTTTGTAGCACAACAAACGTCTAAATGGTAATCCAGTTCTCTCCGAGTGTTTCGTAGCATATCAGAAATTATTACACGAATTGTTTGAATGATACGTTTCTTCAACTCACAGTATCATTTTTTTTGTTTATACACAACGGATTTAATGAATCCCAAAGCAAAAGTCTAATAACTCCTGATATGCTACGAAACACTTGGAGAGAACTGGATTACCATTTAGGACCAGGGGGGTCCAACCGCGGCCCGCGGGCCGCATGAGGCCCCACGCAAGTATTAGGGCGGCCCAGAAACAGAGCTCAAAGCAAAAGTAGAGTATCAATAGCCTCGACGGACTAAATGTTTTTTTAGTCCCCACTTCAATTGACCCAGATATTGATGCATTAGTTTCTCATATTCAATGCCAAATGTCACATTAATTTTATGACTCCTATAGTTATCTTTATAATTATAAATAAAATTTATACTGAAATATGTTAACTATATTATACTTTTTTTACTCATTAACTACTTTTAATGTTAAAAATATTTTTGTGCGGCCCAAAACAATTCGTTTTCTTTCAATGTGGCCCAAAGAACCTAAAAGGTTGGACACCCCTGATTTAGACGTTAGTCGTGCTACAAAAGGTGCACACATCGAAATCTATGATACTATGATCGAAATCTATGATTGATATTGAAACTTGGTGAGATGTTCTATTTAAATATTTTTTTTAATTTTAATGGGTAGTTCCGTAAAAATAAGTCATAACTTTTGGATACTTTTAGCCCGAACACCCTGTATATCTGTGTTTGAATATTTTTAATATTCATCAACTCCCGATATGAGGTATAATGCTTAAATTAACAGCGAAGTTGAACTGAATTGTTAATATATATTTATCGTTAAAATTTCCAACGGAAAATTTATGTAAAGTACCCTCACAAATTGATTTAACATTCGTGTTTAAATATATTATTTATAAACAAACATCATATTTTATAAAAGGATATTTGTGTTTTACGAATTTTTTTTTTTTTGCATTAATGGGTAAAATTGGTGGTTTATGCAGTTACGAGTACTCTGGATATAGATAAAACGCTAAAAATGACTATCCAGGTATATTTCAAGCATAATAATCCCATTATCAACGTGTGGAAAATGGTCTATATATTAGCAAATTCTTTATTTATTGACGAATCAATAAAAAAATTGACTGTATGCAGACACTTTTCCATACACATTCGACAAAGGACATTCGTCCAAACACACTACTAGACCTTTTTTGACTATTTTATGTCTGAATAAATGACCTCTCCCACAAGGCTGACTTCCATGCAAATTTTTTCCGTATTTTTATTTGGATTTACCCGGTAGTTGATCCAACGTTACCCCAGTCACAGAATAGCTACTGCAGAAAACCTGCTTTAACCAGAATTGAAACAAGTCCTCACAGTGGTAGTAATGTTGGTTGGTCCATTTCTAAACATAACACTAAAAAGTGTTGACAGCGTAAAAACATTATTTCAGGGGGGGGTTGATTAGACAGTGTTATGGAGCAAGGAATCAACCCACTCTACACAGAAACTGAGAAAATTGAGTTTTAATAAAGCATTAAATTAAAAAATCCCGTTGCTGATGGTTGGTTCTCTAGTTAATTGAAGGAATATTATTTGGCCTAGGAAAATAAATAATTTTTTCTCCAGATAACTGAACACTTGGCGCACCTTACAAACTATTTAAATTTTAAATTTCTGTGGGATGGTTCGCTGTTGCATAATGCTATCCAATCAGGGTCGGCGGTAGGGGTGGGCAAGCCGAGCCCCTGCCCGGGGCGGCAACCTTAGGAGGCGGCAAATGGGCTGTAAAATTAACTAGTTTATGAAGAAAATGATTAAACCAAGATTCATTTGAATACTTATGAAAAATTAATAGGTGGAATTTTAATATAATTTGCTTTTAATATGTTTTACGAACTTTTAAGTATAGGTACCCACTTACTTCAAAAATCCTCAAGCATGAGAACGAAATAAGAAGGTTGAGGTATGTAGTTTTTAAATAAGCTTCAGAGATAAATTATTGGTACGAGGTGCTTCTACGAATTGTTTCAACAATATAAATTCTTGTTAAAAATTGTTTAGCCCTCCGAGGTACAAGTGACAAACTTTACGATTTCGGTAATGGTAATTTTTTACAAATTATTCAATTACTTGCTCCGTTTGATCCAGTAATGGAGGAGCATATCCGCAGAGTGCTCGAAAAAGAGGAAGTTAAAGTCCACTATCTCGGAAAAGATATTCAAAATGAAATAATTATTCTTTTAAGTGAAAATATAACATCTCACATTATTAGCAAGATTATAAAAGCTAAATATTATTCAATAATTCTAGATTGTACTCATGATGGCAGCAAGATCGAGCAAATGACAGTCGTAGTAAGGTATGTATCCATTGACAAATCCAATCCCAATGAAGTTTCCATTAATATTAATGAAAGCTTTATAGGCTTTCTTCCGGTTGAAAGATCGACGGGCTCTGAACTCTCAACTCTAATACAGTACTTAAAAGACTTGTAACATTGGGATTGTATTTGCAGGATATGAGGGGACAGGCTTATGATAATGGTGCCAACATGAGAGGCGATAAATCGGGAGTACAATCTAGAATAAAAGCGTTAAATCCACAAGTATTTTACCTCCCATGTAGTAGCCACTCATTAAACTTGGTCGTTAATGACAGGGCAAAGGTATCCTTCTAAGCCGCCAATTTTTTTAATATGGTCCAAAAAATATATCTATTTTTTTCCTCATCAACTTTTCGATGGACCATATTAATAAAATATGTTCAGCGACTAACTTTGAAACCCCTAAGTGATACTCCTTGGGAAAGCCGAATAGATGCATTAAAATCACTGAGATATCAATTAGGAGGGATATACGATGCTTTATTTGCTGTTTGTAATAATTCGGAGATTGACAACTCTATAAGAGTTGAGGTTTCTGGACTATTAAGTTGTGTTAAACAATTTAAGTTCTTATGCTCCATTGTAATTTGGTACAAAATCTTAAATTGTATCAATCCAATAAGTAAGCTCTTGCAGACAAAAGACTATGACTTACCATCTGCTATGGAACTCTTGAAAAATTGTAAAAATTTTTTCAAGGATCTTAGATCGGACACGGCCTTTAATGAAATGTTTTGCGATGCTCCAGAACTCGCCGACGAAATTGACATACCGGCTAATTTTGAGCTTACCCAGCCACGTCATAGAGTTCGAAGAAGGAATGTTAATTGCGACTATGAGGCACGATATGATCCGATAGAAGATCCTACTTTGAAATATAAGGCAGAGTTTTATTTTTCACATTAGACCAAGCTATCAATGCACTTGAATCCAGGTTTGATTTTATCAGTACCCACCATTGGCGTCTCCAGGGGGGGGGGGGGCAATAGGGGCAATTGCCCCTCCCAAAAAAGCCCGGCGTATTTTATTTTCATAGCCTAAAATTATATAATCGTAGGCCTAATACTAAATGAAAGTGAACTGTAGTGAACTTAGTAGTGAATGATACTAAGTTTAAATTTAAAATGAGGCGATGTATATATATATATATATATATATATATATATACCGAAGAGCCATTACATTATGACCACCTGTTTAATACGACGTAGGACCACCTTTCACCCTCAAAACTGCCAATACCCGGCGTGGCATTGACTCGACAAGGTGCTGATATGTAGTCTGAGGTATCTGGTATCAAGCGCTCACCAACTGGTCCTGCAATTCTAGCACATTGCGAGGTCATAACGTGGCAGCACGAATTCGATTTTCCAGGTGGAACGACAAATGTTCTATTGGAATACTGTCAGGTGAATTTGGAAACCAAGACATGACCTGAAAGTCACTAGAATGTTCCTCGAACCACTCCCTGACGATTCGACGCTTATGACATGGTGCATTATCCTGTTGGTAAACACCATCACCCGCCGGAAACACTGTTGCCATGAATGGGTGAACCTGGTCTGTAACAATGTTCACGTAGCGCACAGACTTCAGAGATTGTTCTATTGAGATTATGGGTCCTAATGTGCTCCATGAAAACATCGCCCATACCATAATACCGCCGCCACCAGCTTGTCTCCGCCCAATTGTACATCCGGAAGCCAGGATTTCCATTGGAAATCGGCGTATTCGCACGCACCCGTCGATGTGATGGACCAGAAAACGTAATTCGTCGGACCATGCAACTTTCTTCCATTCTTCTAGGGTCTATTTCCGATGTTCCTTGGCCCATTGCAGGCGCTACTGGCGATGACGTGCCGTCAGAGCAGGGACGTGCTTCGGCCACCGGCTTCGTATACCCATACCCAGCAGAGAACGCTGCACTGTGTGTTGAGAAACACTGGCTGTGTCACCACTGTTGTAGCTGCTGGTAATTTCGGCTGTTGTAGCTCTTCCATCACGGTGAATAATGCGTAAGGGCCTGTTCACATAGGAGTCCGTTGCGTAGCGTTAAGGAAAAGATGACGTTGAGACGAAAATAAACCAATCATAGGCGTTAAAAATTTCATTCCTAATCGTTTGGAGGCCTATGATTGGTTTATTTTTGTCTCAACGTCATCTTTTCCTTAACGCAACGCAACGGACTCCTATGTGAACAGGCCCTAACAGTATCCGCTCTCCTCTGGAATCAATGCGCCGCAGGCGACACACCGCTGGCCGGCAACTTTTCGTTTCACCATCCATGCACCACTTTCGGTACGTGCTCACAACGACAGCACGTGAACAGCCCACCAAATACACCGTTTCTGATATAGACGTTCCCATCGCCGAGCCATAACGATTTGACCTTTATCGAAGTCTGATAAATCGACTGCTTTTTCCATTATGTCGCTAATCACACTATGTTTGGAAAGACAATGCATGGACCCTTTATATACTCCAACTTCAGCCGCACACGCGTCGTGATTTTTTTTTCTGGGCGAGCTCATTGTTACAGAAGGAGGGTGGTCATAATTTAACGGCTCTTCGGTGTATATATATATATTTTGCCCCCCCCCCAGAAAAAATAACTCTGGGCTGGAGCCGCCCCTGGTACCCAAAGCAACTATTTCCAGTTTCTATACAATATTTATGATTTTAAAGATACCCCTCAAAACGACTTACTAAAATAGACTTACTAAAAAAGATCTAGAAATAGTGTTATCTGATGGGAATTCATCAGATATAAAGGCGCTGGAACTGGCAGACGAGATAGTATCGGTTTTGGCCTTACTTAATAAAAAAGAAAGTCCAATCAAGATTTTAAAATTCATTTCAAAGCTGGAATTTGCTCTAAATCTCGGTATAGTTTTAAGACTCTTGCTTACTCTTCCAATAAGTGTGGCAAGTGGAGAAAGAAGTTTCTCCAAATTAAAGTTAATTAATTTTTTTTTACGCTCTACAACTACCGAGGATCGGCTAAATGGCTTGACAACATTAGACATTGAACATGAGCAAGCTGAAGAAATTGATGTCAAAAAAATTATCAAAAAATTCTCAGTTAAAAGTGAGAAAAAAACACTTTTATGTTTAACTATATTTTTAATAACTAGGTTTTTATTTTTAGTGGTTCCATAATTTGTTTTTCTATCTTTTTAATATATGCATTTTATAATTATATGCTAGATTTGTGTCTTTTCTTTTTTCTGTGCAACCTTAATTTCAATTTAGTGCCAAAATCATAAATCAAGAAACTTGTATTTTTGGCAAATCAAAACTTCAACATTTTTAATACCAATTTTTATTTGCTCACGTTTTATTTTTCTACAAAACGTGGGAAAGGTTTAGGTTATCTCTTTTAACTTTTGTTATAAAGGGGCAGCATTTTACCTTTTTGCCCGGGGAGGCGAAACTGCTAGCGCCGGCCCTGATCCAATTTACCAATATTGCCTTTTAACATAAGAAAGATAGCTGTGAGGTCTCAGATGATGGATTTTCTAAACCCTGGAATGGATTTATCCATTTAGCTACTTCGAAATATGAGGAACTCGTATTTTTCGAGTATTTCTCAAAATGTATCATTTACAATTTGGTAAACATCATATTCAGCAATTTAAATTTGTTTTCCTTTGTTGTAGATAGCATGAATTAAACCATTACCTTCAAAAAGAACACGTTATAATCGAGTAACATCAGTATTATTGACCTCATTTCATTCTCGATATGTTTCGATGGTTAAAAGGTTAATAGCTGTTCATCATAAATTAGCTTCATTAAATCAACTGCTTGCACGTCTATGTGTTTCAAAATATTGATCTATGAATATTGCAGCGCTTTGAATTCATATTGTAACCCTTGACTTTTGGCTTGATTTCAATAATTTTGTTAAAAATAAGGCATAAAAGAAAATTGCATCAAATCTGTCATCTTTATTATCTTATTAAACGTCGTCCTGACTTGAAGATTTTTTTAAATTACAGAACGTACAAATGTACTGCAATAAGTGTCAAGCCAATCAAGAACAGAGAATTCATTTATTCCGATATTGACTTACTTCACAATTTAAAAAGCTTTACTTGGTTGGTGAATACTTCATACATCTGAACAATAATCAACACAACTAGATTTTAGCTACATTAACTAACTCGCCTCCCAGACTAAACTACACAAAACACTCAGTAAAACGAGCAGCTCAGTAAAAGTTCACACAACTCAGTAAAACTCAGTAAAAGTTCACACAAACCGTCATCCTTCAGCATTGAATTCCAACTTTTTATACTTGCTGTCTGCGACGTATGCCATGTAAATCGCTTCTGTAAGGTGGTAGACAATGAACAGAGAGGACTGAGTCAGTTTAAAATTGTGGCTAAGTAAGCAAAAATAAAGTGTGTCTCCGGTCGCACAGGTAATATCTTTCATTGTTCTAAATATGAAAGTTACTGATTGTATTTTATAAATAAGTGGGTTTTTCGCTCCCCCATGAAATTTACAGTCTTAGGATGCTCTCATGGGTTCCATCACACATATTATATATACGTGTATGTGTGTGGGGGGGGAGGCATATGAAGGGTACATAAGTATAAACATGCATACAGGTATGTATGTGTATACAGTCGAACCCCGTTGTAGCGAACCCGGTATATAGCGAACTCCCGGATATAACGAACGAAAATTTTGGTCCCGCCGTTTTCCTATTGTACGTAATTTAATAAGTATTGCGTCAGTCAAATTTAATCAATTTTAGTCTATTTAATTCATTAATGATCATTTTTAATAGATTTTATAATTTTTTAATACATCATTATTGAATACACATTGAAACTAATGAGTTTCAGTCGAACCCCGCTATAACGAACTTCAAGGGATCAAAGATTTTGTTCGCTTTATCTGGTGGTTCGCTATATCCGAACCGTTAAGAAAAATGCTTGAGTTCACAAAATGTATAACTCATTAGTTGCAATGTGTATTCAATAATGATGTATTAAAAATGATAAAATGTATTAAAAATGATCATTAAGGAATTAAATAGACTAAAATCGATTACATTAGACTGACGCAATACTTATTAAATTACGTACAATAGGAAAACGGCGGGACCAAAATTTTCATTCGTTATATCCATGAGTTCGTTATATACCGGGTTCGCTATAACGGGGTTCGGCTGTATACATTTTGTGAACTCTATCATTTTTCTTAACGGTTCGGATATAGAGAACTACCGGATAATGTGAACAAAATCTTTGGTCCCTTGAAGTTCGTTATAACGGGGTTCAACTGTATATATTTGCTCTGTATTCTCCCAAGGAGATCACGGGCAGAGTTCTCTTCGTAAGAGTTGACTACATTTTAGTTACAGTTATTAGTAAATTTACCTTTGAGTTAAGATACATTTGCAATCAGGTCTGTTTTCCACTACATTTCGATATGCTTCAAGTGGAATGGTTTTCAGAAGTTCCTGTAAAGCAAGAAAGTCAACCAGATATGACATTGTCTTCTCAGCTATCAACTCAGTTCATGCTCATAAAAAAAGATGCTTAATTGTATTCATATCCACCACATGAAAGTAAAACTTCAATGAAATGATATAATAGTATTTCAGATGTCAGTCAAGCATTTCATCCTCACTATCAACAGATGTTTTATCCACACCATATTTCTATGCAGCTGGAAGATTCATCATGCTGAAAAAAAATCATATTCTCAGTTTCGTAAATGGGTCATAATGCTGGAAGGAAGGATTTTCTGCAGACAGTATTAAAAAATTAATAACAATTCAGCCTCCATTTACGATACCTTTTACGTTACGGAATTCTTTTGGTTTCAATGCAAAAACCTTTTTCTAAGGCACGTTACCAGTTTACAGCCTCCTCTTAATTTTAGACAATATAAACGTGTTGTATCAAAAATTTCCAATAAAATTAGCCAGTTTTAGGCAGTAATATCACAAACTTTAATTCAATAAGAATATACATCATAATCAAAGAATCGGTAAATTGTTAGTAATTCGTGTTAATTTAAAGAGATTATGACTCCATAAGATCTTTTAAGTAAAATCCATTTTATCGCTATAACCATTTATGTACATTTACAAATATTGGTCGTATAACATGTTAAAAGCATATATTTCTATAAGTGTTACATTACTTATTCTTGGGACCTGTTCACATAGCAGTCTGGTAGCGTAAGCGTTAAAGTATTGAAATATACACAGTGCGTCAAATAAGTTTTAAGACTGGGTCTGTAAAAAGAAATGGAAACAAGAAATTAATACCTGTTTTGGTTTTTTATTCAAAATAGGACCCTCCGGCTTCAATGCACTTTTTACAGCGATTTATTAATGAATCGAACGCCTGTTGTAAATCACTTTGTGGAATGGCCTGCAAAGCACGCGTCGAAGCTTCTTGTATGGTCGAAATATCCTCAAAATAACACCCTTTTAACTTTATTTTAAGTTTTGGGAATAAGGAGTAGTCACAGGTTGCTAAATCAGGTGAATACGGTGGATGGTTCAACACACAGACATTATTTTTTGCCAAAAATCGACGAACAATAAGGGAGGTGTGACTGGGTGCATTGTCGTGTAACAAACACCAACTGCTTTCAGTCCTATAGTCTGGACGAATGCGACGAATTCTGGCCATAAAACGCTTTAAAACAGCTAAGTAGTGTTGACCTGTAATTGTTTGTCCAGTTGGAACAAATTCTTTGTGGATAATACCTTTACTATCGAAGAATGTAATGAGCATTGTTTTGATTTTGGATGGAACTTTTCATGATTTTTTCCCTTGCGGTGAATTTGGTGACTTCCATTACGCACATTTTCGCTTTGTTTCAGAATCATATTGGAAACACCAGGTTTCATCACCTGTAACAATGGACTTCAAGAAGTTTGGATCGTTTTCAGCGGCTGAAATAATGTCTCCGCGATGTGCACTTCTCATTGCTTTTTGTTCAGGGGTTAAAATGTGTGGAACAAAGTTAGCACACACTTTTGTTTTGCCCAAATCTTCATGCAGGATGGTTCTAATTGTATCTTTGATGATATTTAAAGAGCCTTCCATCATTCTCAGTGATGCACAGCGATCATTTGTTACGAAATTTCGTACTTTCTCAATAACTTCAGGTCTCCTAGATGAAATTGGTCTTCCACTACGCTGATCATCTTCTACCGTATCTCTTCCGTCCAAAAAACGTTTGAGCCACACAAAAACATTTGATCTACTTAAACAACAGTCACCGTAAACTTGTTTCATGAGTTGGTATGTTTCCGAAGCACTTTTACCAAGTTTTGCGTTAAATTTAATTTCAGCTCTTTGCTCCATCTCAAAAAATCAACATGAAAAATATTCACTTCTGCAATAAACGCTCGACTTCTCTCAACTACTTAACGAAATGCGCACAACTTGTTAGAAGTGTGCCAGTAGACGATGGACGTTATGATGCATGCGGATTTACACTAACAGCGCCTTTACAACCTGCGCTCTGGGACGAACCTTAAAACTTATTTGACGCACTGTGTATTTAACCAATGACAAACCTCCAAACGATTAGCAACGAAATTTTTAAGGCCTATGATTGGTTTATTTCCGTCTCAGCGCCATTTTTCCTTTTAGGCTTTCCTTTTATGCTATCGGACTTCTATGTGAACAGGCCCTTACTGTTATAAAAATTCTCTTTCAGGACCAAATTATTAAAACTAATTATTAAAACTTTCTACCTTAGCTATTCTACTATTATTTCCATGACAAAATACTGATTTAAAATTAACAAAAGAAATTTAATACCAGTATTCATCCTTATTTCACCATTAATTAAAATTTCTATATCTTCTATCGCATTTTATAAAACTTGTGTTTTTTGGTCATATATGAATGTGCAGTCATCTTATTTGACTCTAGGATAAGTAATCGGCTGCACCTTGTTTCCTCAATCTGTTGCCATTCAGGAAAAATGCCAGATTATCCTACGAAACTATTTGTATGCAAGAAATCTATCGAACCCCAATGGATCCCTGTTTTTTTTCGGTATCACGGACAATGATGGTGCTCCCTCACTGTCCATAAGGGGAGTGGTTATTCTCTGGATCTCTGTCAGTGACATCTCTCTCATGTCAATCAAGCATTTTATAAGATACCGTGTCATTGTCACATTTAGAGATCAGCTATCTGACAATTGTAATTAGAAATCACGGTGGTCCGACGTCCAAAATGGATTGTCCTGGGAGAATAGTGGTTGCAAATGCGTTCTCAATGTTTTTATGTATATAGGTTTATAGCAGACAGAAAAAGTAATTTGAAATATTTTATTAAAAATTGTTAGATCGTAAAATATACCCCCAGAACGTCGGCATGAAGCGAGCTCGCCTTTGATTACTTACTCTCTCACCACGTGCTCTTGATACCGGGAAATTTTCCAGTTGGATGTGATTAACTCTACAGAAATTCTTCAGAGATAGGGATGTATAGCTTGTTATCTCTAAAGTGTCAGTCATTCTTGACACTGTTATCAAGCGGAAGATAACATTTAATGCCCTTTTTTATGCATTATACCGGTTTTCCTGCTTGAATTTAAGTGATAAAATCTTTAATGTTACTAGATATTCTTTTCTTGGGAACTTGCCGTGCTTGGACCACAAATGACCTATCAATCACCACCAAAATGAAACTGTCACACCACACCCGGGAAATTCGATCGCCAGAGATCTCTCTCCACACGTTGACATTTCTAAGCTCTTTGCAATGCTGCTTCCTCTCCAAATTAACAAGAGATATTTCTCTGCCTCTTTCAATTTTACAAATATTAGTTTCTTTCATCGCCGTTAGAATGGGAACATCTGTTTCGGTTTGGCTGACCTCACACACACACACATATATGACGAATCCCATAATAGCTAATGATTCCAGATAAAAGCTTGAAATGAAAATAGTTATTACTCTATCGGATGTCCACGATTGTCGTTTAAAAACAGCTGCAGTCATTTGAGATTATGTACTAGCGTAAGAGGGAAAAAAAATGCTTGTTCATTTTCTTATCTTTATGTAAATAATCTGATGTGTGCCCACCATATGACACTCGCTATATTTCACACTTGATTCGATTACGGTGCAATCAAGATTTTTGACGATGTAGATTTCTTACTCTTCTTTATTTTAATTTATGCTCTGCATATTAAAGAGGACAACGATGTTTGAACCAGTTATGGGAACAACCTGACATCGTGGGAATGAGAGAGAACACGTAGTACATTTTGTCATATAAATTGTTTTAATACCAGAATTATGTTTCTTTTTTTTATTTGTATTACATATGTTCACACGACTTTTTTTTAAGAAAAAGGGAAATTAAGGGTAATAGAGTTCATTTCAGTAAAAAATAATCAAGTGCTTTAAATCAATGTCAATTTTTCTTTTATTTGATGATTTCGTCGTCGTTTACAGAGATTTTCAGAATCTAATGGACTCAGATAAACCTTCCATTTTCTTTTATAAAATGGGAAAGTGAAAAAATGTTTTACACGAGTGTCTAGAGGCGTTATTATTTTTAACGAATACTGTTCCATGGCTAGTATATCGGATAAGAGACAAATTCAGACTTGATATTTAATTTTTGTTAATCTCAAACTGCTTCTTTTACATCACAGAAAGAAAGAATTTGATCTGAAATGTCAGGAATAAAAAATGTCTAAAAAATCAGCTTGCTTTCATGAGATGATCGGTAATTTATTTATTTAAATGAATGTACTTTTTTATGCTTCCGAAACTTAAATTGAGGTTTAGTTTATTTTTCTAAAGTGAGGAGAGTAAAGAAAGGTATTCTGTATACCTTCCTTCGCCAGGTTTATGATTTTATTTCTGTTTTATATTTTCAATGAACAATTATTTAAAAAACACATGTTTTACATTATACCTTTGCTTTTGCGTTCACTATCTGTTCCAGTCATGACATCTAACTTACCAAAGTCTCAGACTGTTCTCTTTTGAATATGCTGATCACAGAAAAGACAACTCTATGAAAAAGATGACTTAAAGGAAACTTGTGGAAATGGCAAACAGGAAAGCACAAATTCTTATATTCCGCAATGTTATTAAAGAGGTGGTGACATGTTTTGAACTAACAAATAGTTCATCGTCATACAGAGGAGCATTTGGTGTGATTATCTATGATCATAGTGATCTATGAAAATTTCTTGGAACCACAATTGTGAACTGTTCATAGTGATAATCACACCTAATTCTCTTCCTGGCGAACTATTGATTAGTTTGAAACATGACGCCACCTCTATAATTACATTGTGGAATATAAGAATTTTGTTTTCCTGTTTGCATTTTTCACAAGTTTCCTTAAGTCGTCGTTTTCAGAAAGTTGTTTTAGAGAGCCGTTTTAAGACTGCCTACGTTGAAAATGCCATTTTTTGACTATTTTGGTCAATTTTATTTTCTGCAAGAATCGTGAAATTCAATCTTTTCTCTTTTCAAAACCGTTTTGATTTTCATTCTACATCAATTAGAAGCAGAGTTATAGCTATTTTTAAAAACATCGTCTGATACAAAATTGAAGCGACACACAACTTTAAATGCGTTTTTCTCAGAATTATGGTTTTTAGCACAAATCTCTACCGTTATCATGATATCTCACATAATAATGCATATAATTCGATCAAATTTTCAGGAAATGTTTTAGATGCCATTGTTAATGAGATGACGCACAATAATTGATGTATAATAAATAGTTTTTGTTTGGGGCTGTTTTTATAAGGAAAGGAATGACGAATTGGGGAAAATTTTCATATTGGAACATAAAATTGTCTGTATTATTTTTGCATTTTAAAATTTCTCTTGGATTGAGGGTCATTTTGAAGAGAACTGTTATATGTATCATGTGTGAGAAGGAAATTAAATTAGTAGCATTAGAATTTTGTGCAGAGTGTTAGGCGTTTTATCTAAATTTCATTAAAAATTGCTTCAATTTCACCAATTTATAAAAAATTATGGTATTTACAGGCAAGTTTTTTTTATTTTTAATTTTTAAATGCTATTTTACCATAAAAGACCAAAAAAATCCGTAAAAAAGCAATTTTTTTAAAAAAATTGGCTCCGAACGTAGGCAGTCACCTTAAAGAGCTGTTACCGGTAAGATCAAGAAGGAGAAGTCTGCATATTTGATAAGTTAGATGCCATGACTACCGTAGATATCGTTCATGAATACAAAGATATAGAGTATAAAATTTGTTTTATGATATATTCTTTATACCTTATTCTAATTTGTTTTATTATAAGGTATAAAGAAGTGGAATCTGTCTGTCTATGAAAATGGTTTGTTTTCAGGAGTAGCTTGCTGCTTAAATGAATAGACATTAAAAAAAATCAGACTTCATACATTATATGAAAGCATTTTTTAAAAAAATGTCCTTTTTACTCAATATTTTTTTTTAATATGTAATACAATTAATGCTATTTTTATTTAAACTATAGAGTAAATTAATAGAATTGATCAAAAATTTATTTATTTCAAAAGCAAAAATATAATAAAATTTGAAATTTGAGTTTTTAAAACGATAGTGTTTTAGAACTGAAATACAAAAATAAGGTGTTATAACAAATGCCATCGTTAACCCATTGTTATTCTTTTTGATTCAAATTAGTACTTCGCTTTACTCCATCATGAGTTATTCGTTGATTTGATAAGACAAAGAAAAAAACTTTTAAATGTTTACATTTTTTTTACTGGTACCATTCTACCGAAGAGAATATAATACGTAAAAAGTTTTCTCTTCAAATTTTAATTCTTTGCAAATTTTCCATTGAATCCACATCTTAAAAAACTGAAAATCAGGAAACTCTCAGGAAAATCTCTGTAAAACTGAGGAAATATGTGTAACAAAGAAAATTTTCCTTCATTGTCCTAAAGAAATTGAGTTTTAATCTCTTTCTATTAATCCCAAAAATTGGAAAAATTTTATTTCCTTACTAGCCCAACTTATTAAAAATTGTAAATAAATCATCAGATTCGATTCAACTGTATTAAATCGTCTATGGAAAAGTCATTGTTATTTTTTTTCAAAGCTAAGACTCAAAAGTATTAGGAGTATATATATTTTTTTCATCTTTATTTAATTAATTTCGATGTTTCAATAAAATTTATTTAAAATTATAAAATATGCCAGCAGCTGGTTTGGAAGCAATAGAATTTTATTTTAATTACTCTCCTACTCCTATTTGTAACAACAAAATTCATAGCGACCTAAAAATGACATTGAAGATCTTCAACTGGTTACGCCAGAAAAAAAAATTGAAAGCATAAAGGATATTATAAACAAGTTTACTTCACCATATAAGATAAAGTCGAGGCTCCCAGACTTGGGTTTTTAAACCCACATATGGGTTTTCCAGAGATCGCATGGTTTTATGGGGTTTTTTTCTTCAAAAAATCTCAAAATATGCGTTTTCCCCTTGTAAGCTAAAATTACAGCAAAAAAAATTAACATTTTTAAAATTTCTGTAAGTATAATTTAATTATGTAAACATGACTATGTAATTTAATTATGTAATTATGTAAATTAATGAATGTAAAATTATACAAGGGGTGATCATTTCGATTGAATCATGATATAGCTCCCTCTTACGAACCATCTCAGAATTTTGGTATTTGTTACGTCATATGAAATATGGATTCAATAATTCCAAGTCCTATCAAATTTCTGATTGACTATTTTACCTCACTCATCAGAGTGCATGGAGAGAGTTTTTTTCATAGTAGAATCACAACAATAGACACACATATTCTTTTAAGACTGAAACTGTAAACGATCCTATCAGGACAAAATAAATAGACAGATAGCGTCAAAATTGTCATACCTGTGTACCTAAAAGAAAACTGGTGAATGACATGCTACAGACGATAAAAATCCTGTATAAAAAATTATCTTCAGAAAATTTATTTGAAGGTAAATGATGAAACAGATTAAATTCGATGACAATCAAGTAGAATAATTTTAATTTAACTTCTAGTAATCCTAGAAAATGTGGCATGTATTATCCTATTTGTATTTTTTTTATAATTTTTAATTACAAATAATAAATTTTTTCAAAAGCTGGGGTTTTAAAAAAAATCTAGGTTTATTATATTTTTCTTGTTGGGAGCACTGAATAAATCCTAAAAATAGATATTTTTAAAGAATCACACCCTCTAGTTGCTCTTTTATTGCACAAGTTTCGAAACTTGCTGGAGGTAACTCGAGCTGGCTTTGTAAAAGCGTATGAATTGAATTAAACCTTGTAAGCGGTCATTTTGGGAAACCAGGGATATGTATATACAATAAAGGGCTCTATGAGGAGGCTATGAAAGATTAGACAGCGTTTTGCAGCACGAGTAAACCTCGAACATCTTCTGGCCCATACATCCTGTCGCAGCTGTGAAGGTCAGAGATCTAAATCGTGACAGAAGCAGTTTGCTTCTGGAACTGACCTTGCGGTTTAATGACTTTCGTTTTCGTTTTTCTTGAAATATTTTAGCATTAATGGAATCTGGAAGCAACAGAGATTTTTAAAATATGGTGATTCAAAAAAATTTAAATTATCTTTAATCAATAAACCTGTGAGAGGTAGGAAATATATTTTTCATCATGTAAAGTAAACAGTAAACAGTGTCTATTTATATTTCTTTAAAATTATTTTTTTTTGTTGTGACACATTTAATATCTCGCACTTTTTTGAGTAGATTTTACAATTTTTTATCACTGAGAATAACTTCATCTGCTCAAAAAATTTTGCATTGTGAGTTCAAATTCCTGCATTTTGGTGTTTTTTTTCTCTTGTATCTTCCCACAAAATACTGAGATTCCTTCTGCATGCGTTTTAATTTATTTAAAGTCGTACATATAACGAAATACCAAGCATAGTAATATCCGTAAGTTCTTCCCCAAAAAATTTGAGATATGTGTATGGAGGATTCAGAGTTAAAATGAACCAAGTCTATTTTTTACCCTTTCGTACTAACACTACCATAGTACCATAAGCATATTATATTTTTCAGTGGAATAGTAAACCAAGTTCTTTCTTTAAATTATGATCCTAAGATGGTAACAGTTCTGTGTACCACTAAATAACAACTGATTATCTTTCAAAGCTATAGTGAACCAAGTCCATTTTTTCAGTTGCTAACGAGCACGGACCTTAGTAGTTGTATTCTGTTATTTATTTCATTTCCCTGGATTTATCTCAGCCAGTATTGTAGAAATTCTTTATATCATTTTGGAAATTGTCAGACTTTTCTAAACAGAACTTTTTTTTGTCTTGATTAATGCAGAGCTCAATGACTATGAGATCATGTCCAAAGGATGGCAGTGGATCAGGTAAAATCAGAGTATTTCGCTATTTTATACCAGATAAAGAGTGGGAGAGTTTTCGAGAAATATTTCCTAAGAATATTGAGAGTTAGGGAAGACTGTGGACGCCTCAGTAAAAAGAAGGTTTTCCGAGGGATTGATAGAATTAGTAAGACAGTTTCAAACAATGTCGTTGATTCTGATGTCGTTGCCCACAACAAATCTTTCCCTTGTTACTCACAAGATGATAATGTCATAAAATGGAATCTGCATCGTATCCATAACATTAAAAAATGTATGATCTATGTTACGGAGTGTGCTTATAATAGCAACCATTGTAAGAAAAATACTATTATCAACGGTTTTCGAAAACAAAATTAAATTTATACTTAAAGGTTCCTTCTAAAGACACTTCCAGGTTGTGTGAAGAGCTTATGCCAAAATTAAAAGTAAACAGGGCCCTGGATTTAAAAAAACACTTTAACGAGTTGAAAAGGAACTGAATTTAGTTCGTGTTAAGAGAGATAGGAAAGTCTGTTAAGATTACGTTAACTCAGTTTCAAATGTGGTTTATGTTTGCACATTTGATATTTAAAAGGCATCTCCTTTTCTAAAACTTTCAACCTCTATAGCATACTACAAAAGAAATATGTTTGTATACATTTTTGGTATCCACTGTTTCAATGATTTCACTGGTTACATGTATATTTGGGATGAGACAGCGAAAGGTAGGAGTCCTGAGGAACATTCCTTTTGTGTTTGTAGGCATTTAAGAGAAAACGCACTAGCTTAGAAACTCATAGTTTTATGTTCAGACTCGAGCACTGGGAAAAATATAAATGTTAAAAGGACCCTTGCTTTGCTGAAACTATCTGCTTACATTAGTGTTTTTAGTGATAACACACTCCCAAAGCATAAAGTTTCAGAGGAAAAGGGAACCAAGTCCAGCTTCCATTCAAATTCTCTGTGGTAGCTCAATAATAGCTATATTTTGTATCACAATCTATATATATTATTTCTGGTGTTTTTTGTTTTCTCCCTTTTTCTCCCTTCATACTTAACCAAAATCGATAAACGTGGTACCATTTTAAAGATTAAGATCTCCTATTCGTGCGAATTGTTAATTTAGAACTACACATTTTATTGTTTGTTTGAAAATCAAAGTGTAAACATTATAAATAATTTTTCTTCTTCTAGATGACACGCGCTAGCTTTTTTTATTTTACTATTATCAATCGCACTGAACTTTTAAATTTAAAAATCGTTTGCTTTTATTATCATTCTGTGATTTCATTTATGAGTTTTTTTATTGGCAACATCCGCGTAAATGTGCATTATTCTTTTTTTCATATAAAAACCATATATATTATTTCTAGAAGTGGATTTTTTGTGACGATCCCTTTCTCTCTCTTCATACTTAACGAAAATCGGTAAATGAGGTACCATTTTAAAGATTCTCCGCGTCTGACGAATTGTGAATTCAGAATGACATATTGTACTGTTTGTCTAAATATCGAAGTGAAAAATTTACTTTTGGCTCTAAAGTTCTTTCCCTGGATGCGTCGAAACGGTACTGTCAAATAGTGTGCGCAAAGAGGTTTTGTAATCTAAATATCACATTTTCCACGAGTTTGTGTCATATTTAACTTTTAATATTGCCTACAAAGGTGTTCTGACGTGTACATATCTCCTGTTCCCCTGTTCTGTCTTATGCTTCACCTCCAATATTGTGGCCAAAAGCGTTTTGTAATTGGTTTTGTATTATCCTTACGCACCATTGTTATTTGACAAATAAACAATTGCTACAAAATGAAACGTTTCTTCATTTATCCTACTACAAACCACCAACCTCGCTATATAATTTATCGTATTTTAACCGCTTGCGAAAGGGTCGCACGGACCACCTAGTATCTATAAAATACTTTAAGTAAAACATGGCACTACAGTACTGGAGTAGAGAAAATAAACAAAAATCAGTGGTTAATTACTTACAATCTTTCAACTTTGAGATCAGTTTTCTCAAAACTTACTCTCATAGACTTCGTTCACTTTAACTCTGAGGACTCCAAATATATAATTATATATTTACCTCTTTATCTAGGCATCCATAAATGGATGTGTTGTACAATGGTTAACATCAATAAAGAAAATTAATAATACAATTGTCTTGTTCAGTAGATAAACCCTGAACCATGATCACGTAAGAAACACTCGCGTAACATTACATAACTGCGCTGCATATATTTGCAAAGCTGTTCCATTTTTCTTCTTCGAAAACTAAGTAACACTTTTCGTGAGTGTTTACTTTAGAACTCTAAACCAGCCGAAGTGGCTAGTATGAATTTCCGGTATGTATAACTTTTTGAAAGAATCTTTTTACATCTTTCTTAAAGTCAAGCCAAATAAAAGATTATGCAATCAGTGATTACTTAAAGGTTCTAGATCAAATCATTCAGTATCATTGAAGATTAAAAGGAAGTTGTCATATTTTGTGGTCTAAAAACTTTGCCGAATGATTAGAGTACCATAGATTTAACAAAGAGATGAGCTTTATCCCAAAATGAAATTACGGATTTTAATAAAATTGGAACTGTTATCTTTTAGAGGATGTGGTCATAACACCTTAATAAGTTTGGAAGGGCTGAGTTTTACCATTTCGGTGTTAAAAAAAATAAATTTTTGAGAGTGCCATATCGATGATTAATTGACAAATTGTTGACTTTCCCTGTCAGATACTTTTCGGAATTTTCTGGGTCTCAAATTGTGACCTCATTCTGGACCAAAACGGCTTCAAAACGGCTGACTAGTTTCTCAATCAGACAACAAAAAAATAAACACATTGTTATTTTCTTCGCTTAATATATTCAACGTATTCAAGCTATATAGCGATATATTCGAGGTAACAGAACTTCTAATAACAAATGCCATAAACCGCATATTTCCGCGACAATTAATTATCTGATAATATTGTTTTTAATGCTGTACCCAGTGAATGTATCCTGCTGTTCATCGGTCATAAAATCTATTTCATCGGCCATTTCTAAATCATCGGCCATTTATCTCAAAATGGAATTTTTCCCGATATGCCATGTTTATATGGATTTATCTAAAATTCCTCGCAAGCTACCTCTAGGAATTTTTGTGCAACGTTCCTTTTTCTATTTTTATTTAACTGTCTTCTGAATTTTTGACTTGGAATTAAACTTTAAAAATAATTTTCCACTGCAAAATTTACCTTAAAAATTATCATTTTGCTCTTCAAAGTCGTTAAAAATTTTTTAGATATAATCCATACATAAATCCTGAAGACATTATTCTGAAATCCTTCTTCTGTGCAAAGGTGGCACCAGGGATCGATGTTGGTTCGCCTATAACAATGGAGGCCAACTTTTTTAGTATAGGTGTCAAATCAAAACAAAATGAAAATTCAACGTGCCACAATGAAAACATACTGTAGAAGTGTAGGTTTTAGTAGGAATACATTCATACAGTATATCTTTACTTTGGCATGTCATAAAATTTTATTAAATTTCAACGAAAAATTTCTTATTTAATTTAAAACAATTTCTTTTATTTAGAATACAAAAAAATAATGTGATTTTCTGTATTTTTTTATCAGTTTTACTAGTTTTTTTTTGTAAATTAGAAGTTCCCAGATGTAGTAGATTGGTCAGATGTTCATTAGTTAACCAGTTCCGCAAACTGCTTTTAAGCTGATTTAGTGTTGAGAATGTTTAAATTTACAATAAGTTAATAATTTTTGCTTGTGTATCTCAATTTATTTGAGAAGAACTTAAGAACTCCATAAACATAAAGCCTATAAAAAAAAACTCATAGCTAACAATAAATTTTCAGATTTTTTTTTTTTTTTTTTTTTTTTTTGGGAGGGGGGGGCCCATCGAAAATGAATGGCGGGAAGCACTTGAGGATAGCTTCGGTGCCACACTAGTGATGCGACATCGAACACAAAACATCGATATTTTGAAACATCGATGTTCAATATTAAAACATCGATGCTAATAAAACATCGCTCAAAAACCATCGATGCTTTTAAACATCGATGTTTTAGAACATCCATTTTTTAAAACTGGTTTAGTAACCTCTAACATTAATGTTACTTCGGTTAGTCGAGGGGAGGGGATTAATTTTACTCTCTGATTGGGCTGACACAAATGACCAAAACTTGGATGCTAGAGTCAGCGCATATCACAGAATTTCCATGATACATTTCATTACTTTTACCAGAAAATTGAGGAAAAACTTATTTCTATAAAAACAATTGATAGGACCAAAGCCATAAAAAAATCCGTGATGTTTTCTAATTTAAATTGGCTGAATGTGAAAAATTATTGTAATATTTATTCACAAATTGGAGAATAATTGAATAATTTACTTCCAGGAGGCTTAAATAATTTAGTAAAAAAAAATCTGAAGATGTTACATTTAACAAGTGTTTAAAACCCTCGTCTTCAATAATTGAAATCATCTGAGAATCTCCACAAATCATGTAAAGAATAGCTTGAGAAACTTTTCTGTGCATATCTCCACAATTTTTTTTTTATTATGGGGCTTTTTCATTTAAAAAAAAAACATCCAGACAACTTAAAACATCGAGCACAAAACATCGATGTTAAAAAAACCTCGGCTTCAATAAATCGATGTTTAGAACATCGATGTTTTGATAAAAACGTCGATGTTTTGAAAACATCGACATCGATGTCGCATCCCTGTGCCACACGTGGGCCACCGCTAGCTTATACCATTGGGTCCAAACATTTGGCTTGCCTGAGTCGCATTGATAGAAGAGGATTCGACTTGAGCCACATGTAAAATGTAACACAATTAATGTATATAAGTTTTAAGAGAACAACATCAACATAAAACTAGTGGAATACACTTTTTCTGAGAAACTAATGCATTAATGTCTGGTTCGATGGAAGTGGTTGATATTATTAGTGTGGTTGATGATTTCTTAAGATGCTCAGTAGAAATCTTTGATTTAATTTAACTTTTTTTGTGTGGGATCCATTTTTTTAAAAATAGTTGTTCACGAATTTACGTAGTCTCCAAAACGGGACATGAATAAGGTGTGGATTATATTTTTCTCTGAGTAGATAGGTCATTAGAAAAATTGGGATTTTGATCCTTATTTCTAAATGCCCAGGGCCAGATGTGCCCTGGGTCCACTGGCCGCGAGTTGTACAAGCTTGGCTTATACACTACTGCCATTTCAAGAAACCAACAACCATACCCATGGAACAATGTCAAAAGACAATGTGTCTGGCACGTTGGAAGGAAGAAAAAAAAGGTTGAAACTTTCCTGCAATCTCTTAAGCAAGGGAACCGTCTGGATAATTTATGTTTGAATGTCTTTAGATTAGTCAAATATTTTGTCCGAAACTTCGCAACGAAGTTTTTATTTACTACACATGGAGCCGAAATCATTCAAGACTTGAAAAAGGCATCCCCTGATCTACTCTGACAGTTCTAACGCAAAGAATGAATCTCCCGTACAATAATGAATCTTCACCTGGGAAGAAGTGCATGCTAATCCCCTCGTCGGTAAAAGGAAAAATAAAATATGTAGAAAAAAAAAGTTTAACCTTCTTTTTACGAACTGGCATTTACTTGCGAATATGAAAGAAGTTAATTATGGAATATTTTTACGTTCCTACTTCTTTTCTATACATTTTCTTCCAGACAAATCATGACTATCTAATATCCAATAAGTATAGAATTTTTTGTGCTAGTAAGCTTATATATAATTCAAAATTTTAAAATGGAATTGAAATTATTTTATTATCACTAAATTTTTTTCACTATTATTTTTATCGGAAACTGCTATGTCTATGTATCAATATGTGTTTAATAGAGGAGGCTTAGCCCATTACTACTCGTATAATGTACTTTGCATATTACTATAGATTTCAAAATAAAAGTTCATTAAAGTTAACTCAAAAAATATTTTATTGACGAAGTCTTAATTTATATATAAACGAAGTCAACGAATTTCATAATTTATATATATGACGAAACTTATGTATAATTCAAAAATTTTAAAATGGAACTGAAATTATCTTATTATCACTAATTTTTTTCACTATTTTTTTTCTTTATCAGAAAGTGCTATGACTATGTGTGTTTAATAGAGGATACTTATCACATTACTACTCGTAAAATGTACTTTGTATATTACTATAGATTTCAAAATAAAAATTCATAAAGTTCTCAAAGAATATTTTATTTATCCGATTTCAAATATACTATATTTTTTACACTACCTGATAAAATCTTATGATGAGATTCAATCTGAACTGCAAATCCGTATTAAAATCTTTCAAGTTGTCTTTTAAATAAAGAATCTGCAGCTTGTCAATTATCAGTCTTTTTCATAGCTAATGACAGAATTTTCGACTATCGGAAATATTGTTAAATTATTTTTTATATATGTGAGGATCTAATTTAATTATCATATTTATCTGATTGAATATAATTTAAAGGTCAATTCAAATTAGAGTATCTAATAAGATGTTCATAAAAAGATATTTTTTCTCGACTCCATTTTGCAATGGTCAGCCCACCTGCTCAATATGTAATAGAAATAGGTCCTATTACCGAATGAACGTACTTGTACATTTTTTACACTTTAAAAACGAGAAATAAAGCAAAATAATTGAATTATTATTCTATTAATCATCATATATAATGAATGATACCAAACACTTCTTCGGATGGTCTTTGAGAAAAATGTTCCTTTATGCGCCCAATAACTTACTAAAGACACTATACATACAGAAACTTACTAAAAAGCAATACAGATCTTTGACTGAACAGAAAATATCTTTAAAAGAAATAAATAAATAGATGATAAAGGGAAGGGGCATTAAATTACAATTTTGTTATTTATAGATATTCTGATTTATTTATAAAGAGCTCATATACACACAACCACCTTCTATAATAGGATTTCCTTCTCTCTTTGCTACTATAAATAGTACCTATCCACTGAAGCATGAATTATAAAGTATATCGTAAACTATGGAAAATATCTGGTACCGATAAGTAACCACTTACTCGTTTTAATTCACGTTGACGGTGAAGTGAATCCGCTGTGGAATTGAGTTAGTTGTTAAAATACAAACAAGCTATCATTTAAAAGTGTAGAAAACCTTGAACCATCATGTTTGAGGAACCAAGGCTCATTATCCTGCTAACTGAAGCTATTCCAACCGAAAAAATACTCTCTCATCATTAAGTAACGTGCCTTTATACCTACTCATCTCCTGCCTGCTATCCTAAAACTTTACGAACTAAATCTCTGATTTCATAATAGATTACTTATTATATATGGACATCTTTCAGTAGCTTGAAAGTGCCTTTTATCCTGGTACAACATGCTAATAAAACAAAAAAAGCAATCAAAAAATATTTTTCTTGTCAGATAATAGGTAGCTGGCACACTAGTTGGAAAAATTTGGCTATCGATCCCGCCTCGATAAACAAAACTACCAGGCCATGGTGAGGATATGTTTATGTGATTAAATCTCTTCAGTTTTACTTGGAGAAATTCACTCTCGGGTGAATCTGATGCGTTTGAGTTCTCGTAGCATTTCCGCACCGCTTTGAACAGTCGTTATCTTTGTAAGAATTGCAAGTTGGAGTTGAAAGTTTCGTCTGCAGAGCTTGTTCTATTATGAAAGTAAGATAGTCGGAAAGTGAGCTAATAAATAAACCTGTGAATTTCCTGTGAATAACAGGAGAAAGATTTTGAAAAGTTAAACTCATGATCGTGGTTTGCTTGAGGCAGTGGGTTATTAGGACGAATACAGCAGCTTATCGTTAAAATAAGTGAGAAGAGTCGGGTTTTCCTCATATATCTTTTGAATTATCCTACTCCTTCCACCTAATCGTTTTCATCGTACAGATCGTAATAACGTCATCTTTTTCAAACAAACCATGAACATGGAACTAGCTGTTTGACATGAATCAGAACTAATTAATTCCCATTGGTACCATGACTCTTAGTGCATGGTTTAAGACATGTTAAATCAGAATAAAAAATAACGAGATTTGATCCCCATAACTCCAATCTAAACTATCAGGAATTTATGCCCCAGTATAATGTAATTTATGATTCTAATCAATTGGGATAACTTTCGTAAAAATCTTTCACAGCTGAATCTTGACCGATCGACAGATCGTGGTTTCCATCTCAAAACCTGTATTATCATTTTGATTCATCTTTCTAAGGGAAGAAGCCCTTAGAAAGAGATAAAGACTTTTATTAAACATTTCTACAATTGTTTAGGATTTTAGAAATTTTATCAAATTTTTCATGTAAAATATAATAATTATCAATTCATTTTTTTAACCACCGGAATTAACTCTAGCTATCTGGGAAAGAGTCCAAAATTTTTGAAAAAGGCTAGATTAAAAAAAAATTCCATCTAGTCAATATGTACCTTATTTCGGAAATTTCCCTAGTCGGGAGAAATTAGACAAAAATCTTACATTTATTTTACTCTACAAAACAAACTACATACGGTTTATGTCAAAAACATTTACGGGGTGGAGAAAACTTACATTAATGGTACCAGTAGGAACTAAGGTACAGAAATGGATTCATTACTTTGTTAATTCTTCAGTGTTAAAAGTTAATCATACCATAGAGTTATCTACATTTTCAGGCGAATTCTCAAATAAGACAGGAACTTACAACCCTTTTAAAATCCACAATATAAACAAAGGAAGGGCTACATGTTTCGAACTAATAGTTCATCGTCAGGCCGAGGAACATAAGCTGTGATTGTCATTATCGTCACCAATTCACAAATGCACTAATTAACAGTTCATAGTCAGGCTGGAGAGTATTAGGTGTGATTGTCACTATGAACAATTCACAAAAGCATTTGTGTATTGCTCATACTGACAATCACACTTAATGTTCCGCAGCCTGACGATGAACCATTAATTAGTTCAAAACATGTAGCAATCCCTTTGTTTACATTGTAGGGTTTAAGAATTTGTGCGTTCCTGTTTGCGTTTTACCACTAGTTTTCTGTAAGTCTAAAATTACATTTGAAGACATTTATTAGAGACAAAGTACTTCTATAATCAGCCGAGTTTTAAATGCTTTGCGTAGTGATGGAAACTTTTCTCTCACTTCACTATAGCTCGAAAAATAAATTATTAAAAAAAAATAAAAATCTGACAGAGATTCAAAGCATTTAAATCCAATAATAATTTTTTATATAAATTTTTAAGGTCTGATTGTAAACGCTGATCTAGGAATTCTTGGCGATACAAAATGTTAGAGCGAAGATTCTTACCTTTTTTCAAATTCATCGACACTGTGGAGCAATATATACTTTGAGTTTTCTGAACCTATAACTGATATCAATCAAGTATCTAACGATGACAGTAAAAATTGTCAAATATGTCCGAAATTCACTAACATAATATGTAAAAATGAAACGACAATAATCAAAGAAGACAACCTTTCTAAAAAAACCCTGGTTTGAGTTTGTATATAACGGTATAGAATTTTTTTTATTTTCAGAGTATGTAAATCTATGGATGCCTGAATTATGGATTAAGATTCAGAGAGTTGTTCAGCTTGTTAATTTACGTGAGTGACATTGGCCATTACTTCTTCGGAATGATGAATTGCTGATCAGTGTTATCATGTAATTCATTAATCATTTATGCTTATTCATCAATTAAGGGTAGATTTATGCATTAATTGTTGTTATAGATGAAATTTTAATGACTGAAGTTTAGAGATATTAAATCTCTGCGTAGGCAGATGCAGTCTTTGAGATTAATTATATATATATATACAGCCCCGTGAAGCAACTCCAAAACAATTTCTTATTCGTTTGAAAATTTTAAATTAACCTCCATCTCCGAAAATCGCCGCACTTGGCAAAATTTTAATGATTTTGAACATCTGTCTTTGAATAATGTTTGTTAGAGGAAATTAAAATTCTAAAACGATCATTTTGAAGTAAAAATGAGCATGATCGGCTTAGCAATTTGGTGGACTTGAAAGTAAAAATTTTTCATTAATCTTGCTGCTTTTTTTTTGCATTATTGATAAAAATGTCGATATCAAGCATAAGGTAATTTTCCACAAGTTGAAGATTATTTGGTCTGGTTGGAAAAAGTCCAATAAAATTATTTAATAATTTTACAAGCGTGGTACACATATTTCTCCAATATAATTCCTTTAACTTCTGAAATTCATGTTTTAATATATTTTTATTAAAAAATACTTTTTTTTATATTTGGATACAAAATGAAGTCTTAAGTTTTGTTAGAGTATTATCACCCAAATTATAAAGACCTTTGTAAAGACGTGTGTATTACTTTCAATAAAAAAAATATCGCAAAAAAATTCTCGTTCTGTGCTTTAGATTGTGGTTTTAAATATCTACGGGTCAAGTGTGAGTTGAAAACGGAAATGAGTCAATGAATAACACTTTTCATAGGTAAGAATTATCAGAATTCTTTTTTTGCCATAGCCATTTCCTGTAAAGAATTCCTAACGTTCTTTGCTGGTTTGTCTTAACAAATATAATCCGGATTTCAGTGGTTTCTTTAAGCGTTATTTATCTCACAAAAACCCGTGTGAAAGAAATTGAGATCATATGTATTAATTTTAATAAAAAGGACAAAGATAGAAATTCATTAAATTTTTGAATTTTTTTTGTATATAGATTGCTATTGTTTGCAGACTGATTGAAATTGACAAAAAGTGATTTATTTCATTAATTTTTTTGATAGATCGAATAGCAGCCACGGAGAGCCGATAGCAAACCAAGGAAATACTTATTAATAGAGTACAAAATTGCAAGTGATTTGTAGACCGTGATGTCATTTGTAAAAATTAGTAAAGTCGCCTATTAGTATAGTGTTAGTTTAAATCCAACTCATTTAATGATTTAATTAATCATTTAGTTCTCATATAAACTTTTTTGATTCCCACCTCCTTAATTATCGACGATTAATTTTCGTAGCTCAATTAATCGCATAAATTATTTTACGGCTCATTTGGCATTGACAACTTAGTACTGTTAACAACTCATTTGATTATTTTGTAACTTTTTTACTACTCATTTAGTACAGACTACTTAATATTGGTATCTCAAAATAGTTACAAATATTCCAGAGGAAAACTTTTGCTAACAAAATTACAATATTTCAGTTATTTATGTCAATTTTTTTGTCTTTGAATCAAGCATGGCCATAGCTGAAATCGGCAAACTTCATGAATGCTAAAACCATTTATTTTGATCTATCGGTAGATTAAAAGCCAAAAATTATAGGTTGTTTAAATATTTTTTATGTTGAGTTACAAGGTAACTTATAAAAATTTTAACTAAGGAAAATATCTATTGAATCTAAATCATTCCACGTAAACAGGGAGTAAACTCGGACAAATTTTACTTTAGCATTTTCCTCTTCTAATATAACAGGAGCAAATTAACTTTTAAATGAAGCTGTGTAAAATTAAGAGACATGATTCTTGGCTTGAAGTTTTATACATTTTTATGAGATATAAGTTATGGGAAATATCTATTCTTTTAGAGTAAAAATCTTTACCTGGGGTTATGGAACAATTTATAAAGCTGTTACTAAAAATTTAAATAAGTAAGTTTATAAACTATTTATTAAATATTCTATGGGGATATTATGATAACTTTTTTCTATATTCACAATCTGATAAACAAACGAAATGGTATCCTTAGAATTTGATTTAAACACGAAATGTTGTCCTTAGAATTTAATTTTCTAAGAGAATAAAAATGTTTATTTCCTTAGAGGCAAAATATTTACCAGTTAGTATGGAATCATTTATATGGCTGTACTAAAAATTTCAATAAGTAAATTTATAAACAATTTTTAAAATATTTTATGGGGATGTTACTATAACATTTTTCTATATTTGCAATCTGATAAACAAACAAAATGGTGTCATTTGAGAATTTGATTTACACACATCTATTGTAAAAAAAAATCATACAATATCTGCCTTTATAAGTATTTCTCTAAGTTTTAGCTATATTTAGCGACGTTTTACCGTTTTGCACTACTGCAGTTCTTATCGGTTAAACTTATTTCCCTAATCACTGTCACATCGCTTTGGAAAATCCAATGTGTGACTTTGAAATTATCTTCACTAGCAGGGAAACTGAAACAGATTTACGCAATTGCAGTGCGTAGAGGTAAATGTCGCAAAATTTCCGAGGAGTAGGGAGATAATTCACTCGATAAGCCGCAAGTACGGCGAACGACTGATACGTGTCGGTGGGATGCATGCATAGTGTAACGTCGTTGTGAAGCTCTTCTCCTAACCCATTCAATGGTCTTATCCTTTACTTTTTTAACCTTTACTCAGGGCCCGATTATGAACGCTGGGGGCCCCTGGGCAGATGCTATTTGGGGGGGCCCCCCTTACGGACATTTATAAAAATACATACTATTATAAGTACTAGGTGCATACACCAAGGGGGTTTTGGGGCCCCCTAGCATCAGTGGGGCCCTGGACAAAGTCCCGATTTGCCCATTCGATAAAAAGGCCCTGCCTTTACTTGTATCATTTCTTAACTGATACACTTTAAAGAGTGATAATATGATCCAGATAACAAATGTGATAGTCATAATAATACACAACATTTATAAAAATTTTTGTACTGGGCATTTTGAAGCAGAGAACTAAATGTATCTGTAAAACGGCGACTGATACGTATCGGTGGCATGCATGCATATGAGTAACGTCATTGCGAAGCTCTTCTCCTAATCCATTCATTAGTCTTATCCTTTACTTTTTTAACCTTTACTTGTGACATTTCTGAACTGATACATTTTAAACTGATAGTATGATGCAGATAATAAATGGGATAATCATAAAAATACACAACATTTATTACATATTTTGTAGAGGGCAATTTGAAGCAGAAAACTAAATGTATCTGTAAAACAACGACTGATACGTATCGGTCGCATGCATGCATACGTGTAACGTCATTGTGAAGCTCTTCTCCTAACCCATTCAGTGGTCTTAACCTTATAATAATACACAACCTTTATTAAAATTTTTATAGAAGGCATTTTCAAGCAGCGAACTAAATGTATCTGTAAAACAATGACTGAAACGTATCGGTCGCATGCATGCATACATGCATGTAACGTCGTTGTGAAGCTCTTCTTCCAACCCCTTCATTGGTCTTATCCTTTACTTTTTTAACCTTTGCTTGTGTCTTTTCTTAGCTGATGCATTTTAAACAGTGATAGTATGATGTAGATAACAAATGTGATAGGCAAAACGAAGGAGAAATGAAAGGAAATTATTGAAAATTTGAAGGAGAGAACTAAATGTATCTGCAAAACAACAACTGATATGCATCGGTCGCATACATACATGTAACGTTGTTGTGAAGCTCATCTCCTAACCCATTCATTGGTCTTAACCTTTGCTTTTTTAACCTTTGCTTGTGCCGTTTCTTATTTTAAACAGTGATAATATGATGCAGATAATAAATGGGATAATTATAAAAATACACAATATTTATTACATTTTTTGTAGAGGGCATTTTGAAGCAGAGAACTAAATGTATCCGCAAAACAAAGTTTCTAATATTTTGACTTTTGATAATACGATATTATTAGTATTATCAAATTAAGTGTTATCAGTAGTACTTATTTACTCTGACACTCTCACGTGAGGAATTTACTTACCATGTATAGTTTATTGCATAATTACTAATGACGTTTAAGCGTTGACTGCAGTCGCCCCGCCGCATACATATCCGAGATTTGAAGAGCAGAGGTGGAAAAAATGTGAAGGTCTCAGTCCCCCCAAAACTAAATACTTTTGATCATATCTGACAGAAAAAAATCACGACAGTTCATTATACTGCATTACAGTGTGTTAAACAAATTTGAAATGACAACATGAACAAGGAAAACGAACGCTCACAAATAGAGGAGAGTGGGGAAGGTAGTGTCAAATTTCTACGGTTGCTCCTACTGTAACACTTTAGAAAGTCTAATAACATTAATAAATCCATAGACCTCAAAAGTATGACAAATTTATTAATGACAAACTCCCGGATAATCAAATCCGCGATTAGACTCGCGATTGTCGTGCTTAGACTCTATAATTCTCTTTAGGTGGACATTGCAGTACATTTCGAGAGAATCAAGAGGTGTCATCTGTCTTCCTTTGATGTCTTGTGCTTCATCCTAAAAATAGTGATGCTTTCGTGATAACTCGTGATTTATAACGTAGAAGGGTTGTTATCTAGCAATCAATAGCTTTTCAAATGGAATGAGTAGCTTTTTTGAATGCCTACAGAACATGCATCTTGATGATAGGTTCGTGACATCATATTAATGAGCCTATTGTCCTTATACCTGCTCCTGTTAACTGTAACGGAAAGAGGAACGGTGAGAGAGAAAGAGCTTTAAAAAAATTGGGTTGTTAAACATGCGAACAATTCGCTGGTTCATTGTCAATTCTAATTAATAAGCTATCGCATAGTTAAACAAAATACACAAATCACTTCCAGAAAAAGTTCATGATAAGACACATATTTCCATACCGTTAGTTTTTATCTGAGGGATCAAAAGCTAAATTCATTCCAATTATTCCACGCAATGAATCACTGCCAATTAGAACAGAAAATTAACTATTGTTCGTTCTTTTGTCAGAAGTGTGGAAGGCTGAGATAAAATCTAGAGCCATACCTTATAGATGATACTGTGACTATATATATATATATATATATATATATATATATATGTAATATAATATAATATAATAAGGGATAGGGTGGAATTAAATCCAGAGCCATTTCTAAGAGATGTGACTATGTAAACAAATACACACACTTGCCAATGAATTACTTCGAGGGCTCCAAACGAAATATATTTAAACATGCGTTTACGGTCAGTAGATGATCTGACGATAAGATTTTTCGCTGCACTGTACTACATTTTACTTGCCTTACACTCCTTTATCTCTTATATACACCTATTATTTGTACATTCCTACAATCAATAATTCCACTCGTACAATTAACATGTACTTCTTAATTTTCTTACAATGTAATCATTTTTATTGCAAAATACAATTTCAATTTTTGGTTAATGTACTGACGACCAACTATCTATCTGCATTGTGTACTTAAAACCCACTAAATCCATTCAAGGTCTGTTATGCCTTCCCTCCGCATATTTGTGAGGAGGCATTTCCCTGCCCCCCCCCCCCCTCACTCCCTGGATAGGTGTTCCGGACTCAAGAGTGTTGAAACTCTTAAGTTTCAGACAACTAATTTTTTTACGGTATCTTGCAAAAGTAATCGGACGCATATGCACGATTCCAATTGTGCCTGTAGATAGAATTCCTATTAAAATGACAAATTAGTGAACAAAAACACGCCATACCACAACTACGCGGCAGTTTTTTTTTCCTGCAGGATCCGAATTCTTTTCTATAAAATTATGCAGCCTTTCAAATAAACAATATTTATCTTGCTTAATTAAACTAAAATAAGCTTATTGAAGTATCCAGAGTCCGAATATTCGCTGATTTTCGGAATGAAGCTTAAAATTTTTGCATCTTCGCTAACTTACAATTTTTTTCCTTGCCATCCTGCTCAGATTCCCAGCAGATTGGATTACTCATCTAACAATATTTGAGGGAGAAGATAATCCATATCATTTTTACAGCGTGCTACAAATTCTAGAACACTCATCCTTCTACATTTTAAAAATACATATGCAATGAAACTTCTCTAGACTGCTTTCCTAATTCCGAGGCCACCCCTCTAACGGACATATTTTATTCAGACCCGATGAAAGACTCCATAGAGCTAATGTTATAGATGATGCCTCTTTTCAACGGCCACTTTTTTTTTCAGAACAATTAATAGCCGCCTTGGAGAAATTTCAATGTATATCTACAATTAATGTTCATTATTCCCTACAACAGCTTCGATAAATCCCCGGTTACTCTAGTAATTTTATTCCTGCTCAGTGAATTTTATTGCTCTGTCCCTCTCATAATTTTAATCCCACTGTTGTGTATAGCGTTTTATTGCTTCTCGAGTCGCAGCTGTCTCCTTTTTTCCTCTGTGAATCGGGGTTACAGACGAAATCAGAATCGTTCATTACTTCAAAGATCGCAAACCACGTTTGTTGGTGAAAGGCGGATACGATCTTAGGTCTTCTTGCATCGAATGACTCACGTTGTTCTCCGAGTTTGACACACGGTTACTATATCGGAGGAAATATTTAGACAACGTTTCTGTTCTATTTCATCAAGCATGTTGAAATGTACCAAATCAATTCACATTCCTGCCAACCATAGATTTCATGAACGTGACCTATAAAAATCAACTTACTTTTTTTTGTAATTTTAGTTATTTTGTAACCTTAAAATATTTAATATGGAAAATGAACTTTATCTAATAAGCCCGCTAAAAGATCTTCTCACTTTGTGTTCACCAAATGAAATATTATTCCAATTCTTGCATCCATAGTTTTCAATATCACCTTTGAATTCAACCAACATTAACAACGGCAATGCACCGTAAAAAAACGAAATTCTGCTTCAGGTTAAAAAAAAACCTACCTGTTTCAGGTCGTAGTGTTTCTGGGTAACGAGTTAACCTGTTTTGCGTATCCCTCTTTTTTATCTTAGAGAGATCATCTTACACATCTCGCTATACTTCCATTTTTTGTAACATGCCCAAAACAGCATTTCATTTTTACAGAGTGCATCTGTACTTTTAAATCTGTACTATCTAATAACAAGGGAAATATGAAAGGAATCTAAAAAAATTACATAAGTATTCAAAGTTTGTTTGTGTATGTATGTATGATGTTGTAATATGTTTTGATGACTTGGTAACAACTTCTTTTTTTGGGGGGAGGGATAAGATAATTTAGTATGAATAACAATCGTTCCTCCCCTTTCCCTCTAAAAAGTTATATTTTAAATTTCATTCAGGGGCCGTTCAAGTATTACGTAAGCACATTTTTAGTCATTTAAAACCCCCTTTCTCCCCTTGTAAGCAAAAATAAGCAAATGTCCAGCGCCCTCCCTCCCCCCCACTCATTTTGCTTACGTAAGATTTGGCAAATTTCTTGTCGCTATTTCGTAAGCCAAACTTTTTTTTCAATTATTAAATTTATTGTATGCTACTAAGTAAAGTTATTGATATTAAATCACTAACAGTAAATATATTGACTAACACATGAAAATAGTTGGAACTTCATAGGATGGAACTTTAATAGTGGCAAATAGGTATGTACAAAATATACAGAAGAGATACAGGGTAAAACTTTTGTATCCTTCAAAGTGGTCACTAATATTGTTTATCACCTGTTGCTAACGTTCTGGAAGCTGCATGATGGCGTTTTTAGCACCTGATCTGCTGATCCTTCGAATGGAGCGGCCTACAGACTGCAGAATAGCTCCCTTTACATGTACGCTCTTTCGCGAGTGCTTGGAGCGTACGGGATTGCGCGCACGCTCCAAGGACTCGTGAAAGAGCGTACATGTAAAGGGCACTACACGTACTCTCTTGGAGTGCTTGGAGCGTACGCGATTGCACGCGAGAAAACTTGCAGTACGCTCAAAAGAAGCCTTCCCTTCCTCTCCGACACCTTCACACGTGCACTCAATCGCGCGGGATTGGGGTTTCAAGCGGGAAAGAGCGTACGTGTAAAGGGCACTATTCTCTGGTGGAATCCACGGAGCGGTTTTCTCATCTTGGGGATCAGATCAAAATCTCAGGCACTTATGTCCGGGGAATATGGAGGATGATAGAGCACTTCCCAGCCCCAGTTAACAAACACATCATCCACAGTGTGCACACAAGCATTTTCCTTCCATCAGTACGATGCAACAAATTATTTCGTGCGATAGACCGGTAACTAAAACATGTCTGTGTCCATCCTGTTACTATGCAGGCGTGTGATGTTTGTGGAGAGAGCGTATTCGCTCTGAGATAAGGTATATATGTGGCGTACGTCTGGTGTAAGCTGCTTTTCTGGATTCTGCTGCGTGGGGGCTCTAGAACAGTGTTTCCACTATTAAAGTTCCATCCTTCGCATATCAACTGTGTAAAGGTTTTATTAATCCTCAAGTAAATAGTATAATTCTAAAGTAAGTAACTATACAGATATAAATACTGAGGAAGAATCTACCCTTCTTTCCATTAACTCGCATTAGTTCACATTAGTTCATTAGCACGTTATACGAACTGGATGTACTCTTGATTCTTTCTTGATATTTTCAAAAAGTTTCCAATATCATTTTGATCTGTCAATGTTAGGCGACATTTTCTGCTATACAGAACGCAACCTAAAACATAAGCCTAAAAAACAAGACACCAATCTACAAAAGAATGGGAATAAAACGCGTCACGCTCTCTTTGACCACTGCAAGCAGACCAACTAATTTTCGGTATCTGATGGTAGAGGAGCTGGTCGGCACTCTCTTGCATGCATATATTCTGTCTTATGTAAGCATTGCTTTGATCCCCCCTTTTACCTTGTCAGCAAAAATAAGTATAGCTTGAACTCCCCGACACCCCTTTGAATGCTCGCGCAATATTTTAACGGTCCCTTACATTAAAAATTATTTTCCATGATATTTTAAAATGTGAATTCCACTCTTATACGTCTCAGTCGAGAACAATCAACCTGAGTCTCAGTTTTGTTTTTAGGGGTGAAAAGGTGTGGAATAGAACTCTATTCCACACCTTTTAAAACCATTTACCTAACTTTTACATACAAAACGCTTTTTGTTATCAGTCAAGAGATTAAAAAAGGGAGAATTTTGATTTGTCCTTTCACTGAACAAATCAGATACAAAACTTTGATTATTTTTAATTACATTACTAAACTATTTTTCCTTAATCCCGAATATGATTCAAAACTGATTCTGAACAGTTTAACGACATCGTTTAAATCGAAACCAAAACGAGAAAAAGCACGTGGAGATAACTCGAATCCCCCCCCCCCCCGTCTCCGTTTGGTTAGTAGACCGTATTATTTAGCAAAAACCATCCCTAGTCGAATGTTGCGACATCTGTTGAACATAATCATCACTATCTTAGGCTAAATTTGAAAACGACTGGAAGAGGAGTAAAATGCTATGTGCGCAAACCTTTTTTCAATGTATTCAAAGTAACGTTGCAAAGTCTCTGTTGCTGATCTGAGACTGCTCCAAGTCATGGATGGTGCTGATTAATTTGGGATGCGTGACGGAGACTCAGGGCCTTTGCGACATTAGGAAGAGGGTCTGAGGGAAATTTCAGATCGTAAAAATAAATTTTACATCACTGCGTTTGAAAGATATTAACACATTGTTGACCGGTACCAAGTAAAATCGGATTTTTACACTCAAATACTGAAGACAATTTAGCATAAAGAAAACTCATATTGGAGAAATTTTTAATCATCTGAACATTGCTTTACTTGAAAACTACCTTTACTATGACCTGAATGGGTTTCTGGCAAGTTCTCAAATTTTATCATTTAAATTGTGAATCTCAGACCCTCATATAAAGAAAAGAGATTTCAGAAAATAAAAATTCCGTACTTTATTCCAAAATTTTAGTCTTTGTCGGTGAATTGCATATATATTTTAATAAAATTGCTACTCAACTACCTACACAGTTTTAATGTAGGTAGCTATGATGAAGAAAATTAAAGACGAGTTTTCTGTAGAAAATGTAATTCTTAACAAACTATTCTAACCAGATGGCCAAACTAGCTGTCAATCAATTACTAAATGCACTTTAATATTTTAACAGGAATACGTTTCTATACAGGAGATATGAATTTTAAATTATTATCGCAGTCTTCCCGATTTCTTCCAAAGGAAAAGGCTCAAATTCGTTAAAGAATTCAAGAAACTCAGTTTTTATTTTCAAAAGTGAAATTGGGAAAAAAATTAAAGCTAACGAATACAGATCAAGATTGATTAAAAGCATTAAGCAGTTCAAAAAAATTCATTCTGCCAAACATGACATGACACTTGAATAAATACTTAAAAGTTTGAACAGTAAGTTAACAGTAAACGTATGAATGTCAAAAGACAGCTACAAAAAATTGCATTAAGGCTTTACACTAATGAATGCAAAACATGTACTATTAATAATTGAATAAAAGTGAAAAATAAGTATGTAACACAAGAAAAATTATGTAACTTTATTCTTCTTTTTCTTTTTAATTTTCTTTTTCTTTTCTGTCGCTCAGTCACCACAATTCATCACAACAAGATTTCTAGAATTTAAACATGTGATCAACTTCTAGAATGTGGGACTCGAAAACAACATAACAAAATCTGTGATCCAATTAAAAATTTCATTCTTTTCTCTTTATGATATCAGCATTACCATCTTCATACATTATCGCATCAATTCTGGAATGCCTAAATAACTTTCTGACAATTTCTGTCTTCTTTATAAAGAATTCGCTTGGAAATTGATTATTATAAATTCAGGGAGAATCTAGAATTAGAATCAACATTTTTATGGTTATAACTGCTAGTTTTCATCATGAATTTTAATTTTTATATTTCTATTATCATTCATTTGAAAAATATGACAGGGAAAGAGAAATTATTGACCATTTGAATTTCTCAGTTCCTTTGCCAAACGACTCTCCTTTCGTATCTCCACTTCTACAGCTACCTTAAGAACGTTCTTCCGGAACTTTCTCTCGTTTTGCCAATTTGTATCAAAGAGTTTAATATTCCTCGCATTCGTGAATTGCCCGTAAAAACAACCACATCTAATGCTCCTCAGTCTGATGAAGAACTCTGTAAATGAATTCGAAACTAGTTGTCATTCTCATTTTTTTATTGTGGGTTTTACCAAACTCTGTGTTCTTGTTATGATAAACTTCGCTGTCACGTGTATTTTCATACCATCATTTAAGAGCCTGGCTGCAGTTTAAGAATAACATTGGACAGGGTTATTCCAACAAAAATTTAAAATTGGGTTTAAGGGAACAAGGGACCTTCAACCTCGAATTTTTTTAAATTTTCAATTTTTAACTCTATATACAAAAAGAGAATAATTTTTATTCTATTTTACTACATTGAAGACCCTTATAATTCAAAATAAAGATATACTGGCAGAATAATGCCTGGTTTTCTAAATAAATTTCAATATTTTCTAGCATTTTTCAAAAGGCTCCATGTGCATTTCTAATCCTTTAAAAACCTTAAATTTTTTATTTTAAGTGTACCGTACATATATAAACATAATTGTGCAATGATGTTATGTTCTTTTTTCTATGAATTTAAAGACATAATCAATTATTCTGTAATTTACCTGTTGTTTTCGTCTATGTTTTTGAATGCATTTTCTTTATTTCATGGTCTATAAATTTAAAAAATTTTGGGGCTTCAAAGAATGATGCACCGGTTTGTGCAAAACACATCAATTAAGAATAATCCTGAGAAATTTCGAAGAAATAAGAAAATTAATAAGCATAGAGCATTTTGAAAAATGCTAGCATTTTTTAAGAATTTTTTGAAAAACAGGTCTTATTCTTCCACAAAATGCTTATTTGTGAATTCTAAGTGTCTTCAACGTATTATAAAAGAATATTGATTATTCTCATTTCGTATAGAGCAAAATATTGCAATAATAAAAAAAAACGATTTTAAAGGTCCCTTGTTCCCTTAAATAGCTGGTAGGGGGCTCAAAATGTTTTGCCATTTGGAAAAAATAATTATAATTCTAAACCAAATAATATTCTTTTATAAACTGGTGAACTAATCATTAGCAACTGGAATTTTTTATTTAAGGCTGTATTAAAATTCAATTTTCTCGTTTCAGTGTAGTGTGAGTTTGTTCCTTGTCGCATATTTCTGTTTTGTTACCGTATTTTTAGGACCTTAAGACGCACAAAAAATTTATGGGAGGATTTTTAGAAAAGAATATTTTGTTAGATATGTAAAGATATTTTCTATTTCTCCCTCTATAAAGATGAAACATATTTATAATAAATATAATAAATAATGTATATAAGATACATGTAATATATATAATATGTATGTATGTATATATATATATATATATATATATATATATATATATATATATATATATATAATAAAATATTCATTTTATTTTAATATTACCTTTGGAACATAAGACGCACCCGAATTTTAAGTCGATTTTTTTATGTAAAAAGGTGCGCCTTATGATCCGAAAAATATGGCAATTTCTCTACACTTTTGTCATTTGGGGAAATAAAAAACGATTGGTTACACGGACTGAATGTACGCATTCAAAATTTTTTTTTTAAGTGCTTAATTTTTTCCTCAGTTAGTCAAAATGTTTCTCTCTGAACCGTAAACCGCGCCCGTCGCTTTCTCAATGAACATATATATCCGCATCCCTCGGTGCTCTGAGTTCCAACTCCGTCAAAAGGTGAAACGGAGTCACCGTAAGTCTAACATCCACGTGACGTCACAAGACGGAAGTGACGTCGTTGTTCTCTCTTTCTTCATTCTCTCCCTCTTTCTCTCTAGTTCTCTCCCGTATCTGGCTTTATTTTCATTTATGAGTGCGCGAGGTTTGAGGTGAGGAACGAAACGCTGAGCTCTTGGATCATTTTCTCGCGGGCGGTTACGATCCTGCAACACTCATCTGCTGTTTTTTTCTTTCAACGCCTTATATAAATATATATATTTATTCCCGGGGAGTAGTCCTTAAATAACTGTGAAACAGTATTTATGTGTGCACTGAATACAGAAAAAAATTTTTAAAGAATTTTTTCTACAAATCTGTGCGTAACTTAACGTTTAGGATTTTTGAACTTTGATATTGCCTTTATCAGATACTGCCTATGAGGTCAATTTATAGAGGAACGTTTTTATTAGCGGAGAGAGAGAGGTTTAAAAAACTATCTGTGTAGCAAACACTGCAGTTTCAATATAACTGACAATTCTGGTGTCTGAAAGTGATACTTTTATTTTGCCTGAGCAACAGATTTTCATTGACATATAGCATCTTTAGATAAGTTATAGAGGCGGATAGATTTTAGTGATTTTAGAATAGAAAATTGTATTATACAGTTACAGCAGAATTACTGAAGAGAAACAAAATGCTCTATCATTTATGATTCAAAGAAGCTTTTGAAGATAGAACACAATATGTACTATACTTTGAAGAACATCATCTGTTGATTCAATGCACTATTTGTACGAAACAGGTTGGGTAGGAGTGAGTTGTGGACGTCTGTAACGGATTTTCTGTGTTTTCACAAACCGGCTGTGAAAATTATCGGTGGTACGTGTGATCTGCTAGCTATGTTTCGCTGTACCAAGAAACAGGAAAATGGTTGCTCTGCGAAATCTCCAAAATCGGTTCGAACCCACTCTAGCCGCATAAAGCGAAGACTTCAAAAGGTGAGATTATGCCCTTTCCTACGAAAGATTTATTTGGTATACTAGCAAAAATGTATCTAGTCATTTGTTTGAAAATTTTCAATTCAACTTGTTTAAAAATTTTGGATTTTTTAAAATTTGAGTAAAATACTTGATTTAATTTTAATTTACGAAAAAATGAATAGAAAATTGTAATTGTAGGATTAAACCTGTGTTTATTTAATACATTTTAATGTAGGAAAAGGGAATGAAGGAGAGCTTAACTACTTTTCACATTGGTAATAATTAATTTATATACTTTTGAAAAACCCATTGCATGCGAAAAAGTTTAAGGGAATATTATTTTTTATTTCTAATGCAGAAACCTGTGGACAAAAGTATACAGAATTCCTTAGGTATACAGAAAATTAGGGAAAAAAGGAATTATAATTTTTAGTATTTTGAAATAACTAAGAAAGAAAAGAATCTATAATATGGTTATCAATAACAAATTTAATCTTCCACAATTTCTCATCTTTTTCCACTAAGAATGTTATGAAAAAGAATATTTGAATATTAAGAAAGGTGCAGTATGATTGCTTATTTCAAAATTAGTGTTTTTCCACCAGATCTCAGAAGATAAAGTTGTAGGAATCAAAAATTTTATTTTGAAAGTCTTATTCTTTCCCTCACTCCTAGTCTTTTCAAAGAAAGTTTTCTGCTTCAAACTCCCTGATGGTTAAGCATTAAAAATTACAATGTGAAGCCAGAATAGATAATATAAAACCATATTTTTAATACTTCAAGGAAATTGACGTCAAAGTAATCCATCTAGTTCTGACGTATATAAATCACAAACAGTACTAATGTTTGCGATGGTATAGACTTAAATTGTGGGGGGTCTTCCCATTTTTGTAGTTATAGGGAAGTCAATATAGCTTTCATATTAATCAGTATTAATCTGTAGCTATAGCAACATTTTAAAATTCTTTTCTCTTTTATGCTTTCTGAATTATAATCTATGAAATCAGAATTTGTGGCAGTATTGAGATTAACTTAAAACTTTTTATAAAGGTCACCCATAATTCGAGAACATTCAACTTTGTTATTGAAAACGCCTTTTTCATTGCCTTCCGTTACCTTCCAAAATACTGAGTGCGTTGAACCTATACTTTTAGCAATACTTCCTTCATTTTAGAATTCTTTCGTTAATATTTCCTTCTGAAAGAAATCTTGTTCTTATGTTAAGGTTGTTTTAAAAAAAAAACATAAGGAATTTTTTTACTAGCTATTTTGATTTTAATTTAAAATATTTTTAGAAGTTTATTTATTTTTTAGTACATATTTACAGTTAAATGTTATTTTATTCCTTTAAATTTGTTACTTTTGATTCAGTTCATGCTATACGGATAAAACGTGTAAATTCGTATCATATCATGTGTTTATATTATATATGACCACTGGTATTCAATACTCTAAATCTGTGCTCCCCAACCTTTTTATCGCCGCGGACCGGTCAACGTTTGATAATTTTACCGCGGCCCGATGAGGGGGGGGGGTGATTTTTTATATTTTAGATTGTTTTGATTTAATAATTTTAACTTAATTGTACTTAAACATGCCTTTAAAATAAAATGCAGTTACACCAAAAAAGGAATATAAAGTGATTTAACATTTTAACTCACTAGAACACTAAATCAATGAAAACCCTGAGCTGGCGGCCCGGTACCATTTGATCCACGGACCGGTACCGGTCTGCGGCCCGGGGGTTGGGGATCACTGCTCTAAATGACATTAAGTAGAAACTCTTAAGAAACACTTTTTATCAGTATGTTTTTAGTATTTTTGATTTGTGTTTTCAAAACAAAATAGACATCAGTATGATTTAGTATTTCCTTATTCTTGATTTTTTATAATTATATTGAGTTCTTATAACTGGTTTATTTAATGCACACTTTTACAAATATTTTAAAGAGTAATTGCAAAGATTTTTTTAGCACCGTTGTACGATACGACCTTATACAGTTTTAACCCATCTGTAGAGTTTTAACTTCCACATAATAAATTCTCCCTCTCCTAACAGTAAAACACCTTATCAAAAGTTTTTTTAATTTAATATCCCCAAGATTTCTCATTGATGCGGTGAATTTTGACTGGCAATTTTGATTCTAGAAAGATCTACAATCGATCCTTGGATCTTGGGATCCATCATGCTTACAGACTGACTCCTTTTTGTATTTTCATTCTCTGTAACTTCTTGTCAACAGTTGAAAATTCTCCCTAATGAATTGCGATTGTTGTTTGTTGAGATTGTCTTCTCTGAGAATATCTCAAAAAAATTTTTCATTTTTCTTATTTGATTTATAGGCGGAATTGTTTTGGTTTCCGGTATTTACAAGTCTATAAGGCATCCGGGGAAGAAAATTTTATAGTTATCTATTTCCGCATATTATATAATAAATTTTTTTTCATAAAAAGTACCGTTTGTATCTTTAAGCATGTGAAAATTCCTGTATTATTTGAAATTTTTTTTAATGTCTTTAACTCAAAAAGTATATTTCAGTTTTGAAATATCTACCGAAACTATACCTAGTTGCATAATTTTCTCACTTCCAGCATAAGAAAGATTTCTAAATAAATCGCCCTTCGAAAATTATAAAAAAATTTTATTGTTTTATGGGACCAAAAAAAAAGAAACCTTATTTCAGATTAATATTCACTTTGTGAAAATTTTGGGGAATTCTGAACAAATTTCATTGCGAAACCATGCTAAAAAAATTTATATATATCCTTTTAAAGATTGTAAATGTCCGTCCCGAGATAAATGGTTTAAAAGAACTGTTTAAAAGAAGGTTTAAAAGAAGTTTGGTGAGCATGGATTGCACAGTATACAAATTTTGTATCTGGCAATGTTAATTTTTCTTGAAATATTATGTTTTTGTACCTTAATTATAAATTTCTACTTCATGCGTTTTAAACCAAGAAAATAAAAATGGGTTATTTTAAGAATTTTTTACTCTCCAAGAGTGCATCATATTAGAAATTTGGAGATGTCACTTAAAAGTTAACATTTTTTTAGGGATAATACCAAATAACTGACATAATTAAAGCAGTATCACTCGAGATAAAATTCAATGTATATCGATATACAAGTTAAAAATGTGATTCTTAGGTTCAGGAAATAACTGAAGAACTTTTCTACTGGATCCTCTCTAGTCATCAAATCTACCACAAAAATCCTGCATTACAACAACAGTAAATGATCCTCCAAAGTTGATTTTTCAGTAGGAAGATATATTCATAATAATTCCAACACGTCTCTGAAAACTCGGTGGTTGAAGCCTTGATTGTCAACCAAAACAAAGTCCCGTTACGAGATAAGAAAAGAATTTTAATCGGCTAAAAACGCTTTGGATATTCGATAGAATCAAGCAGAACTGATCCAAATAACTTTAAATCATTTCTTAGATTACAGCACAATGATTTTTGATTCGTGGCTCCTTCTAGGGATAGAATCAGTATGCGAATTTTTTTTTATCGATATTCATATTAAATTTTTATCAGTCACTCATTAATTTTTCTTCCTTTTCCTCTAAAAGTTTTTTCAGCGAAAACGTGATCTCATTTATCAGTATTCAGTCGTTTATCAGTTTTCATTGCTAGTCATGAGAAGATCGCATATCACAGTCAACATCATCGCCCTTCGTCGTTTGATAAATGATTCGAACTTTCCAGTCCAGCATTTTTGTATAATAATTTAACGGACCCAGTAATTTAGTTGTGCCTTTTTACACAAATTTATTTAAATAGCCTATATTAAATGGGATGAAATAATACTTTTCACAAATTATAAGTAATACGAGTCTAATAGTCGTAAGCATTGTGTAATGCAGTGCCGATCAGGAAAGGAAATGTGAGCTGCATTCTGAAACTATTATAAAACGTAATTAAATCCTGTATATCTTCTTTTTATACTGTTTATATTCCCTTCCATCTACCATTTACATATTTAATATTTCTTATGAAACGTCTTACTACCATTTAATAAAATATTGTGAACAAATATATTATTTTGCTTGATGTCCTGGTAGATTTAAAGATAAATCATTATATTATTGATGAAATGGATAATTGCTCAATAAGATAGTTGATTTACACTTCATCTGCATGTGTATCTTAAAACTTACATTATTCGCTGAAAGAATTGCCTGAAAGCATTCCTTTAATATCCAGTTTCTCGTTACTGCATTCCCTTTTAGCTTCGCCTGCTTCTTTCTTCATCACCCTTTTTAAGACTCTTGTGTACTAACCCTATTGGATTCGCTCAACTCAGTATTAACCTACGGAGAAAATGTGTCCAAAGATTGCCGACTCGGATTTAAAGAATTTTTAAAAAATATTGTAGTCCGTAATAGAAAAAGAAATTTTACACCATGGGGCATTTTTCGTTTAAAAAAAACATAAATAATATTTCCATATACAACTAGCTGAATGCCCGGACTTCCCTACGGAGTACATTAAAATTAAATACAACTGTAAATGTATGCAATTAATGCCAAAAACTTATATTTTTATAGACAAAATAGTGTAGAAGAAAATATTCAAACTAAATACAACGTTCAATGTATGCAATTAATTTGTATGTTTAATATCCATAAAACATACTATCTTGAATAAAATTCTTAAAAAATTTCCATCTCAAATAATCTAGTGGTTAAATTTTATCTTTTACCGTATTTAAATTTTTTTGTCAATTTATTTTGTTGTTATGCACGTGACAACGCAAAATTAATTTAAAGTATCCCAAAAAGAAAAGAAACCACGTGATCAGCATTTAATAAATTTAATTCTAAAAATTAATCTTTAAAAATTCACCAAAAATCAGAAAATGAATGTAAGGATTCAAAAAAGATTTCATTTTAAATGAATTTTTTTGATCTTTCTCATTGTATAAATTTTATAACCCTCAGATTATTATTTTAAATGCAAACTTTAAAAAAAGTTACAAAAACAGCTTAAAATTTTAATTTGAAAAAATCTAAGACTTATTCAAAAAAATTTCTTAGGGCACCCCTACACTATAAGAAGAATCACCATGCAAAATTTCAGCCCTTTAGGTCCAGCGGTTTGGTCTGTGTGTTATCTGTCAGGCAGTTACGGAACTGTTTTATATATATAGATTACATATTCTGTATTCTAGGGAAATTCTGGTTTGGTGTATTTTAAACGCTCATCAATTCCTTTTGTGGACGAAATTCATAAAATGAAACCTCTTGCAAGGTGCAGAAAAATTCAGTCTATCTTAAAATATCGTTTTTATTGGATTATCAGCATTTATGTAGCTGTAAATAGTAGTTAAACTTGAAGTGGGCAAATCCAATAGGGTTCCAATAGTACAAATCAGCTTTAAGTATCAAAGAAACAACTGTAATTTAAATTAAAATTCTATTAAAATGTACTTTCTTTCAGGCAATTTTTCAACGATAAGTAAAGGAATAATAAAAAAAATCTTAGCTGTTCATCATGTGCGTCAACGAGAGAGAGACAGGTGATGAGATCAAAAGAATGTGAGGTAGCATATATGGCGATGCGGTGCGACGCTTTTCGGCTTACTCACACATATCTGAGGGTCACACTGGCGGTTCCGATTTGAAGTTTCGTGGTGGAAGACTCGTGACTCAGCCCTGTCTAAACGATTTTAATTTTGTGCCGAAAGTATCCATGAGAAAGAAAATGATACTGAAAAAAAATTGTATGTGTAAGGATTACAGTTGTTTCTTATGGAGCATTTTTTTATGAAAGTAAGCTCTTAATGTCCTAACCATGTTTAAAGGTAGCAATTAATAAAAAAATATAAATATACTAGCTGAAAACCCGTACTTCGCTACGGAGTACATTCAAATTAAATACAACGGTCAATGTATGCAACTAATGCCAAAAACATATATAAATATATTTATAATAAATACAACGATCAATGCATGCAATTGATATAAAAAAAAAACGAAAAAATATATTTATAAAAAAATCATAAGGGATATTTTTAGAGACAAAATAATGTAAAAGAAAATATTCAAATTAAATCTAATAGGACATACTAAAGAATATAGTACAGTTAATATAGTATAGTTTGAGGAACATATCTTTTACTGTATTTTAATATTTTTTTGGATAATTTCCAATCGTCTGCCGCATTAGCAAGAAAAAAGAATATTTTTTGTCTATTTCGTCGTCGTTATGCACGTGACGATAAATTAATTTAAAGTACCAGAAAAAGAAATCACGGGATCAGCATTTAATAGATTTAATTCTAAAAATTATTCTTTAAAAATTCACCAAAAATCAGAAAATGGAGGCAAAGATTCCAAAAGGATTTCATTTTAAAGGAATTTTTATGATCTCTCTCGTGATATCAATTTTATAGCTCTCAAATTATTATTTTAAATGAAAACTTAAAAAAGTTACTAAAACAGCTTAAAAATTTAATTTTAAAAATTTCTAAGAAGAATTTTTCAAAAATCTTTCTTGGTGCACCCCTACACTATAAGAAGAATCGCCATGCAAAATTTCAGCCGTTTAGGTCCAGCGGTTTGGTCTGTGCGTTGTCTGTCAGTCAGTTACGGAACTGTTTTATATATATAGATAAAATACACTTATACATTTCTCCTTATGCTAAGTGGTTTAACGTATTACCTTTATAAAGAAAAAAAAGGTGAAGCTTGTGTTGAAAGACAAAGCTTTATTATAGATCATGTATAAACACTTGATCATGTGTTCTCTCTCTGTGAAGGGCGCGGTTTTTCAAGCACCGGTTCTAAGATAATCGATTCCAGGTATAATTTTCCTGTGAATAAATTGTGAAAATTTTTGCTGTAAAATAACTCGGTAGAAAGTCATTCTGATATTACTATTATCTAGTCGTTGGAAAATTATATTTGTTATAGTTATTGGTTACTCTTCTGTTACCCCAAAAAGAGAAAAAAATTCTCTTCCAATAGAGATGAATACTTGAGGCTGTCGGGTAGTAACCACATTAGATTCGCCCAGCTCAGTGTTGACCTATGGAATAAGTATTCCCAATGTTTGTTGATTTGGATACAAGTTTCTTTTAAATTGTATTCCGTAATACGGAATACTTTCTTTTTGTTATTGAGATTTCTTTATCATTCTTTAAAAGAAGCGCAAGTAATATCTTTAAATTTGGAATTTTTGGTGAAGAAAGTGGTATTTTGTGTACGTAATTTTTAAAATTAATTAGGTAACAGAGCAAAAAAAATTCTTTCTCTATTACGGAGTACAATTTGAAAAATAAAGCTCTTTAAATCCAAGTCTACTATCATTTTGGAAAATATTTCATATATTTGTATTGAGCTAAGCCATTCCAGTATGGCTACTAGACTAACAAAATGTAAAAATTGTAACTCAATTTTCATTTTTTTTTTTTTTTTTGCGTTTCTATTGCAATTCTGTAAAATGAAAATGATATTCATTCATCATTGTAAGCTTACGGCTTTAGAATTTTGAGACTAGAAGCTACGAAAAAATGATTAATTGTAAACTGTCAAAAGCAAGTTTTAGGTATCAATTATTGATAATCGATACTAAACATTTAGTAATTAAAACTCTTCTACAAATGACACCCTTTAAAATTAATTATAGAAGCAAGTTTTGAATTTTTTTATCTTTTAATTTTAAACACTGAGGATAAGTATAAAAAAAGTCTTTATATAATTACGAAATGTAATTTTCTGTAAACGAATAACTCTCCTGACAAATTAATCATATTACGATACGCTAAAGACAATGTTTTGGGAAAATATTGCTTTATTATGATAATGAGAAAATTGTAAGAAAATACTTATTTCCTCTAACGATTACTGCAACAGAACTACTTTAGAATGCATAATTACTAATGTAAATCAAACGATTCAGTTAAATCATTATGGACTAGTCTACGCAATTTTTGTCATTTCGAATATTATATTGCACTGTCATATCCTATCATTTGAACTTAACGAATATAAAGTAAGTAGAAAATACACTAAAGGTCTCTCGAACCACTAATATGTTGAATAATTGTCTCGCCCAACTAGTTTATTCCTTTAAAAATAAAGTCTAGTTTATATAGATACTTTGACAGTTGGAAAAACGTGATAATCGTTTTAAGTAATAACAGCACATACACTTTTAACACAGCAAAACTACCTAAGCATGCCCTGAAGATACTTTAAATTACCTGTATCATACTTATTATAGTTGGAAATGGTTATGCAATAAAGAACCAACCAGCAGAAGTTTAAAATTCGAGTTAAATAGCTGATAGGGTGCGTCACATTTTTAGTTATCTGGAAAAAAATTCTATTATTCTGGGCCAAATAATATTCTTTCTATTAAACCTCAAACCAATCATCAGTAATTGGAATTTTCAGTTTAAGAGTTTATTAAAACTCGATTTCACAATTTCAGTTTAATGTGAGTTGGTTCCTTGTTACATAACATTGTCCATTTTCACTTAAAAACTTTATGCTGTTGTAACATAGCGTCGTTACAACCAGGTAATTAAAAGGGATCCCTGTTAGTTATTATTACCCGAAACTAATAATTACCCTCTGTAAATTGCCCTGATAAATTGCCTTCTGTTATTAAGAACCCTTGAATATAATTTCTGAATTAGAAAATATGAATTCTTGGTACGAAATTTTTTTCGATTAACGTCAAGTGTGATAAAAATCGAGAACAACCATAAAAAAAATTGTTATCAAGTATTCGTTTGAAAAGATCATAACATCCGTTCTTGTTTGCATGAATGCACAAATATTATAACTAGAGGTACTTTTCCTAACCGAGGATAATGTTATCTATTTTCAGCAGCGACCGCAACAACTTTAATCCGAAATTTACTGTAACGTGACTATATTTGTTCCGTTTTGTACTTTTCTTTATGCTTTTGGTGACATTTTAATACTGTGCCATCAAGATAAGATTTAAAGATTTTCGCCGATTTTACTTCCCAGCAGCATCAGATAAGCCGTCCACTTTCTATTCTTTTGTGGTTAGGGTACATGCTAATAAGATCTGATAAGGAACGATCTATCCTTTTTCAAACGAGGCGTCAAATTTGGTTTCATTTTTAGCTCTCAGGAGAGTTTTGGCCCGTTTTTTTTTAAATGTAGTATATCACCTAAGAATCTAGTTTTGCAAAAAGCAATGCTACTGTGAGAAAGCAGGACACTTAGATGTATAAAATTTTGAGTAAGATCGTCGATGTAAAAAAATAAAATTATCTTTGCGACGTAGTAAACCACAAGCTGCACTTGTAACCAGTCACAGAGTTGGGAATACGTCATAACTTTCTCATTGTTTGAATTTCGATATTTCTGAATGGATTTGGTGAAACAAGCATGACGTAAAAATGACGCAATCCATAAATGTGATATCCCATTCATCTATGAGATTAAAACTTCGGTTTGTTTGTTTTTTTTACTAATATCAGCTTTTTGAGAGAAAGCTCAGCGGATAACACAAACGTGGCGTAATGGATAATTTGGAGTGCAAAATCAATATAAATAGTTAAATATTCAAACGCAATTTTTTTAAACTACCCACTGCGTATTACTGATATTTTAATATAAAACCAAATCTAGCAAAACAAAATATACTGAAAATTCTGGTACCGTTTAATTTTCTCCAATGTTATCATAATGTAAAATCGAAGTAAATATAATTGATTTAAATAAAAAACATTTCCCTTTATATTCAATTCCCTAACTATCATTAAGTTTTCTCATTTTTTTGTCCTGAAATATTTAGTACAGGAAGATTATGTACCTGTGATAAACTGAATCTCATTTTTGGACAAAACTTTCTACTTCTAATGTTGAAAATTGTTTTTCCGTGGCGTATATTAACTGGTCCTAGTATCTCGATCAGAATATATCTATCTTTGACTTATCAGACTCCGAGTGGTTACACGATTTCAATGGATCATCGCAAACTGTATAGTTGTTCTATAAGTCGGATATTTTGAAAAACATTTCTGAAATGAGGTGGATTCTTCTATATTGCGTTTGAAGCCGGGATTATAAACGTCACATAAGCTTTTTTTATTTATTTTAAGAATTGATTTAACTATCATCGAAGAGATTTGTTTGTGAAGTCGTTAAAAATTACACATTCGTATCGAGGTGCAAGTAAGCGAACGAAACCTATAGCTTCGACCTTTGGCGACTCTGTTGTGAATTCCAGTTCTGGCAGATGGGCATTATAGTGGGACCAACAATCGGGTTTCACTATAATGTCGATGAAAGACTAAAAGTCTCCATGACCAATCGGGAAAAGTAATTGAAAAGAACCTAAACTCAGCAAACTTTTAAAATAGTTTGAAGTTTCGGATCCACGAGTATTTTTTTTTATCTTGTCGTAATGAATTATATTTAAATTTAGGAAAGCGATCTTATGCGTTCATTGAACTGAGCTGTAAAAAGTAAACTGAAATTTTCTTTCACTGGATATAAACATGAATGATTTCTCCTGTACTCTTTAAGTTCTTAAGTCGAGCATTTTCTTCATAAAGCATTCACCTTGCGAGTTTAGAATATCCTGCCATGCATCTCTGCTAACAAATCTCCGAAAGAACATTAAACTTTATTCAGAACACCAACGTCCTAAATCTGGCGCTCACGCGTAGTTATCTTCCTCAGCTGTCTTCCCGGGTCAATACCAGCCATGACTGCGACCCAGTTGAAGGGGACCTACGTATGATTTCGGGGGCGCCGAACAGTCGAGAACTTCGGAGGGCAAGTGCCCTAGCCAGTTATGTTTCAGAAGCGGTCAAACAGGAATAAACGAACATATCAGTTGGGTGATTGGTGACGTATAGAGATGGGCTGGCTGTTGTATTATATGCAGAGACCTACTTTTCGCAGGTATTCACGAGAGAATATCTCGTCTATCATAGCTGTTTATTATAAATGCAGATTTTTTTGCTGCAGACGGGGTCTTTAATGAAGGATTTTCTAAGGGAAAGTATGTCATATTTATATGACAAGCATGGAAGTTATTTGCTAGAATCGGACATTATTCGCTATTTCTTATGCAGTTCCCCCACAGATTTCAGCCCTTTAAGCAGAATGGTAAAACTCAAGATGAATTTCCTCTCTTATGCATAATCGTTGCATTGTGCTGTTGCGTGAAACGATACGTTAAAATTAAATAAGTATTATTGAAAAAAAGGGTTTTTCCGAATCCAAAGTTACGTTTGTGATATGTCTCCAAGAATCTCCCGTAGACAAAGTCATTTAACATGAAAGTTTCGATCGTATATGGACGTGAAAGTGTATTGTTAAAGTGATTTCATGAAAATTTTGATCGTCTAAAATAAATGATCATAACTTTGATGTCTTATAAAAAAGTGATATCAAATGAAATAAATGAAATAAAGCTACATGTAAAGTACTAAAGTGTAGATTCAATGCTCCTAGTTTATAACCCTTTGATACACAACTACTACCATTAAAAATCAGTCATCTTTTGAAAACCCTCATTTGATCCTTACAGGCTTTGAGAGTAGAATTAACTGAGTGTTAGATTTGTATTGCCCTTTTAGAAGAATTTTCATCGTGAATTCTGTAGGACATTTGATTTTAACTAAACCCACCCAACTTAATGTCAAATGTATAAAAAAAAAATTAAAGAACTTCGTTAACAAATGTATAGTTGAAATTGGTATTTGGTGTATTAATATATGGAAATTTTCGATACCTCTCAGGGTAGTACTAGATCTCTTAACCTTTACAGACCCCACACCATTTGCAATGCATTTTATGGTATATCTCGTTGGAAATAAAAGATCCAATTATAAGCGGTTTACGGGACTTTTCAGAAAGAAATTTGTGTCACGATGAAGTTAGGGCTCAGCTATGCAGATCCAGGTATGCTGTTGCAACGGTTGCTTATCAGTTGTTTACAGAGGCAATCGTTTCTAAGCATTACAGTAACTCACGCTGATTTATCACAGTTTTCTCGAAACATAAAAATATTATGATATGATCAGCGGAGACACATAAGACGGAGATGTAAATTTTATCTAGAATCGTGAAGCTCTTAAGTTACACTATGAGAAATAACGTTTCATTGTCTTCAAAATTTCACACTATTCATTATATTTCACACAATAATAAGTATTGCAATTGCGAAGCGTTTATGACTTAAGTTCTTTTTCTTTGATTACCAGATGCGCACATAAAATTATGGGAGTTATGGAACTATTGCCGTTACTGTTATTGTAAATTGCCTTTTGAATGGCGTGTGTATAAGTTGGAATTTAAGAGAGAGGAACAATATTGGCCATGAGACAATCTATATAACTTATGACCAGTACGTACCCACGTTCATCAGTACCGATGCAACTTTCTCTGTCTTAAACCTGTTGTGTACTAATCCTATTGGATTCTTTCAGCTCAATGTTAACCTATAGAGAAAATGTATCCAAGGATTGCCGACTAGGATTTAAAGATTTTTTTTTAAATTGTACTTCATAACAGAAATAAAAATTTTACACCTTCGGACATTTTTTCTTTTTTTTTTAATAAATGCAAATAATATTTTTAAATTTAAATCGTTCGAGTGAAAAATCTGTTATAATGTGTTTTAAACGCTCATAAATTCCTTTGGTGGACGAAATTTATAAAATGAATCCAGTTGCAAGGTGCAAAATAGAGAGAGGACCAAGGAGACAAATTTTCTCCATAGGTTAACATTGAGGTGAGCGAATGCAATAAGGTTATTACACAACAGCCTTAAATACACATACATACGATTTCAAATATCTTTCATCATCAGGAATAGTTTTTATAAACAAAGAGAAGTACAATAATAATGCTTTTACATCTTAATTGTAATTTTGGCCATTTTGTTTGGAATTTTAGAGATTCATGATTTTACATGCTACAAAATGATTTTGTTTATGCCATTTAACATTTTTTATGTGTTACATTCATCTGTCTATCCGTGACTAAAATTTAATAACAGAAGTTAAAGTTTAGATGCAAATTTGTTCATAATGTCAAGAAAGCTGTCTAAAATTTAAATCAGAACGTCCAACATGACAATTAAAGTTTTAAATAGAGTTGCTTTTAAGGTTCTATCTTATTAAAAAAATTCCTGATTAAACAGTTAATTCGATGTAATGGAGTACATGTTATTTTTTAAGTCTACATACACATCTATGTTCTAGAATTATAGTGATAGTCCCTAAGTAAATTTGCTAATCACACAAATTATTAGCATTGCAGCAAATTCAATTTCTTTCCGTTTTACTTCAATTCAATGTTAAGCATAATATCGATCAGAAAAACAACCAAAGACACCAATAATAATGAAAGATTAAAAATTTATAACTATCCAATCTTTCGCTTAAATTACCTACATTCAATCTAATTTCCATACCAATATTTTCCATCAATTTCAGCACATATTAAAAAGGAAAATCATACCAGTTTGAGTGGTTTCGTAATGGTTATTGGGAGTGTTATTTGCACAATTTAATTGCAGAGTGGTTATTTACGCAAATTATTAGCATTACAGCAATCTCGGTTTCCTCCGATTACTTCACTTCATTCTTTTTAACACAATATCCCCCAGAAAACAATCACCAATAATAACGGAAGAACAAGAAATAAGAACCATCCATCCAATCTCTCGCTTACCCTATCTACATTCAATCTAATTTCCATGTCGATATATTTTCATGAATATCAGCATGTGTTAAGAAAGGAAAACACAAAAATTTTCAGTGGTTACGTAATGGTTACCAGTTTTTGCGTTATTCATTTCGAACCGCTCATAGAACCAGCTACGAAAACTTATTAGTAAGAGCCCCAAATCAATCTTCATTAATTTTTCATGTTTTTATAGAGTAACAGTTGTCAAGGATACATATTCTGAAGAAAAATATCAGTAAAATGTCCTTACACGCCACGTAAATTGAGTTGAAGACCCATTCATTATTTCCTCGTGACTTGTACTTCATATAAGAATTAATCGTTGTTTTTTTTTTTTTAGAAAAAAACTTTAATATTTAGCCTTCAGAATTAAAGTAAAAATAATTTTCAACTTAAGAAATTTTTTGCAGAGGTGGAAAGCGGATAAAATTACGTAACAATTTATTCCATTCACATCTGTAACATTCTACAGCTCGTATACCAACCAAAACAATCTCTTCAGAATATTTCTCTTACGGTTGGAAAGTTTTAAATGTCACAGCTTTTCTCGGACTATATATTTAGATATCGTAACTGGAACAGTGTCCTTTATACAAATGCACTAACTTATAAGATTAATTTATTTTTTTATCTTTGAATTTTCCTATTGAGGGTGCATTTCCTTGTTCCCATGTGGGCATGCAGTTTCCTCGTTCAGCCTTTTCACAGGTGGATACACTGTTATGTGCATCTGGATTCTTTCCTTGACATGCTAAAAAGAAATTGTTTCCATTAATAACATAATTCTAGCGACGTTTACGGCGTTCTTAGTTTCCCGTTTTCGAAGATACATTTCTATTCTTTAAGGCAGGGGTGCGCATTAAGTCGATCGCGATCGACCGGTGGACCACCAAAACATTTTGGGGTGACCGCCTTTACTAAGACCTAAGACGCGCATACTGAAAGAAACATATTTATGGAACACCGACGCGATTTGCTTTAAACGCGGTTTTAAAAGAGTAAATTTTTTTTCTTGTAGTTTTGTAGAGAAGTACATATTCCGTATTTATTATTAAGTTATAATAAATATTGTAGGCCAATTTTTTTAGCTCACCACACGTCAACGTCACTGGGTGGACCGCAACACCTTGAAAAAATTAGAAGTAGCCCGTACCCTGGAAAAATCTGCCCACCCCTGCATTAAGGACGCTTGGTAGCAGACATTTGAATTTCTATTTTTTCAGAGCTTCTAAGTCAGTGGTTTCTAACATTTTGTTGATCAGACACCACTTTTCAAAAAAAGAAAAAAAAAAATCGTCGAGGATATATATATATACATATACATATACATATATATATATATATATATGCTTATACATATATATATACATATATACATACATATATATATATATACATATATATATATATATATGTATGTATATATATATGTATATATATATATATGTATGTATATATGTATATATATATATGTATAAGCGTATATATATATATAACCCCCTTAATGGCCGTTCTTACAAAAGGGGTAGGAAATTTCCTGTTCTAAAGAGGGAATCGGAAAAATGTCTCCCGTAAGCTAAAGGTTAATAGCGGCGACTAGGTATGTAAAAATTACACAGAAGAGATAGAGGGGTGAAACTTTTATAGCCCTTGAAAGTAGTAACCAACATTGTTTAGCACCCGTTGCTAACGTCCAGGAAGCTGCAGGATGCCGTTGGCAGCACCTGATATGTTGATCCTTCGAATGGAGTGGTCTGCAGCCTGCAGAATCTGTGGTGGAATCCACGGAGTGATTCCATCATCTTGGGTTGAGATCGGAGTCACAGAGACTTACGTCCGGGGAATGTAGGGGATTGTAGAGCACTCCCCAACCCCAGCGAGCAAACACATCAGCCACAGTGTGCGCACGAGCATTTTCCCTTCCATCAGTACGATGTAACAAATTATTTCGTACGATAGATCGGTAACTGAAACATGGCTGTGTTCATACTGTCACTGTGCAGGCGTGTGATGTTTGTGGGGAGAGCTCATTAGCTCTGAGTTAAGGCGGGTATGGGACGTAAGTGCGGTTATAAGCTGTTTTCATGGGTTCAGCTGCGTAGGGGCTCTGCAGCAGTGTTGTCACTACTAAAGTTCCATCCCTCGTATTTCTGATGAAAAACTTTAATAAAAAGTTACACATAAACTTAATAACAAATTTAACGTGAAAAAAACTCAAAAGCAAACATAAAAGGCTACGAAAACTTAAAAATGAAAGAGATTTCAGCATGCACTTTAAAATTCCTTTGGGGCTGCAAAATGGCTGCGGCCCTGTCCGCGTCACAGAAAATATATTAATAGAAATTTTTAAGCAGAACAAAGTTTTCTTTTTGCACGCAGCAGCTTTAAAGAGAAAGGTTATACCATTATTTCGATTCTCCGAATCAGGTCGAGAAGGTAAAAACAATAAAATGTCCAAAACGAATGAAAAGAGGTACATTAAATATACAAAAAATTGGCAGTTATTACATTTAAACGCCTTGCATTTTAATGTAAAGCAAAAAGTATTACTTTGAACAGTGGTTCCTAAGTGGTGGTCCGTGGAACACTGGTGGTCTGAGAGAACCCAAGAAGTGGTCCTCGAGGTCAGGAGTGATTAAAAAAATTCGTTTCATCGCTTCAAAACGACAGTGAATTTAAACAATTTTTTTTTCTTAAACTGGGAGCAAAATAAAAATTTAGTTCCCAATTTTTTGTTTCAATTCTAAAAAATTCTGCATTTCTTCCGCTATTAAATTCACTCACCTCAATGTTAACCTATGGAGAAAAGTTGTTTATTATTTACGGCTACATAAATTCTCATAAGCCAATAAAAATGGTATTTTCAGGTAGCCTAAACTTTTCTGCACCTTGCAACAGGATTCATTTTAGCAATTTCGTCCACCAAAGGAATTTAGGAGCTTTTAAAACACACTATAACAGGTTTTCCCCCAAATAATTCAAATTTTAAAATATTATCTGCATTAAAAAAATGAAAAATACCCCAAGGTGTAAAATTTCTTTCAATATTACGGAGTAAAATAAAATAAAAAATCTTTCAATCCCAGTCGGCAATCTTTGGACACATTTTCTCCATAAGTTAACATTGAGTTGAGCGAATCCAATAGGGTTAGTACACAACAGCCTTAATTGTACTTCTGTTATATTAAAGTTTTTTATCATTATAGTGCTTGCAGTTTGCCTTCATGAACACCAGACAAAACATTGCTTTATCTGGTGACGAAGGCAGCGACGTCTTCGAGTTTAATTGCTGATAAAATATGGTTTTTAGTACTCGAAGTTAGGACACAAGAAATCTGCCTTTTCATTATCTGGAACTACTCTCATACTTGAACTACTTTCCTCATTCACTGCCCTGAATATGCTGTCTTTTATCTTTAAAGTCTGGGAATTAGAATTTAAAAACTGGTTGCAGAAAAACTCATTTCAGCTATATATATATATAAAATTTCCTATTTACCTAAATTTTCAGTACTAGAAAAACGAGAAATAAATGCTTAAACAAGTAAGATATTTACATTCAATTTTGTCTATATAGTTCTTACTACAAATACTGGGCACTCTCAAATAAGTACCACAAATTTTATGTCCGGTTTTATAGAAAATTGTTGTAATTTTTTTCCGTATGAAATTTTTTTAAAGAAATTTTTTTTCAAGATGTGTATGCACTTAAAAATAATTATTTTTACTCACTTATTCGATAATATGTATTGGTAGTTAATTTAATGTGTTTTCCCGCGCTGCCTATGTATGCATAAATTTCAGGTTATCTGCATAAGACTAAGAGATATTTTATTCCAAGAACGTTTCCTGTAAAATTCATTTTTCAGTCAGTAATAAATTCTTCTTCCCTTGAAACTAAAAATGATAGATTTTCTCAACACACTGAAATGCATTGAGCAATTAATTAATAAAAGTATTTTATACAGTATTTCGTAAAGTTGTAAAAAATTTTTTAAATTTAATTATAGCTTAATTTTTAAAATGCATAATATGTTACCAAAAGGTATGGCTATTTTGTTTTTTACCCGCATATTTAGCTACCGAATAGTTTCAGATACTCCATATTAAACTTATTTATGCCGATTGTATCTCCTTGAACATTCAGTTAAAAATTACGAATGATTATTTACCGTGCCCTCTTCCCATTGCGACAAGCCCTACGTACGTGCTTTCCAGTCTACAGAATTAACATACTCATACCTGGCGTAGACACGAGGGCATTGATTGTCGCTCCGAGCACTATCAGCACTGAATGCCACTAAGGTGTCCCGCTTCCTACATGTTTCATGTAACTTGGACTGAAGATAAGAAAAAGGTGAACAATTATTAATATTTTTTTTTTAAACGGAGACACTTGTCGTCAAACATTCACCTATACAGTCGAACCCCGTTATAACGAACTTCAAGGGACCAAAGGTTTTGCTCGCTATATACGAACCGTTAAGAAAAATAAACAGGAAAACCAACGTAAATATAGCATAAATAGCAATAAGATGCAATTATTTTGCATACGGCCGTTTCGAAGCTACAAAGGAGCTTCTTCATCAGTGCAACGAACTTAGTGGCAGCTCAAAAAGCCGAAGACTAAGCAGACTAAAAGCTGAAGACTGCTTAGTCTTCGGCTTTTTGAGCTGCCACTAAGTTTGTTGCACTGATGAAGAAGCTCCTTTGTAGCTTCGAAACAGCCGTATGCAAAATAATTGCATCTTATTGCTATTTGTGCTTTATTTACGTTGGTTTTCCTGTTTATTCCTCGAGCACAGAGGTTGTATCTTTTCTTTTCGTTAAGAAAAATGTTAGAGTTCACAAAATGTATAACTCATTAGTTTTTATGTGTATTCAAATAATGATGTACTAAAATGATAAATTCTGTAAAAAATTATCATTAATGAATCAAATTGACTAAAATCGATTACATTAAACTATCACAATACTAATTAACTAAAAATGAAGACAAATGGAAATAAATTCATTTTATCTTCAATTGTTGCTCACTATTTTGATACAGAAATAATGGCTTCCTCATCACATGTTTCGAACAACTACATATCACAATCTGAGAATGATGAAATTTTGGGCTTTCTATCCACATCGCGATAGGCAAATCTTCATCTTCAACATTCTTTGCTTCTTCAACATTCGGTGTACCTTCAACATTCTTAAAAATTTTAAGAATTTTTAAAAAAAATCAGTAGTTGACTGAAAAAAAGGTTCGTTATAGTCGATTCTTAAGATTGCGGAGGTTCGTTACAAAAGAATAAATTAGCATTAAATAAAATAGGAAAACGGCGGGACCAAAATTTGCGTTCATTATATACCGGATCGCCATAACTTAGTTCGGCTGTACTACTCCCGCAGTTTACAGTCCATTTTATTACAGGGGTACCATATAGGTGGACAGCATTACCCCCTATACAGGGATGACACAAATGGAGGCATTTTTCTTGGCGTGACGCCGGGATTCGATCCGAACACCTCAGCACCGAAAACCAGCGCGCTGTACCACACGTCCGCCAAAAGCCTGGTGAAAAATTATAAGGAAGCTAGCCTTCACACTGTGAACAACTTTTTGAGTTAGATGTAACTTTCATTCATCCTGTTTCCCTTGATTTGTAAAAAGTAACCTTTATTACTTCAAGCCTGCTCATGTGAAAACTAGGGGGGGGGGGGAATGGAACATATCTGCATTTAAAAAAATGTTAGAGATATCTATTTTAGTAGTTGCAAATACTTTTCAATTTTTCAAAATTTCAGTATGTTTGTTGCTCAAGATCTTATTTTAAAAATCTCCAGCTATATCAGTCTACTAGTTGAATACCCGTGCTTCGCTACGGAGTACATTCAAATTAAATACAACGGTCAATGTATGCAATTAATGGCAAAAAAATATACATATATTTATAAAAAAATCGTAACGGATATTTTTATAGACAAAATAATGTAGAAGAAAATATTCAAATTAAATCTAATAGAAGATACTAAATAATATAGTACAGTTTGAGGAACATTTCTTTTAATGTATTTTAATATTTTTTTGGATAATGTCCAATCGTCTCCCGCATTAGAAAGAAAAACAAAATATCTTTTTTTTGTCAATTTATTGCGTTGTTATGCATGTCACACAAAATTAGTTTAAAGTATTACAAAAAGAAAAGAAACCACGTGATAAGCATTTAATAAATAAAATTCTAAAAATTAATCTTTAAAAATTCTCCAAAAATCAGAAAATGAAGATAAAGATTCAAAAAAGGTTTCATTTTAAAGGAATTTTTATTATCTTTCTCGTGATATAAATTTATAACCCTCAAATTAGTATTTTAAATACAAACTTTAAAGAATGTTTCAAAAACATCTTAAAAATTTAATTTTAAAAAATCTAAGAAGAATTTTTCAAAAATCTTTCTTAGTGCACCCCTAGACTATGAGAAGAATCGCCATGCAAAATTTCAGCCCTTTAGGTCCAGTGGTTTGGTTTCTGCGTTATCTGTCAGTCAGTCAGTCAGTTACTTAACTGTTTTATATATATATAGATTGATAACCTTGATATTTTTAGGTCACTCTGAACAATATCATGATACCTAAAATTTAATTTTTACAGTTCCCCTCAAACTAAAAACGTCACTTTAGAAAAAAATATTCTAATGTAGTTTTTAATCTCATGCACTCAAATATACATTTTTTACTCGAATATGCTGAAAGAAATACACTTACGTCTTGAACATCTAGATGCCTTAATCTTATGCATCTCATGACATTTCTCAAACGCTGTTAGTAAACGTTTGATACTAAGTAATGTTGATTAAAACAAGAAGACGGGAGAAACTGATACTTTTTTCCTCCCGTCACTGCTAAAACATCGTCGGGGAGAATTTGAATAACCCTGTCATTAAGCGCACGTTCTAAAGGATAATATTTTCTTGTGACTTTGCTTGTTTTCCTTTTTGTAAATGATTTTTCTGACCTTGAAACTGAAACTGAATTCGCTTTAGGTCTATTCCGTTTGTTTAAGATTTACATAAACATGTAAACTTAGAGATTACCATCCCTTTGAAATTCCGCAAGATGTATAACATTAATTATATGTCGTTAAAATGAAATAAATTTTCTGATCAAACACTTATCGCAATTCGTGTTACTTTCACGACGCTTGAATACTTAAAAAATATCTTTGTTAATACTTCCTACATTATAATATTGCAAAATATGCTCTGTGTGCTTTAAGCCTGTATTCAATTCCTTCTATGAGTTACTAAACGACGAAAATTGTAGTCAGACTATCATATCTGTGCTTTAAAAAATTGAGTTTTACACATTCCGAATTCTTTTGTCAATATTTTCTGTTCACTGTAACTACTGTGATAGCCAACTACTTTTCTGAAACATTCGTACCATGTTTGCTTATGTAGAACAAATTACTGATTTTTCATGACGTCTTGAATCATAGAATTTCTGTCACGAAAATTTCTTGTAACATTTTGCCATCTGAGCACAGATATTATATGCGATTATAAACTATGTTGATACTTAAATTTATAAGAAATATAAGTATAAGAAAATTGAGTTTTTTCACATTCCGGATTCTCGTTCGTCGATATTTTCTATTAACTGTAACTACTGTAATAGCCAACTATTTTTCTGAAACATTGGTATCACGTTTGCTCATGTAAAACAAATAACGGATTTTTCATGACATCTTAGAATTTCTGTTACGTACATTTCCTATAACATTTTGCCAGCTGAGCCCAGATATTATTTGTGACTATAACTGTGTTGCTGTTTATAAGAAGATTATTCCCCTGTGAAGCAACTTTTGTTGGCCTGGGGCACCCTAGTGGTTAGCTCGTCAGTATTTGGCACTGAGGGTGCTCAATTCGAATCCCGAAGAATGCCACTAGCTTCGCGTCTGATCTCAGTATGACACGTTAAAATCCATACGGCAGAAAGTCCCTCCGTATGGTTTGTGCGGGTGGGAAGAGGTTACGAGCCACTAGATATCGCAACTCGGGGGTGCTCTGTCAAAATTGTGTTGTTGTTGCTGCTTATGCCACTTGACCGACAACAACATCAGATCAAGTCCCGAAGGCTATGGGCGATGAAGGTGTGGTTCCTGTTTTGATTGGCACCACAAGGGTCGGAGGTCAAAATTGTGGTGGCACCGGGTAAAAAGTCGTGAGCTAAACAGTCTTCGCCTTGCAGCTGTCAACAGACCTTGTTAAGATTTATTTGGCCACGCTGCGTTAGTAACGGCACAGCAAATTTTGATCGTTAATTATGACAAGCTTTGTCTGGGTAAAATCAGAAGGCAATTCTATGGCAATCCCCAGATCTGGAGGTGTTATTCCCGCTGTCCTGATAATCTTTCACTGTCCAGATAAGATACAGTTTTTCAGTCACCTTTAGTTGTTAGGGTTGATAGAAAATTTAAAAAATATATAAGCAACCTAACCTGATTTTCCAGCCTTTAACATGTTTAACAAGTTTTGCAGAGCGACAGCGACAATAATTAATAATCTCTCCGTGCTTCGCTCTGAATAAATTTGTAAGCATAATTTCAAACTTCCTTGTTAAGCGATAAGATTCCTGAGACTAATAAGTTATCACATATTTGTAGAAATTTGACTAATAAAATTAATACAATTTTTCACTCAAAATATTATTTGGGTTACTAATGGAGGTATTAATTCCTCGCCATCTTCATTTCAAATTGAAAATTTCATCGGAATCAAAACTCGTGTTTTATTAAGAATATTACTTTATTAATTGCCAACGTTTTTTCTTGTGCTTTTCAATAACACTCTCAATATGCTTACTGGGGTTTTCGAAGTGTTTAATGTTCAGTGTAAGTAACTTTTAACTTTCAAAGATGTTATTAATTTTTAAGGGACAAAACTTCTAGAAATCCAAAATTATTTAGGGAAGTGTTTTGAGTATAAAGAAAGACTATTTAAGTTTTACTGATTTATGCTTTTGGTTCATACATGAATTAAAACTATTCGAACTTTTTTTTCTTCTACCTAAATGAGGATAGTAAATTTTATGCATTTCATTAATCCTTTTTATTTCCCAGTCAAGCGTTTGGAGGTAATGTTTTTGTTTTAACTTTTTAGCAGTTTTCTTCGTGGTTCTTACAATTTATATTAAAATTTACTTTTTTTCCATTGATAAAGAGTATATATTTTATGCATTTCAATGATCCCTCTGGGGTCTATTCTCGCAGCTTGGAAACCTGAGTCTCAAGATATAAGAAAAGACAGGGAAAAAACAGTAAAATAATTTACATATGGCGATAGTTTATATAAAAAATATTTAATAAAAGTCCGTTCATATCTTTTTTTTTTTTACCTTGTCTTTATAACCTCTGAGAAATTTCCGCTGAAGAATTAAAATCGGGTGTTGCAATTCCTGAAGTGTTATCACATTAAAGCTGCTAGAAAGTTGTCCCGCCATATAGAAAACGTTAGTTTTTATCTTGAAAGCTTGAACGTTCCATACGGTTAAGTAACTGCTAATTTTTCTTTCCAGGTGTTCCGAAAATATCTGACATTCTGTGGCATTGGAGTCCAGAATGCCCAACTCTTTGAAATGTCTGTACGGGAATTCAAGAGAAATCAGGTGAGTGTTTATCAGATTTTTATCTTATAATGTGAAGTTGACGCGTAGCTAATGCAACGTTTTTAAGCTGGCTTCATTTTCCACGCATTATGGTCATTACCTTCTCTTCGAATTCGATTAATTTAGAACCAAATTTTGTAAGCTTTTCCCAGAATGTTTTTGTTAATACTTCCTACATTATAATATTACAAAATATGCTTCAACTGTAATAGCATATCATAGCTTCAAATGTAATAGCATATGGTCAAGATATGCTTCACTGTAATAGCAAAATATGCTATTACATTGAAACTTCTATAACCAGTTAAAAATTTCTAGAAAAAAATTTTATATTAAGATTTTATGTACACAGTGAAAGTTCTTCTGCCGGCTACCCCTTTTCTTAGGACACCCCTCTAAACGGCCCTATATTTTCAGAACCCATTAAAGACTCCATTGAGCGCACGTTATGGAAGCCGCCCCTCAAAACGGCCACTTTTTTCTCGGAACCATTACTGGCAAACGTAGAGAAGTTTTACTGTATTTATTTGGTCGCAAAACCAAAAACATCCTCCATTTCCTTTTCCTTTTAAGCTGTGTGATATTTAGTCTGACTTCTTATGCATTCTTCTTAAGACTTTATTGACCTCTGAATGTTTTTTTATCGATCAAAAGGAAGTAAGTAGCAGGACGTTTCATTAGCCAGATTAGTTATTCACCATTCTGACACTTCTCTGCGTTTCACTCATCGAACAGGTGCTGTTTGCCCTTGGAGACTGATTTTAAAAGATCTGTCTGTGACGTGTGGAGGAAAGTGACATAATGTTTTATCGCCCGGTTCTGTTTGTCCTCTTGGGGCCGTCCGTTTGTTTTGAGAGTGTTTTGTAATTGTGAGTGTGTATGTGTGTGATGAGGAAACAATACAGACACTCTGACTTACAGCTGATTGCTACATCTTTTCGGTAATACTTACTTAACGGGATGCATTTCCAGATGTGGTTTGTAAAACTCATACACTTTACAGTAAGTTGATATTTTTCGAAAAATGTGGTATAAAATACACATGGATAATTTTCCATCACTCAGTATCTTACTGTTGAATTTTGGGTACAGTCAGGATAAAAAAAATAACGCATTTATATGTTGTTTCAAATGCACCCTGGCCGGAATCGTATTCCAGACCAAGTCAAGCGAGCTGAGGGCAACTCAGCCCGTTTGCCTTTTGGGTAGCATATGGGCAAGCGGCCTGTATAGACAAGGGGGCTGAGGGGTGAAGCTCCGGTTTTATAATGGCACCACTAGGGTAGAACTCCGACTTAGCCAAGGGCAACTTCAATTTTGACCGAGCATCCCCAGATAGGGCATCTGAGGAGATCGTACTCTCTCCCACCTTCTCTGACCACATAGAGCGACTTTCCGGTCTATGGATTTAACGTGCCCATATCCGGCACAGACACGGTATTTAACAACGCTTGTCCGTATTTGATCCGAAACCCGACGCGCTACCACTAGGCTACCTTAAGGCCGCATATATTTATAAAGGTATGGAAATGTCTAATCGGATATTTTGATGATTTTCAAATCTTCCAATATGTTTTACCTCAGCACGTGTTTAATTTATTTAGCGTGTCTGAATTCTATATTTATTTAAAAATTTTCCAGGTCGATAATTAATTATTCACATCTAAAAGTTTTATATCATTAACAAACTTTCGTTCACTTCATTTTTTTTTCACACACTCTTCGTTCATGTTTCAATCCTCATTTCCACTTTCCCTCAACCTAAGGATTTATAGTTCATGCTTTTAAGTTCATACTGTGGCAATTTGTAACCACTTTTACCTTTATCAGTAGCGTTCACTTAGAAGATGAATCAGGCTTCGGGCAAATTTTCTTCGCCATATTTCTGTGCATTAAAAGCTTTCTGTGGATAACAGGATTCTTTTATAGATAGGCTTTTTTCAGACTTTGAGTTTTATAAGAAACAAATATCGGTAGAGCTATCCGCTGTGATTGAAAATTCAGATTTTACAACAGTCTCTTATTCAGTAGTATTCAACCAACTCGTGGCTTTCATCTTGACATATTGTTGTCCGGTAACGAGTAAACACGTGTTTATACAAGCAAATGTAGAAGACAGTTTAGGAGTTAATTACATATATCAATCTATGAAATTCCTAAAGTAAATTATTATTATAGAACCAATGACCTTTAAAGTAAATTATTATTATAGAACCTATGACCTTTAAACAGGAAATCCAACGTAAATAAAGCACAAATGGCAGTAAGGTGCAATTTTGCATACGGCCGTTTCGAAACTGCAAAGGAGCTTCTTCGTCAATGCAAAGAACTTAGTGGCAGCTCAAATATCCGAAAACTAAGTTTAGTTTTCGGTTAAGTTTTCGGCTTTTTGAGCTGCCAATAAGTTTTTTGCACTGATGAAGAAGCTCCTTTGCAGCTTCGAAACGGCCGTATGCAAAATTGCACCTTACTGCTATTTGTGCTTTATTTACGTTGGATTTCCTGTTTATTCCTCGAGCACAAAGGTTTAGTCTTTTCTCTTCTATGACCTTTACTATGAGTTTCAGGCAAATCCTTACCTTTTATCATTTAAGGTACGTTCGGAGTACTTTTTTGCAAAAATACAGGGTGGTCCAAAATTACTAAGCGCACTTCATGTTTGAAAAAAAAGAACAAAATGAGGTGCGTACATGTTTATTGTTTTCTTGTAAAGACAATTCAAAACAGTTTTACACAGCAAAATTTTAAACATTAAATAACTTCCACGTAAGCTGGTAGATGACGCGACAACATTGAGCAAGAAAAATTACTAATTGCGTCAGTCTGCAAATGGCTACCGTACATGAAAAAGCAATGTTCGCTTAGAGTTTCCATGAAAGCAAATCCGTTGTAACTATTTTGTTCTTTTTAATTTAATTTTGGACCAAAATTATTGAGTGCATTTCATGTTTGAAAAAAAAAGAACAAGATGTGTTACATCGGCTCTGATTTCATGGAACCACAAAACGCACATTGCTTTTTCCTGTACGGTAACTATTTGCAGACTGACGCATTTAGTAAATTTGTCTTGCGAAATGTTGTCGCGCCATCTACTGGCTTAAGTGGAAGTTATTTAATGCTAAAAACGTTGTTGTGTAAAGCTGTTTCAATTTGTCTTTCCAAGAAATCAAAAAACGTGTACGTATCCGATTTTTTTTTAACATGAAATGCTCTCAGCAATTTTGGACCACCCTGTATATAGTATTGATTAAATACATATATTATTAGTTCAAATATGATATAAAATCATGAAAACAAATATAATTTTAGTAAAAATTTTATAACATTTTAAAGTATAGGATTTTTTAATAAATTTTTAGTAAAATTTAGTGCTTATGCCAGAGACCCTATACTCCATTAAACTAAATATATTTTATTTTCCTTCAAACTATATGCCACTGTGACACTTACCTGTGTTCTGTACTAAAAGTTTTTAATATGCCAGAAAAAAGTAAATAAACACTGATTTTTTTTTAAATAATTTAAGTACAGGTACCTGTAAAATGATTAAATTAACACATATAGCAAAGCTTTTAGTGCAAAACATTACTAGTAATACGTAAAACACAGCTGCAAAATTTCATTGAAATATATTGAAACCTTCTAAAATTATTAGCTTTCTCGTTTAGAAAAGTAACTGAAAAATTTGTTTTCTACAAAATGCATTTAAGATACTACTTCCGGTCTATTAATATCACTTTCAATTTACTAAATAGGCCATAAGTTCTCGTCGAATGAAGATACGAATGAAAGTAAAGCAGTTTTAGAATCCTAAAAGATTGGCCTTTGAAATAGGGCAATAAAAAAAAGTTTCGAAATTTTGCTGATATATAACTGTAATATAACTGTATAATACTAATATAACTGTAAATCTCAGACCCCCCCCCCCCATATAAAGAAAACAGATTTCAGGAAATAAAATTACCTTACTTTATTCCGAAATTTCAGTCTTTGCCGGTGACTTGCGTGTATATATAAATAAAATTGCCTATCAACAATGTGTTTATCTACGAGATTAAAACAATAAAAATTCATAAACGTAGAACTCTGAATCATCATTATGGAAAAGCAGTAGAATCAAAATTAATCAAAAGTTTTCAACCATATCATTTAAAAAAAGTAACAATTTTACTTTTTAGTTTATTAGTCAACACTTTATCAATATTCTTGTGCAGGGAATAGAGAGTTGACGGTCATACCAATCTGAAATCATTTCACCTGCAGTTCATAGTTTGAAATATTCTCAAAACCTTATCTTTTCGATTGATGATTTCGTGGCGACTCGATTTCCTGCGTATTTGTCAATGAGATTTTATAAACTGTGTGCTGCGTCTGAAATCTTAACTTTATGCAAATCTGACTGTGGTGAAGCCTTGAAATATTTATTCTGCGAAACTGCGACTCGACTTTCGCCTTTAATCGTTGACAGTGCACAGGGGCGTCGATTTATGAGTTACGGTAATACATATTTTTGATGCATAAGTGATTATTCATCCGTTTGAAATTTGTTATGACATTGAATGAAAGATTTACTGTGTTAGTTTTGTGTAGGTAACAAGCTATACTTTTTTCTTTATTTAAATTTTTAATGATAAAATTATCAAAGAAAAATCTTCATTTGTATGTTTGACTGTTATTTGCCTAAGAAAAACAGGTAAACGTATTATATAAAATACTTTTGAAATGAATAAACTTTTTTTCTCTACAAAAATCGCATTATAAATGAACTGAGAAAAAATTTCATTTTCATATTAAATCATATGTAGATATTATCAGCTTATCCTAAATTAACAAATAAAAAAAATAGTGAAGCATTTTTATTAGAAAAATATATATCTGTTATTTAATATTTTAGGATTTAATTTTAATCAAGTTACCTTGTTACAGTTATATCATTTTTAAATTTCATGATACTTACACACACACACACACACACACACACACACACACACACACATATATATATATATATATATATATATATATATATATATATATATATATATAGTGAAACTTCTCTATGGTGGCCAGTAATAGTTCTGAAAAAAAAGTGTCCTTTTGAGGGGTGGCCGTGGAAATGAGGTTTTTCTATAATATTGTCTCTACGGAATCTTATTTCGGTTCTGAACAAAATATGGTTGTTTGGAGTTTTGGTCGCCAAATAAAGGTGGCTTGGTTATAGAAGTTTTACAATATATATAATACATATATATATATATGTGTGTGTGTGTGTGTGTGTGTGTTCGTTCGTTCGTTCCAAATATTCTCGAATCCATTATGAGTACAGATATATTTGACAAAATTTTGAAGATTAAAATACTGTATGAAAACCCAAACTTTAAAAAAGTAAAGGCTGTGAAACCAAAAAAAATGGTTTAATCTAAGCCAGGACTTCCTTTTATCCCCCAAATTAAGTTTTGGACTCTAAAATGTTCAGATATTTTTTATTAACAACTAAACTTCTTCTAGACTGATTTTTTACCAATAGCTTATTAACCTAGTTCAGGACAAATATTTCCAGTTGCAGAAATCTGACAAAGTAATGGATAATGCCTCTGAACTTATAAAAGTGTAAAATAACTTTTATTTCTAGCGGAGGAAAATTCTTGACAGAAGGAAATTTATAAGAACGTAATTATAAATACAGAATAAATTTAAAGCAGTCTTTTATCATATCGGTATTCGAGAACTCAACCCAGTTCTTAAACACCTAAACTGACAATACTGGAATGCATGCATATTTGGTAACAACTTTTGCTTTTCCAGAAATATAAAACGTTGGTTTTTACATGTTTTAATGATTAATTAATGATTATGACTTAATTACACATCCTGCTTCAAAATTATGTAGATAATAATTTAAAATTAAGGTATCCGACTACCTTCGGAGCACTTTTTTTCAAAAACTGTACTTGCGTAAATTTCTGTATTATTTCGATGGGATATAACACCAAAGTACGAAAATGATGAAAAAATAGACCGTAACTATGTAACTTTTTACATAATTGATGATTTTGGGTCGAATTTTAGCAAATTTTAACCAAAACGGCTCTATCTCTGTAAAAAAAAATTATGCATGCATTAATTTCTTTTTATCATATGTACGTAAGTAACTGAGTGTAAGCTAATCGATAAAAGCTAATCTAAAAGCTAATCGATATCTTGAAATCTTTAAAAAAATACAGGTCATTATATGCAATTGCGTGTAAAATTTTAGTAATTTTTCATGAGATTTTTTATAAATGGAGCTATATATCAACAAATAATACGCCTAGAACCAAATCTGTAGTCCATTACATTCTTAGTATTATGTAAAACATACGCGAAAAATTTCATAGACATATCATGGTTAGATTTTGACAAGAGTCGTTTACATTTTTGATGAAAAATAAGTTACTCAGAAAACACAAAGTTTTCAACTAGTATTGAAATTCATAACTGCTGCTGATCTTTAAATCGTTCTCATTTCATTTCTAATGATCGTACCTAAAAAACAAAAGCAGATTTAGAAGCATAAATTTGCAATCTTTAAAAAAAGGGAATTAAAAGCCATTTCGGAATTTCCTCAAAATTTATGGTTTAAAGGTAGTCGGATACCTTAATAGTATTTTAATATGTGATTATAAAAAAAGGGTCTGTAAAAAGAACGAAATGTTATGTGTTGTGATAGTATCACTTTCTAGTTAGGAAAAACATCCCCCAAAATATCCGTTATACTGTCATGTTTATTGTTTATTTTCTCCCTACTTTTTTAAATCAATGTTTCTTTTTCTCCCCTTTTATTTTTGTTTTAATTAAGTTGCACTCTACCCCCAAAATATCCGCTATACTGCCATGTTTATTGCTTATTTTCTCCCTACTTTTTTAAATCAATGTTTCTTTTTCTCCCCCTTTATTTTTGCTTTAATTAAGTTGCACACAGCCCCCAAAATATCCGCTATACTGCCATGTTTATTGCTTATTTTCTCCATACTTTTTTAAATCAATGTTTCTTTTTCTCCCCCTTTTTTGCTTTAATTAAGTTGCACACTACCCCCAAAATATCCACTATACTGCCATGCGTAATGCTTATTTTCTCCCTACTATTTTTAATCAATGTTTCGTTTTCTCCCCCTTTTATTTGTTTTAATTAAGTTGCACACTGCCCTAAAAATATCCGCTATACTGCCATGTGTATTGCTTATTTTCTCCCTACTTTTTTAAGTTAATGTTTCTTTTTCTCCCCCTTTTTTGTTTTAATTAAGTTGCACACTACCACCAAAATATCCGCTATACTGCCATGTTTATTGCTTATTTTCTCCCTACTTGTTTAAATCAATGTTTCTTTTTCTCCCCCTTTATTTTTGCTTTAATTAAGTTGCACACAGCCCCCAAAATATCCGCTATACTGCCATGTATATTGCTTATTTTCTCCATACTTTTTTAAATCAATGTTTCTTTTTCTCCCCCTTTTTTGTTTTAATTTAAATTAAACACTACCCAGAATAGGGACTGGTAAATCCCAAGCCATTGAGTAAATGAATAGCGTATCTATAACCCTTTGTCCCGTTCAACCTTGCCCCTGAACTTTCGATCAAATCAGTACGGAAACAGCAAACGTGCATCTGCGAAGTCACGCTCGCACTCAGATGTGCGACAAACTCGGCTCTATCGCAAATAATAGAATTGTGTTTCGCCCAGCATGAAATAATCCTAATTGTTCTAAATGAGCCATTGACATAAGTGTAGTGTGCGGGAATGAAAACGCGCTAAGCGGTAGTGGGTAAGTAGTTCAAGAAATGTCCCGGACTACTACAGAGTGGGAATGGATTGATTTTGACATATATGCTCAAAACATTTTAACATAATTTAAGCACTTTTCTGGGTTAATAGCAGAGTTCAATGTCCGGGCAAGAGTGAGTATGGAGAGATCTAAATTGAAAATTTCCTGAGGGGTCTAAAAGTAAAATGCTTCTTATTTAGAACGCAGACACCGGATAAATCTTGTTTTTTTTAATGTGGCAGGTATTTGTCTCTGACAGTAGGTAGTTCTTGACACTGTCCAATTAAAATTCGCGAAGTTTTTCTGGCTACTTTAGAATAGGAGCATCATATAGGTGATCCAGCATTGCTCCCTATGGGGGGGGGGGGAGACACGGAAACGATAAAGCCTATTTGAACACAAGCCCACTGCGAACAGCTCAGAACGCTAACCACTATACTATGTGGGCTGCAACCAGATAAATCTAAAAATGCCAAAACATGCGCCATATCAAAAAAAAAAGTTGGGAAAAGATAGGCTTAATTTAATACATCATTCATGAATACCTTAATACACGTTGTGAGTTGGAGATTATAAATTTAGAAATGCCATGAACATTAAAAGGTTAAACTGTTTGTGCAAAATATCTTTCGTTCTTAAACGATCTTAGTTCTACAAAAATTTAAGCATATGCCTTACTGCCATAGCTCTGTATCGTAGAAATTTTGCCAGTTCTGAATAATAAAATCGAAGAAAACGTTCTTATAGTTCTGACGTAAAAAACAAACTCCCCAAAATTTCAATAAATGCTTATCTAAAATTTTACTTTTAAAAAAAAAATTACGGTGACAGTTCTAGACAGTCTACATTTATCAAATTGAATTCTCCAATATTCCTGCGTAAACAAGGAAAGGGATTTAAGAGCTTATCTCGATCCTCTCGTTATCTAGATGCCACCGTCACCAGAACAGCCTGTTTCGATATTTTCCCCATAAGTAATCACTTATGGTTCTCAAATTAAAATTGGCTATCTACATCTTTAGTATTCCTGTTCTCCTTGCGATACTTATGTTTTACTTTACATTGAGGTTTTCTCTCCTTTGTTTCATTAATCTTAAGTGTCGTTCTACAGCTGAGTGACCTTGAGAATGTGTCATCAGCATATCTTAAGACCGACCACATACTCGTTTTGGCCCCTTTAGACGGTATTCCATTTTTTTTTTCTTGCGTAGTGTGGAAATTTTAATAGTCTCCGAACATAGATGTCTGCTCTGGAATGGTTACGTGCAAGCATCTTCTTAACGCTTTTTCTTTCGCCTTCTTTCTTATCTCATATTTTCTTCACGCCAACCTCAGAAGTAATGTTTGCCTTATCGTTAAAAAATTAAGAAATAAAATGTTGTTACAAAGTAGGAATTTTGTTCTAGATGGCTACCACCCTAGAATTTATTATATATATTTGGCGAGTTTCTATTGAAAATTGTTTTCATTCAAAAAATGATTCCATTTCATTCAGTTAGCTGCGACACATTTCCATATTTGGTGTGGAAATTGATTCATGTTTCCGTTTGAATTTACGTAATGGAAATTTATGTATGTACATAGATGTATATATGTATATATATGTATATATATATATATATATATATATATATATATATATATATATATATATATATATATATATATATGTGTGTGTGTGTGTGTGTGTGTGTGTGTGTGTATATATATGTATATGTATGTATATATGTATGTATGTATATATAAATATATATATATATATATATATATATATATATATATATATATATATATGTATATATATATATATATATATATATATATATATATATATATGTATATGTATGTATGTATGTATATACAGGGTAGTCATAAAGAAACTTTGTCTATATATGGACCTCTAGCGGCCGTTCCGTTAAACCTATCGAGATGAGATTTCAGATATAGTTATTCAGATGTATGAGCTTGGGATTCTGAGCACGGCAACACAGTGACGCTCACGGTTACGGTTATAGGTATAGAAACTCGAAATTTTCAAATAGCAATGCCCACTTTTTCCCGTCGCAAAATGCTCAGCGCATGCGAAAACCCTAAAAAACGTTAGAACGGTATGTGTATCACAAAAAACGGACGCGTTATGAACGCACAAAAAACAGCTCTGCAAATGGCTAACAAAAACACGATCAGAGGGCTTTTTTTCGATTTTCTACGCTGAATATCTGGCGAAAGGCGTTCTGTGATTGGTTTCTAGCCTTTGTCATATGCAAATTTCCTCCGTGGGCCCCGATCGTGTCTTTGTTGGCGGTTCGCAGAGCCGTTTTTTGTGCGTGCATAACGCGTCCGTTGTACCGTTCCAACGCTTTTTAGGGTTTTCGCATGCGCTGAGCATTTTGCGACGTGAAAAAGTGGGCGTTGCCATTTGAAAATTTCGAGTTTCTATACCTACAACCGTAACCGAGAGCGTCACTGTGTTGCCGTTCTGAAAATCCCGAGCTCATACCTCTGAATTTTTCATATTTGAAATCTCATCTCGATGGATTGAACTGAACGGCCGCTAGCGGTCCATATATGAGCAAAGTTTCTTTATGACCATGTGTATGTATATATATATATATATTGTGTGTGTGTGTGTTTGATTGTATAAAATCAATAGCAGAACCAATACAAACCAATACTTTACACAAATATTGTACTTATTATTTCAGGTGTAATTTGATGTTTGATTAGCAAAAAGTTCCTATTTAATTATACATTATTTCGTAGTAAATAATATTTTACTCCCAAAATGTGAATGAAACTGTAAAGCTACAGCCTCTTTAGAAAAAAAAGATACTTTGTATAACTCAATCAATAGCGTAATCAAGGTTTTTTTATGAGTTCTTTCCATTACATTGCTGTAATTACCTTGTAGTAGAAATATTTGACCCTTTGTCCCTCTTAGTAACAAAAAGGTCCCCAAGCTCATGGATTGTTTACGACCATGATGAGTTAGAAGTCACGCTAGCACGAGGAACAGAACTGGACGGAGCTGGAATAGTGGCGTAAAGTGTCGCTGCACTTAAAATAATCTGATCGCTAGTGAACAACGGCAATGCTATGATTTGTGAACACCATTTATTGTTGTTCTTCGAAACCCGCGGGTTTCTTCTCAATGAATGACATTCATTCCAACTACGTAAGAAAACTCAAGTTCGAATGCGAACAGAAGTCAATTATTTCCGATTATGCAGATTAGATTATTGTTATGGGAGTGTACGCCAATTTTTTATTCCCCCTTGACACTTAAACCCTCTGAGATTCTGGAGAGATGCCATCCGAAATGTGTTTTTACGGATCATTAACAATCAATCATTTTTGAAGGGCAGTGGAAATTTTTTTTATTATTGTTATTTTTAAATGAAGCGTAACTAGGAAGGAACTTTTTTCATTCTCGGACACGTGTTTATTTTTCTTTTCAAATGGATTGAACAATACTTCGAGAACATTCAGGAACACTTATATTGGTTTTTCATGTGTTATCCATTAAGTGTTTTTACGTAATTTTATAATCATTTTGAACGGGGAAGGAGAGTTAGAGTAATGTATTTTTATGTGGTGTTTTATGCAGATGCACAATATGTTGGGGGAAAGACAGTTAGAGTAATATATTTTAATGCCGTGTTTTATGCAGATGCGCAATATTTTTATTAGATAAGAGTAATATTTTTTTAATTTTGGAATTAATTAATTCGCATTTTTTAAATTTGGATTTCGTTTAGCTCTCACTCGTTTCTTTCATTTATTTAGATGACTATTTTTTTAACTTTCTTCCAGTGTCTCTTTATGCTCTGGAATAAACCTAACCATAATCATAATTTTATCAGGGATTCAAAATACACTTTTAGGAAAGTTTTTATTATTCTGGTTTCTATTGTATTTATTTATGTTCTTGATTATCAGGCGTTTTGGGGGATACATCTGTAATGTTTACAAATAAGAGACTTAAAAGACTCTTTGACATCAATTTAACATTAGGTTTTTATTTAATTTTAGTGTCAAAATGTTTGTAATAGAATATTAATTTGAAAATTTTATGTAAACTATAACATCATATTTAACTGTTGTATATATATTTACTTTAATTGCTAGGCCGACTGTGTACCTTCCATAAACATAACTAAACATGATGTTGTGGAAATGGGAAAGAGATTTCTTACGAGTACGTAGAATTATATGTGATTCTTAACTTAAGTAGAATAAAATACTCATTTTTATCGCAGGATTTGAGCAGAATGTTCAAGTGTCTTTTACAATTTAAACAAAGAAAGCATTATCGAGAAAGCCTAACGCAGAGGAAAAAATATTTCTACATAATACAGAAAACAAAGCAATTTAGCTCGACTAGAAGTCAATTATTGACTCTCTTATCAGCAGTTCTTAAGTCAACACATGATGCCTTATCAGTATTTCTTTCGTTATTTTTCTGAATAACATCAATTTCATTGTTTCATAGTTGTTAATTATGACTTATGGAAGTAATATGAACGATTTCAAATTTTTTTTTTCCGTAAGATAGGTTACGCATGACCTATTGCTAAACAAAACTCTTGCTTTTGAAGACAATATTTACATGTGTTAATTAGCTATATAGATAACCTTTAATATTTAAAAAACGCATATCCTGACAGTATGTAGCGTATAGTATGAATGCAACATGTACAACAGTTAAGTAAAGTAAGTATGCACCCAAACTAATAGAAATATATGCATAAAACATGAAAATAAATGGATTTAATATAAGCTACTACATTTCTATAAAATGCGTAATCTTAGTTTCTCTTACTACTGAACTATTTTAATGTGTTTTTAATTTTCCTGAGGTGTATTGACACGTGCTAGATTTTTAAAGCTATCATCCTTTAATGGGTGAAATATCTAACAAAAGAAAATGCTCCTCTATTTAAATTGTCATCCTGTGTTCCTGTCTGGGATATCTGTATGAAAAATCTTTTTCTAATCTTATAAGTTGTAATGGAACGAAAAAGGGAAATATTGCATCTGTTTCAGTATGACAGAATCTCGAGAACTCTGCCTTGAGTCTCATTCTCCTATGAGGATAGGCCAAGGGCCTATCGATAAATCTCCTTGATATGATTAGCAACACAGTGTTGTTTTGATATTTGTGCGCGGCGTCCGTGAAAAAGTATACGTTTTCTTGTGCTGAAATTGATAAGCATTAACTTTTGACCTCTCTTGCACCCTGATTCTCTTAGATAATTCACTATTGCTGGCCGCTCCAACAAAGACAAATAACTTCGAGGTATGATTAATATAAGCAATCTATCTACATTCACGTAACAATTAATTATTCATTGCCTGTTACATAATAGGTCTAAACTTGGGCCAAAGCGCCGTTACTAAAATTAATTATATTCGGAATTTTAAAACAATCCATCCTAAATAATAAATAAAAAGGAACAGGAATTCAGTATATAACACATTAAGTAAGTAATCATAAAGGATTTCCAACAATGGTATGTATTTTCTAATTATTTAAGGACCTGATTTTCTGAAAAATGTCTCTATTAAAATTGGAATCCTAGAGATATTTTGTTTAAACATTTTACCATCATCTTAATCATTTGTAAAATAAAAAAACATATATTTACAGGTGTTTTTATTCGTGGACATTCACAGTCATTTGAATGCAAAGAACAAAGAATTTTGTCATGAATTGCATTGATATCCAGTTAGAGAAAGAACATATTAAAATTCTAAATTTCTCTTCGTTTTCCATAGTTCAGCTCTAAGTTTTACTGTGACTAGTTTACCCCCCCCCCAACCAATGGCGCCTTCAGGGGGGTAGGAGAAATTCCCCCCCCCCAAAAAAAAAGCCCTGCGTAATTTTTTTTATAGCCTAAAATTATATAATAGTTGACTTAATACTAAATGAGTTTAAATTTAAAATGAGACGATGTTTATTTCTTATATATATATATATATATATATATATATATATATATATATATATATATATATATATATATATATATAACCCTAAGAGCCGACGTTGCCCCCCCCCCCGAAAAAAAAAACTGGACTGAAGCCGCCCCTGCCCCCAACCCCCTAAAAAACTAGTAAACTCCTTCCCTTAAAATAAAATTTAGAAGTATAAGCATAAAATCCTCAGCTTACCTCCACCCCCTTACATACGCACAAAGGGGGAGGGGACTAAAATAAATTTAAAGAAACAAAAATCAGACATATTTCAAACCTGGCTAAACCTAATTTTCAACGTCATGTATCTAAATCTTACGTTTATGCGTCGATTAAACCAATTATCAGTTTTGATAGCAGGGAAAGGTGTTAAAATTTTCTTCATCAGTTCTTTTCATGTCGTCAAACGCTGCGGCTTCCGAGGGGTATGAATCAACCATCAGTAAACAAATACTCGCTGCAGTTTCGGACAAAAGAAAGTTGTAAAAGGAAACCAGAAACAACACACTGACAAATTGCCGCTTATGGAAAAAAAAACCAGGGGGAAAAAAAAAACCTCCAAGCATCTTGTTTATTTCCCCTCCATTCCATCAAAGGGCGTGTTTCACACGGCAAGAATACCAGACTCGGAGTTATATTTATAAGATCGCCAGCGAGGCGACGGTCGCTTGAACAATCCAGTCTTTCAAAATCCTGCGATCTCCCCTTTCGGTATTAATTTATAATTAACGCGCGTGGAACAGAGGATTCCCTTATCCGCCCAATGAAGATGCGACATTTTTAGTGACCTATAAATAATATTTTCGTGTGCTTTCGTTACTATTCACATGCGGTTACACATAAATCTTTCAGCAGTTTGTTGCACAGGCGAAAGGTTGCATAAAAAGCGCCATTTGTGTTCAGGGTTACGTATAGATGAACTGCATGCACGAGTTACGCAACGAGAAGAAGAAAAGAAAAGCTCTAAAGAAAAAATGAAGTTCATGAGGTGCGCAAGTATTGCGTAAGTGGCGCGATAAATATCTCGGATTTGGTAATTAAGGGGACAAGGGACCTTCAAACTCGAATTTTTAAACTATCCATTTTTAACGATATACAAAATGAGAAAAGTTTTTATTCTTTTTTACTACATTCAAGACCCTTAGAATTCAAATTTTCAAAGATTTTTGGTAGAATAATGTATGTTTTTTTTTTTCAAAAATGTTTTCAAAAATGCTAGGATTTTTCAAAATGCTCCATGTGAATTTCAAATCATTTAAAAACCTTACATTATTTAATATAAGTTTACCGTACATATATAAACATAATTGTGCATTGATTATCTCTTTGTATGAATCTAAAACGAAAAATATATTTTTTTGAAATCTGCCTGTCATGTTCTTTATGTTTTTTGCATGTTTTTTTTTAATTTCATGGTCTATAAATTTGAAAAATATTGTGATTTCAAAGAATTTTGAGCATTTTTGTGGCAAACACTTCAATAAACAATCCTGAGAAATTTCGAAGCAATTAGAAGAAAATGAATGCGCATGGAACATTTAGAAAAATTCTAGCATGTTTGAAGTTTTTTTTTTTTTTAAACAGGTCTTATTCTTACACAAAATACTTATTTATATATTTAAAGCGTCTTCAATGTAGAAGAAAAGAAAATTAAATATTCTTATTTTGTATATAGAGTAAAATATTGAAAAATTTAAAAAGCGAGGTTGTAAGTCCCTTATCCCCTTAACTCTTTGAGGGGAGCCGTTTGCACAGTGCAAACGCCTAAAAGTAGTCTTTGTTTCACTTGCATTCAATGCATTTCAGTGCAATGGCCAGAAAATGATTAGTACTGCCACCTGTTATTAGTTTAAGGAAGTAAAGATATTTTGCAAACTTTAATTGGAAATTTTTTCAAGATCCTTTAGGTTAAAAAAAATCGGTCACGTGCAAACGGGGGAAGTTGTTGCCTCTGAAAGGGTTAAAGGAATGACTTCGTCTTGCACCTAAGCTTTTGGATTAATAGCTTAAAATATTTCAAAAGTAATATTACCTGGAAAAAAGAATTTAAAATAGCTATGAGGATTTGTTGGTTTCATCAGATTAAAAATGATGAGCTAAGCTGTCCCAAATTTCTTCACATTTTATGGAAACAGGATCCATATCCATTGACCCTATTCTGTAAGGCTGCAAACCCATTCATTTCCCTCTATTGCCAATCCAACAGATCCGTATTTTTAAACAAAGTAGCAACTATGCTTCTCTAGACTAACTGTTAATAGTTGTTTCATCTGTATGCTTACGTTGAGAAAGTGAAGCTTGCGAGACTGCATTTGCATAAAAAGGAATATTTAAGTGAGTATGAAACAATTGAAATAATTAGCAGATCAGCGCAATTAAAACTACGCCTGTACATAAGAACGAATAATAGTAGCATGAGATAGAGCCTTATTCACATAATGATTATTGCACACTAATATCAGATGGATTTACATTAATTTACCTTTTGTGCATTCGACTTTGTTCCCTCTTTAAGGGAGACACATTTTACAAATTTACATTTCCTTCCTTTCTTCAGTTATGGCGCATTAAATTGTCTATCCGCATTTTATAACAGGTTTCGTAAGATTCAGCCAGATGAGGCTATTTGTATTCTGGTATTTAGTGAGAATATATATTTATATAAATATGCATGTACTATATCTATGCATATCGGGTGAACTTTCCTTATCTTGGATTTCAGTATATTTGAAATGAAAATACACTTTTGAAACAAGAGAACAAAAAAAACACAATTTTATTAAGATTATGTGCCTGAATCCATGTCAATGGGTTTCCTTTTGCCAAAGATTAAAGAAATGACCCTTGAGGCAAAATGATCCCTCCCTCAAGAGATGAAATGTTGCCTGAAATGTTGAAGGATAAGCAACATTTTTGCAATCCAACTCTCTGTTTATTGTTTGAAAATCTAAATCTCTCTATCTGCTATCTGTAAGAAAGGAAAAAAAAACTTATTTAATCATGACTTTCCAGTAAAATAGTAAAATATCTTGCTGCATATGTTTAAAAAGGAAGAATGGGTCATATTTATTATTTAAAAATAATTAATTACATTCTATTATTTTTATCTAACACTAAATTTGTAATGCCAGGCCCCAACTAGATCTAACACACTCTTCTGTTGTCGTCTCATTTTTCACACGCAAAATTAATTAAAAGCTATAACGACGAGAGAAAACCCCATTTCTTAGGATCCCTGAGAACGTCAACACGTGTCGAAATCCCAACGTTAGGGCGGGGACCCCTTTCTCATATCGAAACAGCCTGTCAAGTTTATCTGTGGTTAAATATTAAAATTACGTTTAGTTCACGTATTCCGACAAGAGACCTGAGCATATAACTGATCTTTAAACTTGCCCTTTCGAACGTGTTCAGAATTGACATCTTGGAGGAGCTTGGTCTATTCCTTGCATACTAAGTACATCCTTGGAGCCTAGAGAGAAATGAGTGTCTGGTCTTACAAGTAATCTTTCGCTACACTTTTTTTTTAAACATAACTATCCAACTTCCAGGACGATACTTCAAGATACATATGCATTGAAACTTATCTATTCAATGGCATTGTACATGAGGGGAAATTTATTATTATTAAAAAAAATTGAATCCATTAATTAAAATATTTCGGAAATTTATTTTCAAATATCCATTTGAAGATACTTTCTTCTGGACGGCTCTACGGTTAAAATTTTTACTCTCCAATGGAATTAAAATTAAAACATCTATATTTTCTATAAACGTGAAATAATCCTTTTATTTTCGTTTTATAATAAGATCATGTACTTTTAAATTTAACTCTTTATTTTAATTAAGAAATCAGAGACAATTAAAATATCCATTTTCTTCCATGTCATTGCACATTTTTTAATTTTAAAAATCAGAGTAATCTGCGGGAGAATAATTGAAATCTGATCGTATCCACACTGTATAACTAAATAACAGTGGTTTGAAGAGTGTATATATATATATATATATATATATATATATATATATAATGCAATTTCTTAAGTAAATTGTATTGACTAATTTTCGTGCAATGGGCAAGGAATGCAGTGAATTTGCCAATTATTGATAATTAACGTAACAATAACAGAAACAAAACTATGAGACAAGAGCAATAATGTCTGACAGTGAACCGTAAAGTAATATAGCACTATTTTTTTCTAAAAATCGAAAATAATGTTACAGTCCTTATTTTTAGTGATTGTTTTCTTACCAAAATCCCTTGTACATCAAATCCGATGATAACAGATATTTCTCTTTCCCAGATCGTAATGATAAAGAAATTATCTTTCACATATTGAGCTGCTATGGGATTAAAATTAATGCTGATTCTTTTTATGATTAACAAAGGGAGAAATGCTGCTTTGTAGTTTACAAGTGAAGGTTAATACGATCACTTTCCTCAGTGCACTAATTCAGATACAAATAAATGAAAACATTACTTAATAAAAATAATTAAAAATAATTTACTCACAATTTATTCCATGTATGAGGGAATCCATTCATGAAAAGACAGGCATGACCATAAGAGGCTTCAGGACATCTGAAACTAGCCGTTAACGTCGCAGAACAATGTCGAAGAACCTCCTGCCATCCTTGACAGAAGAGTGCATAATGCTTTTCTCAATTTATTAAAGTTTAAGTTCTCAGAAGGTCTTATATGCTATGAACTTGAAAAATAATTGTATTTCTTATTTTTGAACAGATCTGAAATTCATCTGTTTAATGTTGTTTAAATATGCTTTTCTTTGCAAGAAATTGTCGAGCAAAGTTATTTACTCAAATGTCTTTGCATTAGAAAATATTTATAGTGGCACTAAAATATAGTTTATACCCCTTGAAGTTTTTTTAAAAATTTTGTTTACTTAGTTGATCGATTTTATAGTCATGAAAATGATCTTGATACCTCCCTGAATAAAGTTGTTGAAATTATTTTTTCTGTTTATTTATCATATTTAATAGACTTGGGGAAAAATTCTGTTGGGAATTTTCAACTCCTCTGTTTGAAAATTAAGAAGGAATAATATGGCATTAAGTATTATTCTAATTTCCCTTTCAAAACGCTCTTCTTGCTGACAAAATTTATATCTTTATCATTTTTAAGATAATCATATTTCCAAAGTATGTTCCCAAGACAAACAATGGTTGCAGAACTATTTGGTCTGAAGCAGTAGATGCAGAGAGAATCGTTTCCTAGGCTGTTACAAAGGCAGGAATTAACAATGACTATGCTGCTACAATGACAATGAGAATGACTATGTGGTAAAGTTTTACCGACCCTGTAATCACTTTTTCCGTGAGTTTTTATATCTCTTCCTCTTTTCTCATTCTCTCCCGATAAATTAATGCAACACGTGATAATAATACATTTTATAATTGTTGTTACACCCTGGATGGAATTTCCAAACAGGTCCACAATAGGCTTCGACCTGAAGTGTTTGGTTCCGGTTTATATAGCAACACAAGGGTCGGAGGCCGTCTTAGCTAGTTTCCACCTCAATTTTTACTCAGCAACCTCAGGGACGACATCTGGGATCGTACCCTCTCCCACCTTCCCTGACCTCATAGAGGGACTTTCCGGTCTACGAATTTAACGTGCCCATATCCAGCCTAGACACGTAGGTATTTAATGCCGTGTGTCGGGATTCGATCCGAGCACCCTAAGCACCGAAAGCCAGCTGGTAACCTTGTGGTAGCTTAGGGTGGCTCGAGCCCACTTTATTATTACATGTCCTTTTAAACATATCGTCCAAAACAAGGCTTAACAGAGGATGAATAGTGTTTTCACAGTACTAAATGCGGTATTATATATATCTAATATCTATTATAATAGTTTATAGCGTTCAGCTCCGTTCACTAGTGTCTGCACAACTGTCTGCGTTATTTTCGGAAGATAATGATGTAAGCAATACGTGTCCTCGTCATTGATACACCGTATACGTGTAGAAACGGAAAATAAAAATGAAAAATATTTCACCACTACAAAGGATCTTAGTCATTAAGGAAAAAGGATGTGGATGACTCGTAACGGCATTCGTTACCTGTTCCAACTTATCGATTCGAATCTATCGAGTCATCAGAGCATAGTTAACAAAATGATAGGAAACAAAGAGGCACTTGTTAAGATTCTGTTCTTGTTTGTAGTAATTCAGTTCATTTAAGTGGGGACTGTGTACTGAGATTTAATAAGGTATGAAACATCATTCAAAAATGTAGCTGGAAAATTTTGAAAACTATGTTTACAACCAATTTTTTTCCGGAAAATGTACACAGAAACAAATAATAAAGCAGAAGTGGCGAATGCTGTGTATGTTTAATAATGTTCAGTGTTATTAGCTCTTCATACCAGATAAACAGTAATGAAAACGGGAAAAGGGAGAATATTTTAAAGCACTATTATCAATGAAAACATTCGACTTCTAAGCCTTAAATAATATAACATGCATTCAAGCACTGATACTTGGATGCATAGCCTTCTAATTACAGTTATTTTGCATATACGGAGGTCAAATCTATTCATAGTTACTGATAATGACGACAGGATGTATATATATATATATATATATGTATGTGTGTATGTATGTATAGTATGTATATATATGTGTGTGTGTATTGGTTGGTTGGTTGGTTGGTTGGTTGTTGTTGTTGTTCTTGTTCTTGTTTCAAATGGTACTTGGCGGCAAGTTCCAGACCAGGTCCATATAGGCCTCGAGCTGGAGTGTGCGGCTCCGGTTCATGTACCGACACAAGGTTCGGAGTCCGTCTTAACTAGTTGCCACTTCAATTTCGATCGACCTTCCCCCAGGGATGATATCTGAGGGGATCGTAGCCTCTCCCATTCTCTCTGACCACATAGAGGGACTTTCCGGTCTACGGATTTAACGTGCCCATATCCGGCCTAGACACGGAATGTAAGATCTAAAATGCTGTAACTTCTTTTAAGAGAAAATAGCATAATAATTTTAATTGTATAATAATTTTTATAAGAGAATAGTAGATTTATACTGCTCAAGTGTAGTCCTGTATAACCGTTACCACAAAAGATTTAGAACACCTTCCTTATACGCGTACTTTCTCGCCAAGCCAAAATTTTCCCGCCAACCTGGTCGCCGTTTTTGTTTACACTAGCCCTTTGCATATCAAAATGTCTAAATAGCATCATATCATGATCAGTGGGGTCTAAATATCATCATATCATGATCATGATGAGGGGAGAAGAACAAGCCGTTCTGTGATGATTGGCGTGAAATCATCTTGGCGATAAAGTGTGCATATACGGGATCTTAGCCAAAGAGTTCTGCTTTAGATCACTGAAAAACTTTTCGTTAACACTACCACCACCTCAGGCTTTATGGGGGAAATAAACGATTCAAGTTAAATCCTTCATTGTACCAACGTGTTCCTAAAACACAAAATTATCTCATTTACATTGCTTCATTTTCAAAAATTTCTGCGAATTAAGTCTACTCTACGTGTTGTGCATAATTGAAATTATCTTGATAACGGAGAGTTTTCAGAACTGCGTTTGAAATCTTCGCTCTTTTTTTTCTCATTCCAGCTTCTTTTGAGCCTCGCCAAATCCATCTTCGAAGAAACGTCGTCCCTAGATCGTCTCATCAACAAAATCATGGTCAAGGCAGAAGAACTGCTTCAGTGTGAAAAATGCAGAGTATATCTCGTAGATACAGAACAAGATGATCTGGTAAGTTTTAGATGTTTTATGGCTGTTTAATTTTTACTTCATTTTGATTTCAAGGCGTGTGTAATTTAAGGTTGCTGTACTTTCCAACATAAAAGTGTTTTATAGCAGAAATAGTCCCAAAAGGTTGTCGCAAAGCAATTTTCCCAAGGTTGTTGCGAAAAAACCAAGGTTGTTGCGTTTTGTGTAAAATTATATTCTAATACTTGAAAATGCTTCATCCGTTACGTGATCTACTTGAAATACAAAACTTGCAATTTGATACTCCATATCCAAACTTACAATTGAGGGGGAAATTGCTTTGAAATGAATTGCTCGAAATTTCATTTTTTTTTCGCAATTTTGAAATTTACGCTAGCAAATTTCAAAATTCTGAGATATGACCAAAATTAATTTTAAAAGGGAGAACAAAATTACCTGTCTAGCAAGCAAATAAAATTACTGATTGTTGTGAGAAATAAATTAATGAAATTTCAAGAACATTAACTCCTCAAAGAAAAGGAAGTCATGCGTACATTCTTGTACAGTTTTTAATAAGTTGCTCATGATTGCTGTATCAGTATTATGGTGTAAAATTATATTCTAATACTTGAAAATGCTTCATCCGTTACGTGATCTACTTGAAATACAAAACTTGCAATTTGATACTCCATATCCAAACTTACAATTGAGGGGGAAAGTCATAATTAATGTGTCCTAAAAATTTTCAGTTTTTTGAATAATTATCAAGATTGTAGGGGGAGAGGGGGGAGGCTAAATAAGACCGTTAACTACTTCCAATATCCCCCTCCCCCGGAAAAAAAAATGCAAAGGAACGAAGATGGCCAAAATTTGTTTTTGCTCCTGCGAGTTCAGCACTCTAGCGCCATCTCGTGACATTTCATAATCAATTGAATGAAACTTTTGCTGTACTATCAATCGGGCACACGAGAGGCAGAAAAATCACTCATTACTACAATTTTCAAAATTCAATAAAAAATTCGTTAGTCGTAATTGAAGTACTAAATTTTAGATCTTAATGCGAAGAAAATATAGAATTTTTGAGAACTAAGAAAAAAATACAATTTACTACACTGCACATGTACGTACATGCTTATAAATATAATATTTTGTGAAAAATTATTTATGTATTAATAATTTTTTTTAATTGAAAGAACTCCCATATTTTTTTAGAAAGTGGGATGTTTTAGGAAAAGATATGTGCTCTGTGTTCAGTAAGAATAAATCTTTAAAGCCCGGCATAAAGGACTTAAGTCAAAAGCAGTGGTTTTTAGATATTTGTTAGTATTAATTAAAAAAAATCTTTTGACTGGTACAAAAGGCTTGAGTCTATCATTTTTTATACAAAATTATATTTCATTGTAAAAAAAATTCAAGTCGAAATTATAGTTCAGTGACTGATACAAAAGCCAATAACTTGGTATGTTTAAATCACTGCTTTTGACTTAAGCCCTTTATACCGAGCTTCAAAGAAATACTAATGTGGAATTAAAATAATCATATAAAGTGAGAATTTTCCATTCCAAGAGGAGTGGTGTATACAGGATTCTACTGATGTTACTTTCATAGATTTCTTAACTGTTAACCCTTTCCTCACTTCTTCTGCTTGAACTAAATCGCCAAATTTTCTCTTTCGACGATTTGAGTCACTTGATATGCTGCTGAAAACAGAAATATATATTGAGATTTTTCTAAGACTAATTTAATTCTGTATGAGTTTGTGTACCTCACATTCATGAAGAAATAATCGCTTTTGATTCCTCTATGAACATAGATATAACATTAAGAATTAAAGGTTGACTTTCTATAAATAATTTTTACTCTTCGTAAACAAAAAAAAAGAGTGCTAATAAAACGACACGATATGAATATATTTACTTGGACCTTTTATGAGCGACACTGTTATCTATATATATAAAACAGTCCCGTAACTGACTGACTGACTGACAGATAACGCACAGACCAAACCGCTGGACCTAAATGGTTGAAATTTTGCATGGCGATTCTTCTCATCGTGTAAGGGTGCACTAAGAGAGATTTTTTAAAAATTCTTCTTAGATTTTTTTAAATTAAATGTTTAAGCTGTTTGTGTAACATTCTTTAAAGTTTGCATTTAAAATAATAATCTGAGGGTTTTAAAATTTATATCACGAGAAAGATCATAAAAATTCCTTTAAAATAAAATCTTTTTCGAATCTTTAACTCCATTTTCTGATATTGAGTGAATTTTTAAAGATTAATTTTTAGAATTTAATTTATTAAATGCTGATCACGTTTATTTTCTTTTTGTGATACTTTAAGTTAATTTTGCATCACGTGCATAACAACGAAATAAATTGACAATTTTTTTTCTTTCTAATGCGGCAGACGATTAGACATTATCCAAAAATATATTAAAATACAGTAAAAGAAATATCCCTCAAACTGTATTATATTAACTGTACTATATTCTTTATTATGCACTATTAGATTTGATTTGAATATTTTCTTCTACATTATTTTGTCTATAAAAATATCCGTTACGATGTTTATAAATATATTTTTTTGTTTTTGGGGGCATTAATTGCATACATTGACCGTCGTATTTAATTTGAATGTACTCCGTAGCGAAGCACGGGTATTCAGCTAGTTTAGTTATATGTGTTGATGGGATTATTTACGCTTCTATTCAGGGCTTCTGTCAGAGACTTGACAAAAAGTACTAATAAAATCTCGTGATACAAATATATTTGCTTAGAAATTTTATAAGCGACACTGTAATTTAGTAATTATATGTGTTGATAGGATTATTTCTGCGCCTCTTTTGTGGGTTTCTGCCAGCGACTTGACAAAAAAGTACGAATAAAACCTCGTAATATGAATATATTTACTTAGAAATTTTATAAGTGACAATGTTATTTAGTTATTATATGTGTTGATAGGATTATTTCCTCTTCTTTTCACGGCTTCTGCCAGAGACATAGTAAAAAAGTACCAATAAAATCACATGATATGAATATAATTGCTTAGAAATTTAAGTGACATTTTTATTTAATTATTATTATATGTGTTGACATGATTTTTTTCTCTTCTTCTCATGGCTTCTGCCAGAGACTTGGTAAAAAAGTACCAATAAAATCCCATGATATGAATATAACTGCTTAGAATTTTTTTTAAGTGACATTTTTATTTAGTTATTATACGTGTTGGCAGGATTTTTTCCTCTTCTTTTCACGGCTTCTGCCAGACACTTAATAAAAAGTACCAATAAAATCACATGATATGAATATATTTGCTTAGAAATTTTTTAAGTGAAATTTTTATTTAGTTATTATATATGCTGACTGGATTATTTCTGCTTCTTTTCAGGGCTATTGTCAGAGACTTGACATCATTTCCGAAGAAAAACCCAATCCTCTTCCTCCTATTTTCAAGCCCAAAAAATTTTCTAAACCTCAGGTATTTAAATTAATTACTTTAATCATTCATTATTGTTTTCTTTTAATTGGTTGACCTTAAATATCATAGAAATAAGTACCCTTTCCTACGTGTCTTTTATCTTTTACCAACAACTTCTGTGTATACCTGACATTCTGAAATTCCGAGACATGTGATGCGCTGATTCCTTGACCTCTTTACCAAAAGAAAACATGTTCACGCGTGACCAGAATTAGCGAAATTATGATTGATTTCGGCCACAACCAGACTTCGCGTCTAAGTCGAGTATAGGAAGTAAAAATCTGTTGGCCGGAAGATCCATCCGTGTGGTTATTTGGAGTGAGAAAAGTGTACGAGCCCAATAGATGTCGCCCCTGGGGATGCTCGGTCAAACTTGTGGGGGGATCGGGTAAAAAGTTGGCCTCTGCCCCCTGTGATGCCTTGATCTAAACAGGAGCCACATTGCTTCGCCCTACAGTCATCAGTGGACCTCTTTAGGATTTTTCCCGCCAGGGGGCAATAGTAACAATAACAACGGCATCACGACTGAATTTATTTTTTTAACATAATGCAGGTCATTGTAATAGAAGCAAAGTTACTTACTAAATACTTTAGATCAGGGCTCTCCAAACTTTTTAGCCTAAGGGCCACACTGACTCATCCACTAAGTCTCAAGGGCCAAGACCTAGCTAGCTAGCTAATCATACCAACATACTGTAGTTTTGAATTGCGCACAAATTTTCGTTTCGTGATTAGCCGATGGGTGAGATATCTATGGCGCATTATAATGTTTCATTTCATTATGTAAATTACCTATGTGTGTCACTTATTGTAAGTTTTTAGGATAAATCTCATATCATTAATTACAGTTAAAATGTTCAATTCCATTATGTATGTCAGTTATTGTGCTTCTTAATTGGTCGTTAAATAAAAACATCCGATTGTTATTTTGTATGATTTACTTACATTGTAAATTTTACAATGTAATCAAAATAAACTATGGTGGTCCGGATTGATGGTACTCGCGGGCCAGTGTTGACCTACGGGCCGTAGTTTGGAGACCCGTTCTTTAGATTACATAATGCAATAGATTAATTCTAATGGTTAAGAGAATAGTCGTTTCCTGAAGTTCAGATGCATATTTTCTCTGTTTATAATCTTAAAAGTAACGTCGTTAAAAAAAAAAAATGCATTTTTACTCTATACTACTAAATTACATTCAATATTATAAAATTACTACCTACTCCGTATTTACAATAGCGATAGACAGGAAATATCAGATCTGTGAACCAAATGTAAATAGAAACATCTTTAAAACTATTGCAAGATTCAGAACACTGCATTACGGAGAAAAGAAAATTCATCCGGATGTTGAAATGTGGAAGAACTTTCACAAATTGCAGAAATTGTCCTGAAATTTAACTTACTATGAATCACGTTTCCATGATTTCTGCAGTTCCATACTAATAGCCTTACAGGGCATTGATAGCTACTCTATGAAGGAACTTTACACTGACATGTGTCTTCAAGTAGCTAAGATGGTGATGACCGCTCTTGGTACAATTTGACCTCACCAGTGGACATGACACCAACCAAACAACTCTATATTTACATTATATTGCTGTTGGACACAGCAGTGCCCGTGAGTAGATTGCAGCACCACACATGAAACTTTTCTGACATCACTTCCGACACCTTTCCTGTGACAACTTGAAACTTGTTAGATGAAAACTTGCTACGAATTATTGAAAAAGTTACCATTAATTACAGAAGACTCATTTATACAGGAAAGAATAGTTATATTTAAAAGAAATAGACAATCTTTCTCCATACATGGATATTCTGTTTCATAAATTTGAAATACCCGTGCACCTATAGTAACAAACATATTGTTTCAACCACTGATTCTCAATGCTTTAATTAAAAGTGCTTACACTATTTTTCCATTGAGGTCTTTTGTTTTTACATTTCGTTGAGTCGCAGAAAGAAGTTTGTGGACATTTTTCTTCCTGCAGTTGAAATTTTCTTGAATTTCCAGCGTTTATCATAATTTCCATAGATATAGATAACGTGAAAATCAGTATAGTCTTATGAAAATATCTTTTTTTATCATTTTGTATTAAGAAAATATATCTCTATTGTCTTAGCAAGGAAACGAAAAGTTGACATCGAAACCACAAACTTTATATTTAGAAAAATTTTAAATTTCCTTGTTCTTTGAATGTGCTAAGGCATAATTTATTTTACTGAAAATATATCTAAATTAAAGATTTTTTTCACTTAAAACATTTTATTATGTTTTGCAGGATGTAATTTTTACTACAATATTCGAGCTTAGACGAGACGAACAAGAGATAAGGCAGCCTAGGTAAACTTATATTTAACTTATTACGCATGTTTGAAAATCTACATGTGGTCAACCTAAGTACAAAGTTGATATATGTAACTAGTATATAACCTCCGTCAAAAATGATGGAATGTTGATCAGCGTTTCCTTCTCATAGGAGTTCATACGAACAAACAAAAAAAAAAAGCATGAAGATTCTATTTTTGAATGTAATGAAGAAAGATTTTAAACATATACTACGATGAATGCAGGTACATAATGCTATATAGGTTCCAGAAAAATATAATTTCCCTTCAAGTGTAAAATTCTGCATCAATATTAAATAAATAAAAATACAAAAAGTTAGCCAATTAAATAACACAGCAATGCAATTAGCAAAGTGAAACACAATTTAATTAACATTAAAATTAAACATTAAAAATGTAGTTATTGAAAGGGAATATGAAAAACCATGGAGTAGAATGAATTCGAAATTCAAGTGAATGACTCAATTGAGTAAATGATTATTTTCAATGGATATTTTAATTTGAAGATATTTCGAAAACTAGACGGTTTTGTGCTAGGGTGTTCACGTGAAATTTTCATATTTTTTAAAGGGCTTTCAAAATACGTAACTTTTGGGGTATTATTTTTCAAGAAAAATTTCAGAAAATGGCGTCGCAATGTTAAGATGTTCCCGACTTGGTCCGTCCTGGAATGGTTACCTACACTTTTCTACTCTAGGCTTTTATATAAGTAAAGATAGTAGAGTCAAGTGAAATGGCTCGCATAATTGGTGATACCGAGCTTTGGTTTTACGTTCCATTCAGCAATTCTGAATTATGCCAAGCATGGATAGCTTAAAGGAATTAGGGCATCTTGAAGCTTAGTTCGATTTTTCTTTCCCCTTGCTCGATTGAGGTTGTTATATCTTTTCTTTTCGTTATAAATGACAGTTGGTTCGCCTATATGGTGCCCCCGTTAAACGGAACTAAAAACGTTCAAGGTGTTCAGTGGGCAAATGTCGAAAGGTAATGTACCTGCCGCGTTGGAAAAAAAAATTACTGACAATGGAAAATAAACTATTTTCAGGATTAGTGTCATTAAACCCAAGTGAGGAAATACGAATATTGTCTTCTATAAATTTAGGAGAAATATCATTCTTGCAAATGGCAAACATTTTGAATTTTATGTAGCATAAAATGCAATTTTCCCTGTTTCATTATTTTGCCATCCTCCCTATCCACAATCATTAAACGACTGCAAGGAGAAAATTCTGTCGTCAGATGTCCTTGGAGTTGACCAAATGGCTGTTTTTGTGTGTACTGAACTAATTTATGTACTCAGTCTTTCATAGGTATCTTTGCTTATCATTGTTTTTTTATGTACATAAGAACGCAACCATCGTCAGTAATATGCAAAAAAAAAAAACTTATGCGTTTGTTTGTAGTGAGTTTATTTTCAAGCATGGTGATTACATTTCATTAAATAAAGATTAAATTTGGCTTCAAAAGTCTGTTGCCCTCTAGCGACACTAACATGAATTGCAATTGTACTGTTTGTTGCCAACACTTGGAAGAGCTTGACATATCCCCATTTTTTTTTCTCTTTGAAATTTGCGATTAAGATTGATACTAAAAGATTTCAGAATCCTTTCAGAGAAAACGGAGTCATGATGAAAATTAGTAATTAAGTAAAGATTTACTTGTCGACGCCATATGATAATAAAGCGTATAGATTGAAACACAATTAGTCCCGAAGCAGTGAATTATTTACATCGTGTTACACAAGTAAATTTTGAAATATTCCCCCTTTTTTTTGTAAATGTATTACAATCGCCTTTATGAACGTGTTATTAAATACGCAATAAATGGTACATAATGGGTAGTTTGGAATATACTGGTGTATATCGTAAATTTTAAGCAATTCATATTATTTTCTTATTAATTTATAAATTTACCTTATATACTGCAAATCTGCAGTTTATTTTCAAAATTTAAATATAGATAATAAGAAATGTGTCGATATTTATCCTAGGGCCTTAGATCTTAACATCGCTTCCGGAGCGGAGCATAGAGTCAGCGATGAATCTTTTAATCAACCACAGAGCTCGACGTAATGACCACGTGATATGTTAAACCAATCACAGGATTTGTCAACAATCTCGGAGGAACTTTACGCTACGCTCCGGAAGAAATGTGTACGAGGCCTTAGTCCCGAAGCATGCGAAAATTTACCTGTGCGATGATGACGTCATTGTGATATATTCTTAATCGACGATAATGCTCAATGGAATATTTTACAAATTTACGTCACGATGATGCCATTTTCAGGCGGCGAAATTTTCGCATGTCCCGAGACGAAGACCATTAGTTACGATCAATGTCCCCCAAAAGTGTTTATGTGGTGTTATTTGCTTAAAACAGCAAGTGGTTTAAATACTGAGAAGGCTATTATTTTGCTTTCAGCTTAAAAGATCTATCAGGATCAGAGGCGGCTCACGTACACTTTGCTCGTCACGTCGTCGCAACAGAACAAGTAAGGATATTAAAGGTTTTTTGTTTTTTTTTATCCATTTAGTGCCGTTTTAAAATTCATACACAATATTCGGTTAAATAGTTCTATTTCTCTTGTTATTTATTCATATTTTAATTCTCTATCAAAGCAACATTTTAACTTTAACATTCAAAATTGGGCAGATATCATTTAAAAACCGTGTTTTAAGTAATTTTTTATTAGGAAATAAAAAGAATTTCCTTCTTAAGAATGATGTAATTCCTGTTGATTTTTAAGGGTGTTAACTGAGATTAAAATAAATCAATTGTACGAACTGACGAAGAACTTTAGCTTTATTACTGAGAACTTTAATACACTAGCCATTGGCAGATCATGATCTTGTATGCTTGACATACCAATAAATTTGTCATACATCTCCTCTTAAAAAGAAATTTAAGTTTCATTGTCTTTGGATTTAACAAAAATTTTGTCTCGTATTTAGTAGATACAATGACTGAATGACCGATGATTTAATATCCTTTCAGTGTTGTCTAAATTACCTTTTATAATGAAAAAACTACAACAAGGTCTTAATTATTATAGCAAATGGTATCTAATTCACTCCATAGATGGCAGCACTACAAATCTAGGAGAGAATTTACTTTTCACACATAAACGTGGGCGTGTACAGCATACACTCATAAACGGAGATAAAATTCTCTATTATTATTATTATTTTTAAGAGTTTGTATGTGTTTCACTATAATATTTACAAATTTTTTGCGTCAATATTAAAAAAAACTACAGTGCTTCTTTTCTAATATTATTTAAAGAGTTCCTATACCAAGGAATGCATGAAGGAATGGAGCTTCACTCATATTTGCATTGTATAATAAATGCATAAAGTGTACATTCAAGCATCAAATATTAATGTTATAAACATTTTTATCTTGTTATTATATATACCTAGTCTGCTTTCTTTAACTCATATTTTACATTTACAGACGTTTAATTGGTCTGGAACTGACGAAGAAATTAAAGATGCTCGAAGTAATAACATATCAGCTGTTCCATGTGATGTAAGTTTTGCTTATTTATGAATAGTGTTTCATAATGACCGTAGTGAATCATTAAAAGATTACTACCCATTATTTATGTGATTTCTAAATAATAAAGTATCTTAGTCATTTATGGGCTTTTTTCATAAGTTGTGAAATATTAAATTTCATGGGGAAAAATAATTTCATGAAAAACTTTTATTGTTTACATTATCTAATTACTTCTTTTTCTTGTTCATTTAGTTCTCATCCGAGAGGTTGAAAAGTCGGGTTTTGTCAATACCTATCTTCAATAGTGATAACAAAGTGATCGGTGTGGCACAATTAGTTAACAAATTAAAAGGACAAGTTTTCACAGAGTGTGATATTAGCACACTAGAGGTAATAAAAAGTTTCTACTTTTTATTTCGCAAAACTTTTAGAAACTTCTTTTCTTTCTCGAAAATTTAACTAACAATAAAATAAATATATATGCATAGAGTCGTCAGACATAGGGCCATAAACTTTTTATCAAATATATTTACGAAAAATTTAAGGTAGTTAAAGAAGTTATCAATAAAAGTTCATTATTTTGAAGCGTCTAATAAAAGTAATTTTGGTTTATTTCTCTCGGCCAATGTTTTTAAATCATTATTTTACAAGGCAGAAATGGTCGCCTACATCGTATGGGGTTAGTGTTTCAAGCATCCGTAAACGGGGTTCAAATCCCGGATAAAGTATTGATATTCCCTCATAATCATCATGTTAATTCACCATACAGGCGAATATTCCCATATAGGTCATTATAGGCCGCAATTCACCTTATAGGTCATTATGTAGATGAATTAATTGTTCTATACTGGAAAGCAGGGGAGCACTGCCTCCACCATTTAGTATTGGTTCATTTATAATATAAGTGGTCATTTATAATTGGTTCATTTATAATATAAGTTTAAGTCTATATTTCGTGGGTACCGGGACTTCTCTAGCTACAATAGATGCCGCGTGAGATCACAAGTCACTATTATACTGACTCTTGGAAGACGCTTAACTTTAAGTGTGATTTTTTCAAAATGGCCATTTTTGAGCTGTACCATTACTCTTGCCGAAAGGCGATATGGGGCTTCCATACTAAAGTAACCAACAAATTTGAGGCGTGAGTGGGTCAATGTACTTGCCGCGTTGGAAAAGCAGAAATACCATCTTGATTGGCCAAGCTGCTGTATCCCTCCCATGACTTATCACTTCCAGCAATTAATTGTCCATTCATTTTATTACTGTACTTCACAAACTGAGACCTTGGATGAGGCACTCTGTCAATACCATGTTCGATTTACAAACATTCGATGAAAAAACAATCGCATTCATCAGGCTTGCAGGATAAAGATGTAAAGACATTATAATTCAAAATTTGCCTCGAAAAATTTATTGAAATGTTTGAAATGCTTGAGCCTTTCTAAGAGTATTGCATATTTATTCTAAGTGTATTCAATTAAAACCTCTTCTTAGTTGTATAGTTTTCATGATGTGAAATATCTTTTTGCAGGCATTTTCCATTTTCTGTGGTCTGGGTATTTATAACACACAAATGTATGAAAATGCAAGCAAGTTAATGGCAAAACAAAAAGTTGCATTAGAAGTGTTATCATATCACGCATCTTCCTCTCTCGAAGAAACCAAAAGACTAATGGTAAGTGAAAAATTGTCTAGTATTTATACCAACATTTCTTTTGATTATATATTAAAGTTTCTCTTAATGTGTTGAGTGTTGAATTTGAAATTTACCTCCAAGAATTATCGAATACATAAATCTATTCCTAGTATATAATTATGAGATCATGTTATATATATGTGTGTGTGTTTCTTTATTTTTTTCTTTGCTTATCATACGTAAATATGTGAAATAAATCAAAAAGCCCAGAACATATAATAGCATATCACCTTTAAGAGAAAAAATATGGAAGAGACGGATCACTCTTCAAATACATATAATTGTTATATAAACCTCGTAAAAAATGTATCTAAAACTGAAGGATTGTCATAAAAAATACGTTAATATTTTGTAAATTTAAAAAAATATGTCTTATAATTTCAAAACATTATGCATTTTACGTGATTCATAACTAAACGAAAATGATATTTGTTTTCCACTGATGTTTTAAAATCTAGCTTTTAATATGGAATGAATTTTAAAACTGATTAAAAAAAATTATTTCAAGAGGAAAATTGTATATATATATATATATATATATATATATATATATATATATATATATTGTTAAACCAGATCTATAAGTTAATATATTTTAAGGTTATATACTACTTCAATTTTACTTATTTCAAACAAATTGAATTAGTATATTTTGTTTATACTAATTCAATTCCTCTTGATTTTCATGGAGGGTTTTAAACCTAAACTTTAAATTTCTCAAAATACGAAAATTTCTGAATAATCTTCCACTGGGAAATTCAAAACTATATTTTGTAGAAAAATTACAATTTAGTCAAATCAATGTTTATCTTTAAGTCTCTCCTTTTGTCGATTTGAATAAGACATCATAACTTTAAACTATTGCCATCAAATGTTATATGTATTCACTGCATGTTTTAAGTAAAATAAAATTTCTCTCTCCTTAGCAAGTGTCCATACCAACGGCGGAAAAATTCAACCTGTACAGTTTTGACTTCAGCGATTTTAGGTTGTCTGATGAAGACACCTGTCAAGCCGCAATTCGTATGTTTATGGACTTAGACCTCATTCGCAAATTCCGCATTCCATACCAAGTAAGTCAGGTTTTGCCTTACGTTTAATTAAGACTATCATAGTGTTGTTTTTTACTATAAATTAATTTTTTAAATAAAACAGGGAAGGGAAGAATTTGTCAGACTCTTTAAAGACATCCAACATACAGTGAATGAAATTTTCAAACAAAGGTATTAACGCTAATCTTTGAAAAAAGCTTAAACAGAATAGATCTTTTCTTGGTGAAAATATCTGACTAGTGACAAGCAATGTTGTATATTTATTTCTTTATCGAAAGACAACTCATATAACAATAAAAATGCAAAGAAAATTAGGGTTATTTTATTATTATTTTGAGTATATTTTATGATGAACTATGATTTTATATTGAACAAAAATTTATAATAGAGAATACATCAGAAAAGCTTAAAAACACACAATATGCATCAAAATTAATATTCAAACTGGGTGTTAACAAGCATTTTTAAATGAAGGCTTAATTAGATAAAACCGTTTTAAACATTATAGTTGAAATCTTATTCTAAAGATATGCAAAAGTGCATATTTAATTGATTATAGGATGTGGACAAATATAGCTACCAAATAATGAGAAAATGTTTTTTGCGTAGGATTACGTTCCTCCACAACGGTCCTCGGGAAAGGAAAATTTCAGACGCTAGAACCGTCCGTCCTTGTGATTTATAATTTTGGCAGCGTGCCAAACCTAGTCTATCGCTTGAACAAATTAAACAGAAAAGTATCAAGATGCGTCAAAATTTTGACATACATACATATATATATACATACATACATATATATATATATATATATATATATACATATATATATATATATATATATATATATATACAATAGAGGTAAGCAACGATAAGTAATCCTACGTTAATAACTCGCGGTAGTTTCGTTAGAAGAGACTATCTGAATTTATTTTCGCTGTTATCATATAGAATATATATTTTGCTATAAACAATAATTTTATATCAGCAATATTTACGAAAAAATCCTTTTTTCATTTTGCAGGTCATGTGCCGATGGATTTTAAGTGTGAAAAAAAATTATCGACCAGTCATCTATCATAACTGGAGGCATGCCTTGAATGTTGCACAAACAGTCTTCGCAATGCTAATGGTAAATCCATACACAATGTTGATAATTTTGGAATTTATTTTTCTTTCATGAACTGTTATTATTTTAATAAATAACACGTCATATTTTTCATACAATGATTTCTTTTAATTTATCTGTGATCACCCACATAATTAACCATAAGAAGGAATATGTACATGTAACCCCCGCATAACACGGGAGTTATGTTCCAAAAAATTGCCGTGTTATGCGAATCCGTGTTATACGAAAGAAAGAACTAGTACGAAAAGGGGGGGTTAGGTTCCAAAAAATTTAAAAACATGCTATTATAATTAAGAAAAATATCTTTATTAAATTTTCTTAAGAGGTAATACAGATTAATATGAATTAAACAATGTTTTCTTCGTCATCACTAAGCACTATTAACCGAGGGCGTTTTCTTTTTGGCAAGATATCCTTGTCCTCCTCGCATTTTTCTGCATTATCTTCAGATCCATGCTCTACCTTTTGCAACAAATCTGTTATTTTAGGATGCTTGCTTTTAGTCGAAATATCTTTATAAATTTCCTTATATGGTGCTAAGCACTTAGGATGTTCTCTTTTAAACTTGCTTCTTTCATTTGAAGGATCTTCATTTAAGAAATATGACTCTAACTGTTCGGCTAAGCCTTTTGTTTATGCTTTATAGAGTAAATTTTTTAACTTACTACTTACTCGAGTACTACTTACCTGAAAATTTTTAATCTACGTAGCCAAAAACGAGACACAATTAAAGTCCTGAAGTGTACTTAAGTATTAATAGTTAACGAAAATTATGCAGGAAGATTTGATAGTACATACGCTCTCGAATGAAAAATGTCAAATGAGGTATCTTTCGCCCTTAAAATTTTATTACGTTTATTGAGCTGTTGTACGGAGATTTCCCTAATTTCAAATTCGATAAAGTTCGCTTTCAATAGTTTTTATTACATTTCATGTTGTACAAGGGTTTTACCCAATTCTCGAACCGTGTTGGAGTAAATCCGTGCTATAAAAGCACCGTGTTATACGGGGATGTTCCCAATTCTCGAGCCATGTTACAGTGAATCTGTGCTATAGAAGTGCCGTGCTATACAGGGGTTTCCGGTATATAGAAAAATAGAGAAATGAGAGACGAAAGACATTTAACAAAGTAAAAGAAATAGAAAAAAATTTAGTTTCGTTACCTATTATTAATCATCTTTAGTATCGTTTCCAATTGTATATAACCTACACATTTCAATGCTTAGTTGTGTATTTATCTCTTAAATTATACTAACTATATTTTTGCATATTTAAAAAGGAATACGAGCGCTGTTCTTTCATTGAATTTTATTCGGCTATTTTACTTATTATTTCTTATTAAAACAACAGTAAATAAAAACGAATTCCTTCATAAAACAGACCAATCTCTTTACAAAGCATAACTCCCTGACAGAAAAGAAATCAAACATTATTCCGTTTTACCCAGATGGCAAGAACAGCGGGCCAGTGATCTGAACGTCCCTGATTCGATGCTCGTCGTGCAAATCCACCGCCGTGTTCACTAATGGTGGCCGGGGCAAGTAAAATAAAGCGTGGCTGCAATGTCCTCCAAGTTCTCAAATTTACCTCTGGAGGTGCGGGGTCAAGTGTTCCGGTCTCGTCACTTGACTCGGTTCAAAATTACGGGACCAGTCAATTAGCCAAGTCGGACCCTTGTGGTGCTAATTCAAAACAGGAGCCGCACCTTCATCGCCCATAGCCTTCGGGACATGATCTGATGTTGCTGTCGGTCAAGTGGCATAAGCAACAACAACGACAAGAACATTTTTAATAGCCCCATTATTATAAAATAAAATTGTTTGATGAGACTTGAAGAGAACTATTAATTATAAATTTTTATACCCTACGTTGTTTTACTTGTCATTCGTGACTGAAGATTAATTATACAAATGTAATTACATCTATTTTTACTTTTTCTAGACTGGTAGAATGAGGCAAATGATGTCAGATATCGAAATTATGGCGTTGCTCGTCGCATGTTTAAGTCATGATTTGGATCACAGGGGGACAAACAATTCATTCCAATCCAAGTGAGTATTTTAATGAAATCCAAATTACTTTTCATATTTTCAGCTTTTACTGATGTAGTGCTTTGCCAGAAGTTCACATGCCACTAGCTTCATCAGTTTAGTAAGGATCTAACTTAAAATTAATTCTTTTATCAAACCATCAATATAAAGTATTTGACAATTATTTTCCCCTGAATGATACTGAATTGGTAATTTTTCTTTCTTTCATTGGTGAAACATAACTGAAGAAGTTTTTAAAACCATCGGTATCGAAGCTTCCCCATCATACTTGAGACTCTTTTTTACTGTGAAAAATTTACTTTTATTTTATCTTATTTTTGTTAGTTTCCAGACATATTAGAATGAATTTATATCTTCTCTGTTTGAAGGAACTAACGATTTCTTAAAATTTTCATATTTATTCAGTTTACTATATATATATATATATATATATATATATTTCACCAATAGAACTATTTTAATAAAATCATTTTTTTATTATTTCTTAATAAAATTTTCTAAATCTTTCTTTTTTTCAGAATCGAGTCACCTTTAGCTATTTTATACAGCACCTCAACAATGGAACACCATCATTTTGATCAGTGTGTCATGATTCTCAATAGCGAAGTAAGTAATTATATGTAACTGTTTCACATCTAGAATATAATTATTAACTCTGAACTCTTATGCAACGGGTAGCATACATTGCTACACTCTAATATAATTTATAGCAGAATCTTTCACATTATAATGATGCTTTATTTCTTTTGTATGTTTGTATTGTTTTAAATTCTACCTAAATGAATTAAACAAGTAACTGTAGATATTGTCTTCTGATATCTCAAAATATATCTTAGTACATATCGTAAATATTCAGACATGCCTAAACAAAAGGCATTGCATCTGTAAAAGGCATTATTTTTATCTGTTAAATAAATATAATTTACATTAGAGATGTTTAAGGGGTGTTTCCTAACATTATTATTGCTTGTTTTAGGGTAATAATATATTCCAGTCATTATCTCCTGAAGAATACAAAAGTATCATATCAGTAGTAGAATCTTCCATCTTATCTACCGATTTGGCATTATATTTCAAGTAAGTAAATTGCTCATTGTATATTAAAGAAAAACTTCTGAGACAAGACATTAATTGTAATTTAAGATTCTTTTAACTATTGTTGTCTAAATTTAAATCACGATAAAGATATTAAATATGCCCCGAAAGCAATGTGAAGAAGGCTTCAGGGCAAATTAAAAAAAATAGTTCAAAACAATTTTTTAACGTAACCTTTTTAATCACACGTATAGTAACTCTCTGATTTCACAATAAATACTAAATTTTCGAAGGTTCTTATAGTTTAACCTGTAAATTTTAACTATTTTCTTCCTAATAAATAGTATAGTTTAAACTTAGATTATTATTTCCTGTACTAATGTTTCGCATTTCATCTAGGAAAAAAGATTCTTTCTCTAAACTCGTGAAATCAGGCGATCCAGACTGGAAAAATGTACAAAACAAAGAATTACTCAGGTAAGATTTTCTCCCCTTTTGAGATTTCTAAATATTAATTAGTTGTAACTTGCAAACATTTCCTTTTATACAATTTCTTTTCATTGATGTGCGTCATAATTATTTATTTATTGTAATTCTTGGAATGCTCCATTATGAAGATACACTTAATAAATATTTCTGATTTTACGTTTCCAGGGGTATGATGATGACCGCATGTGATGTATCAGCTATTTGTAAACCATGGGAAGTCCAGAAGAAAGTAGCAGAACTTGTAGCTGGAGAATTTTTTCAGCAAGGAGATTTAGAAAAAGAAAGATTAAAAGAACAACCTATTGTAAGTGCTCTGTTCCGGATGAAGCCTAACGTTTTGATTTCCCTTAAGAATTTTCCAATGTTTATAATAATTCTTTTGCGTTTTGACCTTGAATGTTTAAATAAAATTAATATTAAAAACTAAACACAATATTTTGTTTGTCCCTCTTGTTGATCAGTGTAAAATAATTTCCAAATCTATCTAAATTCGCTTGAAAAGTAATGCCGTTTACCCGTTTTAGGCTATGATGGATAGAGAGAAGAAAGATGAATTACCAGCAATGCAAGTTGGATTCATCGACTGTATATGTCTTCCAGTGTACAGGGTAAGTTTACATCGCTTTAGTCTTTTGTGTTTGCTGAGTCACAGAAAAATCAACAAAGGCTTTTCAAACCTGATACTTAAATTTAACGATTATCGTGTCCTTCCTTAGGCTTTGACTGATGTGCAACCAGCTTTAAGGCCTTTATTAGATGGTTGCTTGCAGAATAGGAAAAACTGGCAAGGTCTGGCCGATGACAGACACAAAAAAGAAGTGGATTTGTTTTCCTTGAAGATAGGTAAGCAAATTTATATAGATTTTTTTTTACGATTTTGTGTTTCAAATAGTCACAACTTGATAACATTCAGTTAATGTTATCACAAATAAAAGAGAGGGTAAAAAAATTTAAATACTGAAGTACGAGAGATAGCAGGGAGAAGTACAGAAGATTTTAAAATGGTTGCTGGCTGGAACAACTTTTAACACGGTGAACCACATGGAGGAAATGTCTTTTAATAGGAGTTTTCTTGGAGGAAAAATTTCACAGTGACGTAACATGCTAAGAAAGTGATAAAAACCTTGTATTTGCATCTTGTCATATCTGCAGTCTTTCTTATAATTTATCTTGCTGTTTTTAATAATTGTTGATAAAAAGCTGTTTTTCTAGAAAAGCGTCCCAGTTTATTTATTTTTATGAGGGTTTATCACTTATCCATCTCAGTCTTGGGACATTTTTGTAACAGGGAAGCCTTAAATCTATTATTTTAATAGTTTTATTTTTAGACTAATTTTTATAAACTATAATTACTCTTAAAAAAGCAAGCTTCATGAATTTAAAATGCATCGAAAGCCTTTAAGCCTTTTAAATAGAATTAAAGTTGTTTGTTTTGTGTCTGATTCTTAAGACAGAATTTAACCATGATGGGGCTTAGGTGTATTGAATTTACATATAAAAAGGTCCTCATTACTTTATTTAAAGAACTATTACTGATATAATACGAGGCGCATCCAGAAGGTAAGAACCGATTGCTCATAGATTCTGCGCAGGTCACGTCATTGTAACGAAGTTGCCTTCATTTGGTTCCTGAACATCTGGTGCTTCATTTGGTATAAATTATATTGTTCTATAAAGTTTTCTCGCTTCTCTTCGTCAGTTTAAAGTGGACAGTAAAATCGAAAAGCTGTGAAGTGCGGTCAGTGATAAGATTTTTGAACGCAAAAGATGTTCGTGAGGTATGACCATTACGGTAAATGCTGAATCCTACTGTGAAACACTTTAAGAAGCTGAGCTGAGCAATTCAGATTCGACGACGTGGGTTACTGTCAGCTGGCGTTTGTCTCTTGCATGACAACGGCCGCACACCACCGCCCGTACACGTGCATTGCTTGAATAGTTTGGTTAGGAAATTTTTGAACAACCCCCGTATAATCCCGACCTAGCTCTTAGCCATTACCATTTCTTTCTCCATCGGAAGAGATTTTTGGGCGAACATAGTCTACAGAGTGATCAAGAAACAAAAGACGTTGTGAAGGAGTGGCTGAATAGGTTGGCAGTGAGTGTCTTCGCGAAGGAATACAAAAGCTAGTCTCACGATACGACAAATGCCTCAATAAATATGGCTACTGCGTAGAATAGTAGTGCAATATGCGTTTTAACATTTGGTAATAAAAATCTTTCAGAAACTTCTTCCTAATTTTTTTTTTCACACCAAATTGGTTCTTTTCTTTCTGGAAGCGCCTCGTACATGATCAAAAATAAAACAAATACATGATAATTAAAACTAATAAGAGACCTTTTTTATTTTTATTTTTAATTTTCCACAACCATGCACTTAAGAATCAATATATCTGCCTTTTGATAAAAGTTCACCAAGAGGAAAAATGACCTTATAATTACTGGTGTAGCAACTTAAAATGTTTACTGTTATACTATACAACTATTTTTTTTAATCTCAAATTACGATGGAATTAAACTCATTAAAATTAAAGAGTTTAACTGCAACTAAGAAATGAAAGTGAATTACTATAATATAGTGTTTATTGCGAAGTTTAAAATAAACAAAAATTTTTGCAAAGAGGTATTTAAAGTATTTGTTATTATTTTTTTTTTTGAATTTTTTAAGTTTGTGCAAATGATTGATTTAAACTCAATATTTTCAGGATCAAGGAAGAAACATGAAAACAGTCAATTGAATGGCATCGCACATTTGCACCAGGTACTTAAGAGAATTTCAGTTTTTAATTTTTTATCAGTGTTAAGTTTTCATCGATTTCTATCTATTTTCTAAGAAAAAAGTATATACTTCACATAAGTCTGGTTAAGACGTTAAATAATTTCTTGTGTAAAGCGCATTCATACTTGAATTTATGTTAGGTTAACTGTCAATATGAACACACAAACAAATAAATCAAATTCATAGAGTTAGAAAAGCGTCCACTTGCATGTAGTTAATAAATTTCACACGGGCAGAAATCGGAAGAAAATCTGACGTTAAATTTTACTCGACAAAAATTCTCTCTCTTTAAAAAAAATTAACTTTCTCATTTGATACCCTATTTTAGCGCTCATAACTATCCAAGATTACACCATAATTTAATAAAAGGGCACAACTCAAAGAACATATAATGTCAATGTACATTATGTTATGTTAAGATCCTGAATAAGAGAAATTATTGTTGTTATTTACGTAATAGTAATCGTTGTTGATTGTATTCAGTTGTGTAGAAAGAAAGAAGGTTCGTATGCTTTTCCCGATTACTTCATGTAAAATTCACTGCTATTAGATAAACATATGTGAAAGGAAGTAAAAACCAAAAAAATAATGGATCGATGGACAGCAAGTGATAAAATATTCAGTGCTATCCAGCCATTAAGCAAATAAAACAATTAATTATGTAAATACAAACATCGCGTCTACGTGACGGCAAAAGAAAAGTGGGAAGTACGCTCGGAAAGTCTAAAAATTAACGTAGCATTCAGGCCTTCCATGTGCTACCAATTTCATGGGTAGCATTTTGAAGACTTGGATTTCACTTTGGGTCCTTCTAAGTAGTCGTTATAATGCATGTTCACAAAACATAGATAAAAGCGTAAATGTTTGATAAAAATTGGTGCTTAAATTTTCCTATAACAAAGGATTTTTAACAATTATTTTATCCTGCGGACCTTTTTTCTAATTTCATAACCTCACAATCGAATTTAGAACCTTTTTGCTCTATAAAATCCTAAATATACTTGTCAATTTTTATGCGAACGTACTCGGTTCTTGGAAGAATTCAGCTTCATAACTCAAAAACTAAGCCTTAACTCGAACATTAAGCCTCAACGATATTCATATTTTTTTCCTCTTAAACAAAATACAAACTCTTACGAACGTTTTATGAGGACATTAAGAAGCCAATAATGAGGTTACATGTAGGGCAAGAACGGCTGACAAAGATATAAATTTGGCACGGAACGAAAATTTGAATCTGGTTGCCACGGGACATAAGACAAATTTCACTGCAACCAGGAATAAGTAATATTTCAGATAAATAAGAAAAGGGGATGCAGGAACGTGAAAAGCGGGAATATTGATGCCGAAGATAAAGCTCGATTGGAACGCATATTAGATCCTTTCAATAACTCATAAATTGTAAATACATATCCACCAATGATAGTTATAATATGGATCTCTCAGCTCCTTATGCAAAGTGAGAGAAATATTATAATAAAAGCAAGGAACATATCCCAGTATCATCTCAAAAGTGGTGTAACATAAGTGTTTCTTAAAATTACATATTATCAAAAATAAAATTTATGTAATTCTTGAGGTGATGTAATTCTTTGAAGTATAAATTTTACCATGAGTAAATTTCCTGTCAAATTTTACTATCATTTTGGATAATAATACACTAGGGATAAAATCCCAAAACACCTTAAGTCAGAACTTTATGACTCATTTTGTAATTGTGTATTTCAGACCACTGTACAAGAGATATCAAAACCAGACGATCATGGTGTTGGAGAATTCAAGCGAAAGAAAATCTCCATGGAGCACAAGAAAATGAAATGTTCTAACAAAGAGCACCACACTGGAAACTTGTGTACTGTTCTGTGATTGTTGGCAATGGAAAGAAGTCATTAAACCTTTATTTATATACACACTTCGTACTTAGGACACTTAGTTCAAGGCATTTTTTTCTTTGAGGAACTTCAGGGACCTAATTTGATGGCAGGTCCATCTTTGGTAGTATTTATACGTTAAGCTTACATTTTATAATCAATTCCATTCATAGTTATGCAGAGAAAGAGTGATAAATGGAACGTATCTTAATGTGCAGGTACTACTTTAAGGCATCATACAAAATCATATCTTACTTACATCTTGTGTTTTCCTAAGTGTACTTCATACTGTAGCATTTATTTCCACGAAATCCACTGTCATATCATTGTAGAACACATCATGTTAATAGTATTGAAGTACATCTGTAATTTGTACGTGCTGGCATCTCTGGTTCACTTTGGTTTGAAATTGTGGAGATGATAAACAAATTAAAAGGTAGATGTTCGGATAGTTTACGTGTATATCACAAGCATAAGCTAATAAATTAAAGGTATATATTTTTAAGAGAGAAAATTAGTTTCTTCTTTGTGATCTCTAATGCAGAATTCATAACGATTTTCTAAGCTATTGCAATATTGGAATTTTAGTTTAATGATGTTGTTAGTGTTAAAAAGATTAAAATAATGCAAAAAAAGACAAAAAAAGAGTACTATAATGCAATAAAACTTCACTGGATTGTATTCAGAAAAGTTTTACTGTGTATAGTTAAGGTTTTTTCCTTAAAATGCGATTAAAATCATCATTTTTAACCAACTAAAGTTCCTAAAAATTTCGTAAAATATTAGAAAAGAAATAGACACAAGGTACAGAGAAGTATAATCTTGTATTATTGAAAATACCGCAAAGTGGAAGGTTTAAATATACCCAAAAAAACTGATGGTAGAATATGTAACGGACTTTCAAAATATACTGTTTAAAATTAGCTATATTTAATGTTTGAAATAGTTATGAAAAGTATATTTTGAAATCTAAGTTATAGTAATATTAGTTATGTTCCTAAAATGTTCAGCAATATGAGAGAATATGGCGGTGCAATCATTATTCAAAACGAGAGCTTATATTGAATGTATTTTTAAAATATAAATAATAACCAGGTCGAGAGAATCTGTAAGATAGAATTTTATTTCATTCAAATCATGTAAATCAGAGAAACCTCTTTTGCATTTGTATAGAAGGTATCCTAAGTCATTCCGTGTAATTTATGTATATATTATTTTTCATCTTAATCATTCTTTTGTGGGTGAAATTATTATTCTAATAATTTTGTTTGTTTTGTGTATTAGATCATTATTTAAGTAATTAGGAGGTGCATAAAGAAAGCCGACAAAAGTCATAGTTTCATGTATGTTTATATTAAATCTAGTACTATTCTGACAAACTGAATTTTGCCACTGTTAAAACTAATCTATATCTACAATACTATTTTTGTTTATAGAAAATGCAATAATATTTTAAATTTTTTTGGTTTATTAACTCTCATAAAAAGTAAATTTTGTAATTTGTATTGTGCAGGCCTGCACAACTCGAAATGAGATAAGGGCCATATTGCTTTACACAAAATCTGTTGCGGGCAGCAAGAAAATAGGATAGATGTGAAAGCGAATAATATTTTATATAACAAAAAATAAATTTCTTGTTAATAATTTAAAAATTAAATGAATATTTATATTCATTACTTATGTATTCATTTCGCAATATTATAAATCTAAAAATAATACACCGTATTTTTTAGATTTATAATATTATGCATCTTCACAAAGGCTTCGCGGGGCTATTTTGTGCAGGCCTTGTATAGTGAATAAAAATTAAACCTCATTTATAATTTATATATATATATGAAAATATTGGAAACCAAAAGCACATATTCACAAATGCTCAAACGTAAAGCAATTTCGTTAGTATTATTTTTTTATGCATCTAAAATATACATCTTAAAGAAATGATGTAACAATTTTTTTAGCCTTAAAGAGATATACGGGTATAGTTAAAAAACCTTTTATATAGTTTTATACGTTCAGGATAAACTAATTCATATCTACTCTATGAAAGATATAAGTTCCTCAGTTAAACTTGAAAGGTTCAAAGTCGAAATAAGCATGAATTTTATCACAAATAATCCCGATTTTAGTTTTAAACAAATAGCATACCTCATAACATATAAAAATGCCCATTTCGGTCGTCTTCAATCAATCAATCAATCAGTGAAATCTTCCCACTCGGTTGCATAGTCGGAATTCCCACTCGCTCTTTGTTGTGCCATGATGGTACTTCCACTCCATTGTGCCTCCATCTGATAGATTTGACCTTATCTGATCTGATCGTCTTGACCATATTGACTTGATTTCGAGTTCTACGTCATCGTCGATGTTTGCGAATTTAGACCGAAATTGGACCTTCAATCCTAGTGCGTTTCGGGGTCGTTTCGGCCCGTCCACTGGGTGGAAATGCCGAAATATCAAGTTACATTATAATGCTATCAATGGCGTTTGAATGTAGTCATAATTTTTTTCTGGTGCATCTCATATAATTTTTTTTTCCTAATGCCCCTGGAGGCTGACGACATTACACCCCAGTACGGTGTACATATGAATACAAGGAAATAGAAACACACAAATCACACAATCACAGATGAATTTTATTAACAAACGATGACACCGGCGATGGACGATGGGTTGCAGCTCTCCTTTATAGACGGGCAGTCTAGACCGGTCACTCTTCATTTTGCAGGTGGAAGACTGACCGGTTCCCCAGAATACAACCAAGTCTTATGCGGGAATCGAACCCGCGCTTCCGGGTGTGGCAGGCTGATGCCTTAATCACTTAGCCACTGGGCGACATCTCATATAATACTAACGATATACTATATTATATGAAATTGCATATTCAAAAGCACATTAACGTTTAATTTACTTAAATTTCTTAGACTGTACGTACAGAAATCAGCTACCTGGGAACGCAATTTATAACTTTTCCCATCTCACTTTTTTTAGCTGTTTGTACTAAGAATTCAATGGTTCGGGCTGGTTTACTTTTAGTTTAAAAAATATCACGATATATTAATAAAGTTATTTGTTTGAAAAATCAAATGTCATAAACAACCTACAAACCAACATTTGTGAATATGTGTTATATTAAATATGCAACCTTGAATATCAACTTAAACCAACGTTTGTGAATATCAGTTGAAAGTAAAATAACTGTCGAGAAATGAGCAATATATTCGCTGTAATATGTAACAATTTTAAGAATGCTGCAGAACAGTACTAGATTTCAATACCACCTTTTCTTATGAATGGTGTTTTAATCATTGGAAAATCTTCGTATCTACTAGTCATGTGTCCTCCAGTATATTTTCCCCGCCCAAAGGCAAACTCATAAGGATGTATATACGTGTATGAACTGAAGCTTGACCTGTATATTTGTATTTAACTAAGTGCATTAAATATTTGCATAAAATATTCATGTGTGTGTTTTCAGTTATTGTATGAACATTGTGTTTAAATTCAAATTATACAATCTGCTATTTTATATATTTTTTCCGGACTTAAAATCTATGTTCATGAACTAAAATATTTTGAAGTTTCAATGTATTAAGTTAAATAAACAGATGATAGTATTTCCAAGGGAAATATTGCACCAGATATATGAAGGGATTATATGCACTAGATTTAATTGCTCTTCGATACCGTAGTTTGGCGCTTAGGTGCGATCAACAGGTTATTAAAAAGAAGTTCCTAATTTTGCAAACCGGAGACTTTTCTGCTTAAAATCATCGCTGAGTTGGATTCTTATGAGTTGTTACTCGTTGCACAACATATTCTAGAAAGAAATACTCTTTAACGAATAGATATGTTGTTGTTGTTGTTGCTTCCCTTGGCCGGAGGTGTTCAAGACTAGGTCCATATAGGCTTTGCGAACTGAGAAGGGCGACTCCGGTTTACAAAAGCACCACAAGGGTCGGAGTGCGTTTCAGCTAGGTGCCACCTTAATTTGGACCGAGCAACCCCAGGAGCGATATCTGGGGGAGGGGGGTCGTACCCTCTCCCACCCTCTCTGACCACGAATAAAAATATTCAGCATAATTATTAAACAAAATAAAAATGTCTTCCTTTTATTAGAATGACTTCCCTTTGGGATACAAAAATCAGTACATTTTCAAAGTAGGATGCAATATTTAAGTCGTTTTCAGACAGGGATTTTTATACATTCTCTGCGTGATATAACCTATACATGTGGATACTTCTTACTGGAGGACAAAAATTGATGACATGAAGAATAAAAAGTAATTTATATACAATACATGACCTATGCATTATATCAAAACCACAGTAAAAAATATATATCACAATCAGAGTAAGCTAACCATATTATACACATATCACTCTTCAAAACAGTGATGCTTCTCATTCACATACTTCCTTAAAACAAACAAATATAATGGTATCACTTAACACGCTTGAACATTTAGCTAATAATTATTTCATTGCTAGCATTCAAAAGTAACAACCATACACAATAAGACACAGACTGCCTCTCAATAAACTTCAATCTTCAAATTCTTCAAATACACTCTACCTTATAAGTTTTGATCTGTCACGGCAAATTTAACTTTCATTCAGCAAAAACACCCTTGCACGTACACAAATAACTCAGAACTTCAACACATACATTGAGAAACAGGAATACATACAATCTTTCAGTTCTTTGCATTCATCAACAGACGATGGGCTGCTTCTCACACATTCATACAAACATAAATATGAGAATATGTATACGATATACCCTCATTCATACACTTCAGACAACAAAAGAAAAAAATAACAGAAACGAGACACGGATAATAACTATAAAAATCATAGCTACTTAGAATATACAACGACAACTTAAAATAGCAAAATAAAATATTAAGAATATGTTGTTTTAAAGTGCACAGAGGTATTTCAGATAATTTTACTTTAAAGAAAATAGTAAATTATAACAAACTCTTATCACAGCTGAAAAGAAGAAAAATTATATCATAACATAGAAATTAACGTACATCACTACATAAAAAAAATGAAAGTTCAACAATCGTTCAACGATCTGTAATCATCTCTACTTGAGAAATGCAATTATTCATTCATAAAATTATCAGACATTGAAAAATCAACAAAATATTATTATTCGATGTCTAGCGGCCCGACCTTTCAGATTTTGAATGATTGAGACAAGTTCCAGTACCTTTCTTAGGGTTAAAACCAAACTATAGATGTCATCTAAATATACTTGAATCACTTAAACCGGCTGTGATGATACCAGCTTTTCGATAATTCGAATAATTCTCTACCAGTTCTTTACAACAGGAAGTGTTATAACTTATATTTCAGATAGTTTTTGCGCGGATATAGAAGAACTTCCTAACCTACGGAAATAAGTTTATTGAACCAGAAATTCTACTGTTCCCTATCAGAACCGCTGAAGGAATTTTACTCCCTGCTCCCCCATCCCGTCTCATAAGGCCTAATCTCAATTTTGGGTTAATTCAGAACTGTTATTTTGTTTTTTTCTCATTTTTCAAGTTAAGGGAAACGGAACCTTAATATAGCATCATATTTTATTTAGAAATATATTCTTTGATTTCTTTTATAGCCTTTTAGGAGTTCTTTGATTTTATTTACAACCTTTCGCGAATTCTTTGATTTCTCTGCGTGCATTTCATTTTTTATGTATTTATAAATTTTTCCATCGTAATGGCTAGTGCTTTTAATGGTTATCAATTCCTTCATGGTCAGCTAACTGTACTCATAAGTCAGTTATTTTTACTCCCCCCCCCCACCGCCTGTATTTTGCTGGTTACGATACCTGCCGTGTATAGAATTGTGTACTTAAACAATTTCCTTTAACGAATTTAAGCTCGATTAAATTTCTAGTATTGTATTGCAGAATCTATATATTTACATGATGCTCTCTCATAAATACTTCAATGTATGTCTAAATTTAATACTTTTAATATAAATGGCAGTCTGTTACTTCATTCTTTTAATGAGAATTCGATGACTTAGGTGAATCTGAAAGGAAAATATTAGTTATACATGTGTAAAACACACTTTTTTTAAAAATTCGTTAACTCTTTATATATATCGCACCCCTGCAAGAAAAGTGGCACAAGTCAAAAAATTGCAATTATTGAGGTTATGTCATTGATAAATAAGTATGAAGTGCCCCATCGTGCACGAAAAGCGACAGATCTCTATCTCGCAATTTGCCCACATGAGGGCAGTTGTATCAGTTTTATTGTAATGCTAGTTCAAGCTGCATAGCATTCTTTAAGTTGATTTTTCTCAAATGCTGCATTTTTGAGTTGTGTCACTTTTCTTGCCGGGGTGCGATATGTATAAACAGTTAAACCTCGTAATTCACGCCCTCCACAATAGGATAATGATCTCATAAGCGGAGAACTAGCATACGAAGCAATGTATCGAGCTTAGAATGATATTAGTCACTACTTGTAACGATTTCGCCCTCAGCATTAAGACTGATGCAGGTACGTTTAGCGATCATTGTAATTTAATCTAGATATTATTTCAGAAGGGCCTCTTCAATCTTTTCAAGTGGAGATGCTCCCCTTTGGCCCGTGTTTTCTATCTTGATCCTGCTTCTGCGATTTTGATCAGAGATAACCTGGTAATTCTATGGTACTTAGACGTTTTTATAAATTTTATTTAATTAAGTCGTCTATGTTTGTTTTTTTGTTTTTTGTCTGTAAATACCAAACTTAAAGGCACTATAGAGTACATCGCGTACAGAGCATTATAAAAAGGGGGTAATGAAACGATGAGTTCCAAGAATGCGCTCTAGAATTAGTTATTTTTCGAAGAATTCACAGTGCTGTCTAGTATTTATTTACTTTAAAACATAGTAGAACAAATTACAGAAATAGTCATCGTGTTGTGGTTAAATCTAGCAAATATTATTCGTTTAAGTTCTCAAAAGTACAATAAACTTTTAGATTTATAAAGCCTTATTTTGCTTTCCCAAGAAAAACCCTTTAGCATCAGTCTACCATTCTTGGTTCCTATGATTTTACAACCCTACCTCAGACTTTGCATCCAAAAAAAAAAAAACTACAGGTTCAAAAGCTAGAATGCGTTTGCACTGGTATCATTTAACCATATCCGGATCCCGTAGGGAATGCAGTTGGGGAGTAGAATTGCGGACGCAACCTATCATGTTGTAGAGAGACTTTTTAAACGTCTTCAAGTTATGACCTCGCATTATAGCCCTTCATTACGTGAGAATACCTGCTTGTTATGTATACATACCCTTCCAGATGCACACAGATGAAGCCAGGAACTCGCAGTTCATCGTCTTTAGCTTCAATTTGTTATCCGATTGGACGGAAAGACCAACACAGTCGTAATCACCCCTGGGTTCTCCCTCTTCCCACATGTCCGGATCAGGTTCTTGTCCAGTGCCGATATCAACAAATCTGTTGAAAAGCAGTCAGGGTTCAAAATGATGGGTTTCAAGATCACATACAGTGGGTAGAATAGTTTCTGCGATACAATAAAAATCTTACGTTAATTTTCATGATCATTTGAAAAAATTTCTCCCCTAAAATGTGTGTCCCTTTTTTGTGACTAATCTTATTGTACGCCTTTCATTCATGTTAAATTATGAATTTCAAATGCTCTTTTCATACTAACAAACATGTACAGGTCAAAGAAATAAAGCAAAAAATGCTTTCTTGCGTTATTAACGCACTTCATTCGTTACTTTGTTGCCCAATTATCCCGCGATTAGAATTAAAATCTAACTATAAAATTGAAATTCTCTGAACTCAGGCCGGGTTAAAGTTACATTTCGATCTTCTTACCATATGACGTGTGTCCCTCCCATCTTCACGTTCCGTTAATAGAGTACAGGGTTAACTACTGATATCCATAGACTTATGGAAAAAGGAATAGTAAATTTAGAAACTGGTTAGCAAACAGGGTTAAAAAAGTAATGCCTTACAAGATTTAATTTTACAAGAAAATTCCGCAAATCACTATGAAGTTTCTACCGTCAAAATAAGAAAAGGCAAACAAAAGAGTCTCCTGAAACTTTTTTGCGCCGAGCGTTGGCCGAATGGCTAGGGCGATGGCATAGATACAGAGTCTGTGGATTCGAATCCCACTGTTGGCATGGAAGTTTGTAACCGATCGGAATCGGCTTTGAGCAGTAGGTTCCGGTCTAATTAGCCCTCATGTAGGAGGGGGGGGGGGGGGAGTAGCGTTGTCAACCAACCAACTAACCTGAAACTTTCGGTAAATAAATTTGTTACTTACTTGCCTTCGAGGGTTTTCTTCATATACATGAATATTCCTCCTCCCATGAAAGAGTTCTTTGATGCCATTGTGACATACTTTTTCATTTCTGGGAGATATGAACTGACACCGCCATAGTTCGAGCAGCCTGGTGATACTTTCGCGTATGCGTCAGCGTATGATCCGATACCTAAGCAGTAGTCACCGTATGTCAAAAATGGAATCACGTCATCCCTGCAGGCTACATAAAAATCAAAATCAAACTTTCATTTTCTGGAGGAGAAGTGAAGCTTAAATGTAACAAACATACATATGCACTCTAAAAATGCCCGAACGAACGTTTTTCATTTCATATTATTATATATCACGGAGGAATTGATTTTACAACCATATTTTAAGACGAGCCTGTCGTGTCAACTGGCTCTTAAAATTCTGGGACCTATAAATATACCAGTTTACGTAACTCTAAGGCCGTCTGCACACGGATCAACTCAAAAGAAACTGATAACTGACTCCAGTCACAAACCAGTCCGTGATGAGTCGTAACCTATGTAATTGAATGGAGCCACGCACACGGCGCAACTGGTTACAAACTCGTCCGACGAGTTTCACACCCCTATTTCACTGAAAATCGTAAGTGTACGAACACTTTTTGGAGCCACTGTATATACGTATATAAAACAGTTCCGTAACTGACTCACTGACTGACTCACTAACATACAACGCACAGACCAAACCGCTGGACCTAAAGGGTCGAAATTTTGCATGGCGATTCTTCTTATGGTGTAGGGGTGCACTAAGAAAGATTTTTGAAAAATTCTTTATAGATTTTTTAAATTAAAAAAAGTTACAAAAACAGCTTAAAAATTTAAGTTTGCATTTAAAATAATAAGTTGAGTGTTATAAAATTTATATCACGAGAAAGATCATAAAAATTCCTTTAAAATAAAATCTTTTTCGAATTTTTACCTCGATTTTCTGATTTTTGGTGAATTTTTAAAGATTCATTTTTAGAATTTAATTTATGAAATGCTGATCACGTGATTTCTTTTCTGGTACTTTAAATAAATTTACCGTCACGTGCATAACAACTAAATAGACAAAAAAAAATTTTTTCTAATGCAGCAGACGATTGGATATTATCAAAAAAAAATGAATATCCCTTACGATTTTTTTATAAAAATACTAGATGTATTACCCGGCTTCGCTCGGGATTCAGTTTCTGTGTGTGTGTGTGTATGTATTATTTTTTTCAATGATTAGCCTCATGTTATGATGTTCTACAGTTTTCGCTAAAATTCTTTTGCGGTAGCAAATAGCATTAGTTTGTTGTCGGTGCTGTTGTTGTTCATCACTTTCCTCTCTTTCGATGTTGAAGCTCGAAGACAATCGTATGTTCGACGCGTTAAAAGTTTCTTCATCAGTCTCACTGCTTCGGATCACTACAATTCGAATTATGTTACCTTCGAGCTCTTGGGAATGTTTTTTCTTCAGATTCTTGTGTGCGTCTAACTGCATTTCGAATTCTGTTGGCTTCACGCTCTTCTATTTTTTTTTTCATCAGATTGCTCATTTCTCGACAATCTTTGACATTTTCCCCTACTTCTGCAGGATTAAAAGTTGCTCTCATCTTTCTGGGCATTTTAAAGCATTAATTTACAGCTAGTCAATAACGTTTGAATGGATTTATTATTATAAAAAAAGAATCAATAATGTTTGAATGGATTGAGATCACATTCAGTATTAAAACACAGCAAATCTGGTAATTATTATAGAAAAATTATATACACGTATTTCATGCTCGGAATTCTTTCTCAAAACTAAATCGTCTGCTACGTTTCAATGACACTTTCAGACTTTCTTAATTATAATATACACGTATTTCATGATTGCAATTCTTTCTCAAAACTAAATCTTCTGTTATGTTTCAATGTCACTTCAGTTATATAAATCATCACGTCAAGGCTAAACGCACGTGTTTCTAGCTAAGTCAACGTGTCCTGCAATATGTTTGAGTTTAACAGGTAGCTTGGGATAGTTTCAATTCATGAAATGGATAGATAACACATTCATTGAAAATGAATGACTTTCTATCCTTATATTTTCATTTTTAAAAAGGAACATTCCGGCGTTGCCACGTACATGAAAATAATATATCAAATTCATTCTTGCATGCGCCAATATATGAATAAATCACGTTTTTAATTCATGTCTATTTATTTTTACGGAAATGTTATAATTTAATTGGCAACAATGAAATGTTACAATAACTTTAAACAAAAATATCCGGAGAAATTTGGCGATTTTTTTGGCGATTTTCAATATCCGTTGATACTTCTAACATAATTCGGGAATGGAACTTCGTAGCGAAATGAAAATAGTCTATAACCATTGCGCAAGTTCAATTAATAAGTTGACCAAGTTTCATCGCAATCGGATGAACGGTACGGCAGCGCATAAAATACGAACAAACAAACAAACATTCATTTATATATATATATATATATATATATATATATATATATATATATATATATATATATATATATATATATATATATATATATATATATATATATATATATATTTTACATCAATTGTATACATTGATCGTCGTATTTATTATAAATATGTATATTTTTTTGGTATTAATTGCATACATTGACCGTTGTATTTAATTTGAATGTACTCCGTAGCGAAGTGCGGGTTTTCAGCTAGTTCTCTATATACGAAATTTTGGAGGATCCTCAGAGTCATTAGTTATTAAAAACTGTTTCTATTCCTCGAAATGATTTCTACATATCGAATTTCTTAAAGACTAATAAGCATTTTTCTCCCCGTGATCACTAAGGTGTGAATACGTTGAATTTTCATCGAAATTTACTTTGCAGCGATACATTAGAAAGATTGTACTCAAATGTTGTAGAAAGGTTTAAAACAAATGAATAAAAGTGGGTAACTTTTTTCCCAATGAGGCAAGCATTTTGTTTTGGTGGACCATACAATAACAGGAAAGAAAAGAGCTGGGATAACGCCGGACAGATCCTGGGTAAAGAAGGTCTAGATATTTAAAACTTTTTTTAGTCTCATTAAATTATGTCTTTTCTAAAATTGTACCCACCTTAAAGCCTGTTCACCTTATAGCCGCAGCATTAATCCGTTGGTTTCAAGATCGTTGATGACTTGTGATTGGTTTTACGTAGTCAATGAAATTAGCTCTATGACTGATTAAAATGTTTCGTGCTGACGCTACGTAACGCTCCGGATTCACTGTGAACAGGCCGTTATGCTACTTCAGTAACTTTATATAGATATTTCAGTCACAGGTGAAACAGAATCTTGTTATATAAAATTAACAGCTGCATACCTTATAAAGCATGTAAAAAGCGATTAATGGGAGCAACTAGGACCCTCTAGGATGCATTGTGCTCAGCGTCGATTGCCCCCACCTCCACATAGTCCGGTTGGAAACTGGACTTGTCCAGGCTAAGAGAGGCAGGAGTTGGTGACCCAGTCTTGTCCCATACCGTAAGTCCGAACGGGTTACAATGACCTTAAATTAACTTCTGAACGCGGGACTTTTTTGTGCATGCATGACTGCACGCAGAGACCAAGCGTTTTCAGAAAATCTTGCCGCATTCCTTCGGGTGAGTCGATTTTATTCTTCAACTTACATAATATCATTTTTATACCAACTTGGGAGTACTTGAAAAATATTGACATATTTTTTTTCATTTGTGCGTATAAATAGTAAAACCATTTTTAACTCATATATATGAAGCAAATGTATTTTTCATTCATATCTCGCAGTATTTGACACTCTTATTTGTAAAGATCTATATTAGTACGCCTCAAACAAATACTTTCAAATATTACCAAAATTATTGTTCAGGCATTCTCATATTAACAAAGAAATAGTGGTAAAGTACAATGGAAAAATTACGCGTGCAAACTTTATTTCTTAAGGAACTTGTAACTGGTTTTTTCCCCGTATATAACGAATAGTCAAATAGTTGTTAGATTTTCGGCCCTTATTTGGGGTAGCAAACATATAGAACTGTTGATCCTAGAAAAATATTTAAAACATATTGACATGTTCATTTTACCTTCATCTTTCTACGAAAGGATATTTAAAAAAGGGGAGTTTATTTCGACACAATTTGACCTCTTCGTAGTGATATGATTTGTAGATCGAAGAGAATAAAAACGATAAACTGAAAAAGGACTTTATAAACTTTTTCTGTTTTAAATACAAATACCTTTTACAATACCTTTTACAACATATCCTACAGTAAAATTCGGAAAAGGGCGAACAATGTCTCTATGCATTTTCCGCCTAGTAAAAAAGTCACTATATCGACAACGATATGCATACTGCTTCGTGCAAATCCTGCAAAACCATATATATGGACTGTCTAGTCTTATTTGGATTCCTGTATCATTCACGAATTGGCATGCGATGTTGAAATAGAAAAGAAAGAAGCAATGACACCTACCTTTGTCCTTTGCCATGCTACAGACAATGGGAAGTCTGGTTCCACCACAATCTAAAGGCTTCACCAAAAAGTCATTTGCCCCGTCGATGGCAGTGCAAGAGACTCCATCTTCCTTAGGTCCGCCATCTTCTTCCCATAATGGGTAGTCCTTCTGAATAATCTCATCTCCGGTAAATTCCCATTTCCATCTAGAGGCGATATGAAGAAGGCTTATTCATTTAGCTTCATTTAGCTCATCTTCCTCACATCGTATTATATGGGATAAATCGCTCACATAAATGTTTCGTGATATTGTACTGATTGTGTGCAAGAAGAGGTATTTTCTACTCTAGGTTTCAAACTGTACATTTGCTTATTTCATATTTTTTATTTAGAAAAAAGACGAAATTTTGACGTTCGTTTGGAAGACACAGAGAAGATAAAAGATTGAGTTTTAAAAAACAGCTGAGTGGAGAGTTCTAGACTTGTCCAGCCAAATAGAAGGGCAACGGTACGTCAAATTACAGATAATCGTAATCGGGGACCAACTCCGTTGCATCTCAACGTACTGTTCGTTGAATAAAAGTCTTTGCAGTCGGCAGTTAACAAAATCAAACATATCCAGTTTGCGCAGGATCACAAGGATTTTACAGTAAATTAATGGAAAAGAGTAATGAATCATATTTTCAATTACACAATGCAAATGGCAGGGGGAGGTGACGAATATGGAGGTAACAGCACGAAAGCATGGATCCAAACCTTCCTTACTTGGCCTCCACAATTGTTAGATCTCAATCCAATTGGGAATTTGTGGGATAAGGCCGATAAGGACATCAGGCAGCTGAGTCCAGAATCACCAGACCTTACAGAACTGGAAAGTGCAGTTCCTCGGATATGGTCTCATATTCCTCGAGCCACCTGTTAACCTCTCATAGAATTGATGCCAAAGAGAATCGCAGCAGTATTTTCAGGGTTCAATAATGTATTTAGTAGCTGGCTATAAAAAACTGGATAGACGGTGTATATATGGTATTTGTAGGTATTTGTAGCATTTTTAAGGAAATTATGTAAAGTTCTCGGATTAGGAGGAATGTACAACCATTATACACATACTTCTTTCTGTGCCACATTGGTCCACGGCATCATTTCATTTCATTGGAAATTTTCGTTACTCCAATTTACAGAACAAAAATTTCCCGGTTTTTATATTCTGAGGCATGAAGTGATGAGGAAAAATACAAATAGTCGCAGACCCTGTTTTAATGAGGATAGACTAGCTGTTTTTCTATTTAGCCCTGTTGTAGTGTAACCCTTCAAGGCTAAGTCCGGATACTCCTATCTGTTTCAACAATTAGGACAGAGACAGGGTTAGAGAAACAAATCTCTTTTAAGATAAAAATAAATGAAACTATGTACAAAAAATGAATTGAAGTTGCACGTTCCGTGCATTTCAGGCATGCAACCTAATGTAACATCAGCCTTTGGACTGCACCCCGGTGCGCTCTCCGTCCGGAGTTCACAATCGCAAATCCTCTCACTGTTCTGACCGAAGTCAAACTCTGCAGCCCCCGCTTTGTATCGGGTCACGTGTCGATCCCTATTTATCGCCTTGTTCCCGCGTCTTCTGAACAAAAGCCGTTCTTGCCATCGATGATGCAATCAGAACCACGTGGTCCTCGGCTCCGCCGGGTCGGGCTCATTCAGGACAACGCACGACTTCAATTGTTGGCGATGACACTTTGCCCACCTCTGATGAGACATCCATTGGGGTTCTGGCTCCGTGGAGTCTGGTCCATTCATGACACCGTGCAACTTTAGTTGTTGGCGATGACGTCTGGGCCTCCTCTGACCACTAACACTTAAAGGGAACGATTGCATCACTAGAAAATAAACTCGTTGGTACTTTTCTCGGTGAACATCATAGGTCGGCCTTTTTTCAGAGCGGTCGACCCCGCACAATAGCTTCCCAGTGCAATAAAATTCTTAGAATTTATAAAGAGAAGTACTTGAGTTACATGACGACGTCACACTGTCAAATAGTCCTCGTGTAGCAAAAAATTGACCGTGGTGCTCCAAACCAAACCAGACCACACCAGACCCTGTCAAATAGACAGGACGCAGTGTGTCCTGCAGTTGTGTGTGACGCAGAAAGCACGTGCGAATTATTTTCACTTTCTGTTCTGACACCAGTCGTTCCACGACTGCGGTCTGAAGTTCATTAAGGATCAGGACCCGATTTAGAAAATTCTTGACTTGGGCACAACTCGGGATGGGGGGCCCCTTAACACTGATGTCGGCGTAAAATTCCCAAACTTGGCACACAAAAAAATCATGAATCAATTTGAAAGTACCATTTTATCAAGAATTGGCGATTTGAGGTGTAGAAGCCTAGAACATTATCAAATAACAAAAAGCAATACAACATATTAACTTCATCATTAAAACACAAATACAATACAACCAGACAAAACTATAAAGATATTTGAATTGATGAGAAAATAATAAGGAACATAAATTATAAGATCTTTGATTAGGATTTTTTTTTCTGCGATTCAGATATCTCGCCGAACCTTGTCAGTGTATAAGCGTTGCATCCAACTGTAACCAATCGGATGACTTCTTTCATTTGCAAACTTTAAACGTGATATTTGATTGGTCTGGAAGACTGTATGCACTCTTCTGTGTGTCTTATAAATGCTATTGTAGCGTACTGGAAATGGTCTTATTTTTTCCCGAGACCCCACAACTGCTGAAACACAGCTGCGTGTTTTTCAAAGAATGTGTTGTTCGGTTCCACCAGTTCGGAACACGTGGGGGATTAAAAGCCGTTTCCCTCACAGACAAGCCACTAAAGCTGTCAACTTAACGTTTCGGAATGTAATAAAGTTCAGCGTCTCAAGAAGAACTGTCAGCCGATAATCTGGCGGCTGCTCCACCCCTTCTGAAAATCCCGACATTGAGGAGAGACGCTGTATAGAATCCGAGCGGGCTAGACGTGTGTTGCGAGGCTCCTGTGTGGTTGGGCCGAGAATGGGCCCTGGAGCGTGTATTTGTGAATCTGCACGTAACTTTAAGTGATCATGTGGAAGTGTTTAATGTTTAATTTTTCTTGTTAATAAATTGTTAAGTTTGTTTTAAAAATTTCGCTTTCGCTTTCAATTAGAACTCTGTCTTTTTTGGTATGGATCAATAGTTGTGAAACGTCTTCAAATGCCTCAGACAGAATAGCCTTACTACTTGTCGTGACGCCACACTGTCATCGGGCAGATTTGCAACTCGTTTAGAAAATTGCTTGAAAAAATTTGAAAGGATACATAAAAGAATTGCTATTAAAAAGGTAAAATTAAAAAAAAAATAAATTGGGAATTTTTCGTTTTTTTCTTTTAAAATAAAAATTTTGGAAAGCCCCTAGGCCCGGATCTACCGGGCCTAATGGAAAATCAGGGCCTGTTAAGGATCTAAACAGGGGTGTTAACAACTGAGCACACACACACTCAAAGGAAAATTAGAAATAGATATGCAGAATGTGATTGCATGTAAATTGACTTTTCTATATTTTTATTTTATCGCTTTCCTTCTTTACATTTTATGTATACGTTTTGATTCCAGATATAAGAACAAAATTTGTCATTACCAATGAAAAAGGATTACCCTCATTTGAAATTAAAACATTATGTTTTTTCAAACTTAAGCATCGAAGTACATTCTAACGTAGTTATAGACGTTTACCCTAATAATTATTTCTCAGTGACTTCATGTTTACTTCACTTCCACGTCCTATGAGTGGAAAATGATCTCACTGCAACGTCGATTTCTGGTCGCGGTACCAGTAGGGCTATTTGTAACTAATTTAGAACATTTTTGCTATTATGATACAGCAAACAGGCATTTTCTATAAACACATTTAAGGAAATCTTCCACGTCCCATGAGTGGAAAATGATCTCACTGCAACGTCGATTTCTGGTCGCGGTACCAGTAGGGCTATTTGTAACTAATTTAGAACATTTTTGCTATTATGATACAGCAAACAGGCATTTTCTATAAACACATTTAAGGAAATCTTCCACGTCCCATGAGTGGAAAATGATCTCACTGCAACGTCGATTTCTGGTCGCGGTACCAGTAGGGCTATTTGCAACTAATTTAGAACATTTTTGCTATTATGATACAGCAAACAGGCATTTTCTATAAACACATTTAAGGAAATCTTCCACGTCCCATGAGTGGAAAATGATCTCACTGCAACGTCGATTTCTGGTCGCGGTACCAGCAGGGCTATTTGCAACTAATTTAGAACATTTTTGCTATTATGATACAGCAAACAGGCATTTTCTATAAACACATTTAAGGAAATCTTCCACGTCCCATGAGTGGAAAATGATCTCACTGCAACGTCGATTTCTGGTCGCGGTACCAGTAGGGCTATTTGTAACTAATTTAGAACATTTTTGCTATTATGCTACAGCAAACAGGCATTTTCTATAAACACATTTAAGGAAATCTTCCACGTCCCATGAGTGGAAAATGATCTCACTGCAACGTCGATTTCTGGTCGCGGTACCAGTAGGGCTATTTGCAACTAATTTAGAACATTTTTGCTATTATGATACAGCAAACAGGCATTTTCTATAAACACATTTAAGGAAATCTTCCACGTCCCATGAGTGGAAAATGATCTCACTGCAACGTCGATTTCTGGTCGCGGTACCAGCAGGGCTATTTGCAACTAATTTAGAACATTTTTGCTATTATGATACAGCAAACAGGCATTTTCTATAAACACATTTAAGGAAATCTTCCACGTCCCATGAGTGGAAAATGATCTCACTGCAACGTCGATTTCTGGTCGCGGTACCAGTAGGGCTATTTGCAACTAATTTAGAACATTTTTGCTATTATGATACAGCAAACAGGCATTTTCTATAAACACATTTAAGGAAATCTTCCACGTCCCATGAGTGGAAAATGATCTCACTGCAACGTCGATTTCTGGTCGCGGTACCAGCAGGGCTATTTGCAACTAATTTAGAACATTTTTGCTATTATGATACAGCAAACAGGCATTTTCTATAAACACATTTAAGGAAATCTTCCACGTCCCATGAGTGGAAAATGATCTCACTGCAACGTCGATTTCTGGTCGCGGTACCAGTAGGGCTATTTGTAACTAATTTAGAACATTTTTGCTATTATGATACAGCAAACAGGCATTTTCTATAAACACATTTAAGGAAATCTTCCACGTCCCATGAGTGGAAAATGATCTCACTGCAACGTCGATTTCTGGTCGCGGTACCAGTAGGGCTATTTGCAACTAATTTAGAACATTTTTGCTATTATGATACAGCAAACAGGCATTTTCTATAAACACATTTAAGGAAATCTTCCACGTCCCATGAGTGGAAAATGATCTCACTGCAACGTCGATTTCTGGTCGCGGTACCAGCAGGGCTATTTGCAACTAATTTAGAACATTTTTGCTATTATGATACAGCAAACAGGCATTTTCTATAAACACATTTAAGGAAATCTTCCACGTCCCATGAGTGGAAAATGATCTCACTGCAACGTCGATTTCTGGTCGCGGTACCAGTAGGGCTATTTGTAACTAATTTAGAACATTTTTGCTATTATGATACAGCAAACAGGCATTTTCTATAAACACATTTAAGGAAATCTTCCACGTCCCATGAGTGGAAAATGATCTCACTGCAACGTCGATTTCTGGTCGCGGTACCAGTAGGGCTATTTGCAACTAATTTAGAACATTTTTGCTATTATGATACAGCAAACAGGCATTTTCTATAAACACATTTAAGGAAATCTTCCACGTCCCATGAGTGGAAAATGATCTCACTGCAACGTCGATTTCTGGTCGCGGTACCAGCAGGGCTATTTGCAACAAATTTAGAACATTTTTGCTATTATGATACAGCAAACAGGCATTTTCTATAAACACATTTAAGGAAATCTTCCACGTCCCATGAGTGGAAAATGATCTCACTGCAACGTCGATTTCTGGTCGCGGTACCAGTAGGGTTATTTGCAACTAATTTAGAGCATTTTTGCTATTATGATACAGCAAACAGGCATTTTCTATAAACACATTTAAGGAAATCTTCCACGTCCCATGAGTGGAAAATGATCTCACTGCAACGTCGATTTCTGGTCGCGGTACCAGTAGGACTATTTGTAACTAATTTAGAACATTTTTGCTATTATGATACAGCAAATAGGCATTTTCTATAAACACATTTAAGGAAATCTTCCACGTCCCATGAGTGGAAAATGATCTCACTGCATCGTCGATTTCTGGTCGCGGTACCAGTAGGGCTATTTGCAACTAATTTAGAACATTTTTGCTATTATGATACAGCAAACAGGCATTTTCTATAAACACATTTAAGGAAATCTTCCACGTCCCATGAGTGGAAAATGATCTCACTGCAACGTCGATTTCTGGTCGCGGTACCAGTAGGGCTATTTGCAACTAATTTAGAACATTTTTGCTATTATGATACAGCAAACAGGCATTTTCTATAAACACATTTAAGGAAATTTTGTATCCTTAAGATAATCAAACCTCTTAAACTATTTTGTCCCCCTCCTCCACGTGTAACTGTCTATTTTCTTGTGTCAATTTAACGTAAAAAACATATTTTTACAATTCCCGTTTGCATATAGTTTTAATATAATGAAGTAGCATATAGTAAATACAATGTTTTCATACAGAAAATATGGTGAAGACTTACGTTCTATCTTCCTTTGCTTTCGATAAGGAATTGTCTGTCATCGTCAATCCTATCCAGAACTTTGCGTTCTCCAGCTTCGAACTTACATAATCGTTTACTATTTTCTGAATTTTTTCCAACACGTCATTTGACCGGACATTTAACATCATAGCTCCTGATTGAAGTTTCGGGCATTTGTCTAAGGCATCCTTAAATTTCCACTGCTCCTTTTGAAAATAATAACAATTTCCTTTGATGCTGATTGGCATGGTGGGCGGACCTACAGGATAACACACAGTTTGTGAATCCTCATAAAGCATGGAGTATTTTTGTTTACTACCTGTGCTACATATAACATTTATTTCAAAGAGGTAAGAAGTTTTACTACATTGGAGAAAGATGAATAAGGGATTAGACAAATGTTATTGGGCATCTTCATATACATATAATTATATAGAAATTCATATATTTATATGATACATAGATTTTATTTCCATCAGATATGTATAGTATACTGATAAACTACAGAAAGATTTTCTGCAGATAAACAGAAATATTTCTCTGAAACTTCCGGTATCGATCATACGTTGAGTTTTACTCCAACGAGAAAATTTTCTGATAAGAAGAGAACTTTTCTGATGAGAGAAATTTTCTGAAGATTTCACCGTGTCCAATGAACTACAGTGTCATCGTTTTATTTATCTCCGACTTACATTTCCCCTTAATAAACGATTGATTTCTGCTATTAGGATATATATGAGGGGCGGTGAAAGGCAAAGTGGTGTAAGTCACATTTAAATTTTTTTTTAGGGCAAAAATGTAATCTCTATGTTCAATTCATAATGGAATTGCAAATAATTATTATTTGTAATATCATAATAATTATTATGAATTATAATTTGTTCAATTTCTAGTGGAATTTTTTGTAGTTTATGCAGTAAAACGCTTTGGACTTACACCACTTTGCCTTTCACCGCCTCATCTGATATATAAAAATGAATGTTTGTCTCTCTGTAATTGTATAGAAATCCACAGTTTAGGAGCAACGATCGTGAAATTTTACATACAGGCGTCTTTAAAAACATCCGAGGGTCTGAAGAACTTCAAAAATCGAAATTAATTACCGTTAATTTTTAATTAATAAAAACCAACAATTTTGAAACTAAATGTAATCTGTTACACTTTGTGGAATCACCCCTCTGAATATGGCGTCCACGTTAGGGTTAGCTGGCAAACAGCGAGCGAAAAGATAAAAATAAATAAAATCAAGAAGTTTCAAGTTATATATTAAACCAGAATAATAAATGAAAATAATAATCTTTCAAGTCAGATTTTATACTCTAAAATAAATCGGATCCAACGGCATATTGACACTATCACGCGATGGAAAATTCGAATCAACCACGCTAAGTGTCACGAGATCTTTTTTAATCGCTGTTTTCATATGGTTTTAAACAACTATCGTTTTTATTCATATTATGTTGGTTTTTTATTAATTAAAAATTAAGGGTAATTAATTTTGATTCCGGAAGTTCTTATCTTTATTTTCATATGCTTTTTCATTTACGAATTATTCAAATGTTGGTTAAAAAACTTTTGCGTAATTTATACATTTGTGTGTGTTTAATTATTGAAATTAATAAATTTATATTTCTGGAGAGGATGTTTCAGTTTTTAGTGGTACTATGATGAAAGGCTGAATATACCAAAATTCTGAGGAGTTATTATGGAGAGAAAAGGAATTTAATATGTAGAGGATGTTATAGGAGTTAAATGTGGAGAGGAGTTGAATGGTTTGCAGCCCTCAATCAAACACTTCATTTTTTAAGAGGCAACGCTGCAGTCATATCATTGTTTGGAAAGTTCTGCTGAACCTGTAATTGCAGCTTCTTTTTTTTACCCCAATGATGAAAGGCTAATTCTAGCTGAATTCTGAGGAGTTTATTATAAATTTATAGATTTATAGATTTCACAAGGTGTTTTTTCTGTTATTTATACTGTGCTTAGTTTTAAATTAATTTTGGTTAACAAACATTAGAGAATTTGACATTTTTACTTTTAAGATTTTAGTATTACAATGATGAAAGGCTGAAATTCTGAGACGTGTATAACATTTCACATATATGTTTTAGGTTATTTATACTGTGTTAATTTTTAAATTGATTTTGGTTAACAACATTCTTAAAATCCCGGGCATCGCCGGGTACTTCAGCTAGTATATATATACAGTTGGTTCTCTGTTTAACGACTTTCAAGGGACCGTGAAAAATCGTCCTTAAGTAGAGATTGTCCTTAAACAGAATTTGTGAAAAAATAACATTTCCCTTCACACTTTACAGGCTTAGGACTGTCAATATATTTCTTAATATATTGGCGTGTTTAAAAATGTTATTTTTATTATCATCATTATTTTATTCACAAAAATTAATTTAAATTACGTTTTAAAAAATTCAAAAAGTGTTGATTGCTTCATTCGCCTTGTTTTCGTTATTATCTTTTCCAGATTTTCTAAAATGTTAAATGAGTCACCTTCCATTTTCGATGTAATATAGCGTCGGAGAACATCTAGAGCAGAAATTGCATCTGTGTAAGACGGTGGCAGTGTCTCGTTTTCCGTGTCTTCAACTTCACCTTCATCGTCTGACACTGTGTTTTCGTTTACAATAAGAAAAATTTCCATTTCTTTTTCTTCATAAATTTTTTCTACATTTCTGAAATCTGTTGTTAAAACATATTTATCACAATTGTAGAAATTTTGAATTGAAACATTCTCATCTTCAACAAGACTTCTCCATTCTTCAGGGGTAATGTCATCTTCGTTGATTTCTACATCCGTACTTTGCAGTTCCACTACAAGTTCTTTGTGAATTCCAGCAACGCGAAAGCAGTTTTTTATTGTGGATGAAGAAACTTCTTTCCATGCTGATGTTATCATGTGCATTGCTTCCAAGATTGTAAATTTTCTAATTTTTATACTGTCAGCCGAATTGTTTATTAATTTCCTAATTAAAGACTATCTGTAGTATGCTTTCACACTGCGAATAATACCCAGGTCTAATGGCTGCAACTTGCTAGTGCAATTAGCTGGTAAGAAATTAATAGTCAAATTTGTAAGTCAAGGGATATCTGGAGTATGTGCAGTGCAACGGTCGATTAAAAGTAAAACTTTTCTCTTTTCTCGATGCATTTTTGCATCAAATTTTCTAATCCAGTCAATAAAAATTTGTGATGTCATCCACGCTTTATTGTTATTGCGGTACTCACAAGGTTTCCTGGTGATATTCTTAAAACACCTTGGTTGCTTTGATTTGCCTATAACTAGTGGTGGAAAATTCTCAGATCCATCCGAATTAGTGCACAGTGTAAAACAGTCAATCGTTCCTTACTGTGTTTTCCACCAAAACATTTTTCGCCCATATATGTTAAGGTTTTATTAGGCACCATATTGTAGAATAGGCCCGTCTCACCTGCATTGAATATGTTCTTCTCATCATATCCATCTAATATCCCCTTCAGCACTATTTTCCATTCATCCACTATTTTTTCATCTACGGAGCCACTTTCGCCAGATATGCTTTTAAATACAAGCCCGTATCTTTCTTTGAACTTTGTTAGCCAACCAGCCGAAGCCTGAAAATTTTGCATTCCAAACTTTTCTGCCAGAATAATAGCATTTTCTTTAAATATCTCTCCGGAAATTGGAATGTTAGATGCTCTTGCTTGATGAAACCATTGCAGGACTGCCTTCTCAAACTCTTCTGATCGGCCACATTGAATTTTCTGCCGTTTGGATTTGGATCCCAAACCAAATTTTTGTGCTGCTTCAAGTATTTTCTCTTTGCTTGCTAAAATGCCTTTGAGAGTAGACTCGGGTAGCTGAAATTGTCTTGCGAATTGGACTTTTGTTATTCCAACACTTTCTTCCCAGTTTTCAATAATTTTCACTTTTTCGTGTAGCGTAAGATGCTTTCGCTTTGATGCCATTTTGCTCTGCTCACCTCGTATTCGTACTGGAATGAGCTCCTACACACAACCATGAATTCTCTAAACACGAACACGTGCTTCCCAGAAGGAGTGAGAGAGGGGTGCTTTTGGACAGTTCATAAATCACATGGCAACATGGTAGGTACAATAGAGTGATTCCACACCCGCACTAAGAAATTCGATCCACCAGGGAAGAATGTTCGATCTTCCGAGAAACAGTAATCCCCCCTCCCCCGGTTTTTTCCACTGCAACAAGTCTATGATTGCAACAAACATAAAGGAAATTCCGGGTCTGTTATTGAAACCAAACTCCCGCACAGAAAGTAACCCTCCTGTAGATAAAATGTTGAAGAAAAAGTTCATCATGTAAGAAAAAATCGTCGTTAAATAGAAACAAAATCGTCTTAAAATAGAATTTTTTTACGTCGGAGGGACCGGGACCCGGAAATATCGTCTTTAAATAGAGATCGTCGTTAAGTAGAGCGTCGTTAAACAGAGAACCAACTGTATATATATATATATATATATATATATATATATATATATATATATATATATATATATATATATATATATGAGGTATCTATGTCACCCTCGTGAATTATTCGTCCATTCAATAAATAAATTCAGCTGTTCAACATGTGGACTATGTTTTCCTCGAGTGTTTATTCGTGTTCTCCACTCCGGCCATCTCTGCGTTAAAGTGATATTATACCCTGTATAACTCCATCGCTTGTGGCATTCCATCTCGTGTGGCTGCATCTCGTGTGTGCCCGGTGTTCCGGAATCGGTGATGTGCATGATGTTACATATATATATATATATATATATAATCACATTTTTCTAAATGTTTTCGTATAAATTAGCCTTTATTTTAAAAGGAATGTGCTAGTTGAGTGAGAAAATTATCAAAGTTATGAATGATACGAAAGACTGTTGGCGTAATTGCCACTCATCTTGTAATCGTTAAGTTAAATAAGCTCATAGGATAGGACACGACAGTGCAATATAATATTTGAAACGACAAAAATTGCGAAGACTAGGCCATAAAGATTTTCTGAATCGTTTGTTTCTCATTAATAAATTATGTATTCTAAAGTATTTCTGTTGCAGTAATAAATGACGGAAAGAAGTTTTTTTTTTAAATTTACTCATTAACATAAATAAGCAATTTTTTTTCAAAACATTAATTTTGACGTATCGTAACACTTTTATTTTTTTAAGACAGACATTCTTTGGAGAAAACTACATTTCTAAGTTGTATAAACATTTTTTTTATACTTATTGCTTGTGTTTAAAATTCAAAAATGAAAAATTGCAAAACCTGTTTCTACAATTAATTTGAACGGTTGCCATTTTTATGAGAGTTCTAACTAGTAGATGTTTACTACGCATTATAAATAATTTCTACCTTAATCTATATTTTGACAGTTTACAGATATAATTTTTGCGTATCTTCTAGTCTCGAATTCCTAAAGCTGTAAGCTTACAATGATGAATGAATATTATTCTCATTTTATAGAATTTCAACAGAAACGTAATAAATTAAAAATTAAATTACATTAAGCCTGCAGCGCAGTAGTCATATTGGAATGAGTCAGCTCAATATTAAGCTACGGAGAAAATTTTTCCCATGATTGGAGATTTGGCCATATTGTTCATACTGGAAATTTCGTCCGTAATAAGAAATTACGTTTGTTTAAAACACACTACTGTCATCTCTCCTGTAACGAGATTAATTCGTATCATGTTATATTGAAAAGGCGTTATAAAAAAACTGAGAATTAGTATAAATCAGATTAATTTTTATCACGTTATATGGTAACCGCATACCGTGTTATATGGAAACCGCGTTATAGGAAACTCAGAATCAGTGCAATTCAGATTAATTTGTACCACGCTATATGGTAACCGCATACCGTGTTATATGGAAACCGTGTTATAAGAAACTCAGAATCAGTGTAAATCAGATTAATTCGTGCCACGTTATATGGTAACCGCATATAACGTGGATATAATTCGATTTACACTGTGACAAATTCAATCGAATGCCCCTCCCCCCTCTCCTTTTCACATATTTCGGAGAGAAAAAAAAAATGGCAAAGTAATTTATAAGAATGCATTGTTCCTATGAGAGTTACATACTGTTGGAAATCATAAAATGAACAGGAAACAATTTTATAGGAATTAAGACAATTCGAAAATTTCTGTTGGTGTACTTTAGAAAATTAGTTCAAATGGTGATGTGAAAACAAAACTGTCTCCCGGTTTCTGGAAAGCAACCGATGGAAAATCAATCCTCCGTAGGTGATAAAAGGTCAAATATGGCAATCCGTATTTTGTAGCGGCGGGAAGATACTTACGTTGCAGGTGTAAATTGGCCGTTGTAGCCCCGAGTATAGTTGTCATCCCCCGAGACCTTATGTCTGTCTGCTCTTCTTGTTACTTATTTACTAATTACCGCTGAACGCTGAACGTAATTTTGACTACATACAAAATTGGATTTCACTGTAAGCGATTTATGCCTATAATATAAACGGATGACACAGTAAACGAAGGTTTGCTTAGTGGACCCATATGTAAAAATGTTATAAACTATATATGAATACAAGAAAGTATGGTTGATACAATAGGCTACGTATTGTAAAGAATGAAACGCATGGTAGTGAAAGTAATGATTTGATAATAAATGAAATAATGAAGGTATATGTAACACATTGCACTGAATTGTAAGTACACATTATAAGATGCTGTATAAGTAATATGTTATGTACAAGAAAGCGTAGGGTGTATTATGAAACGAATCTGTTGTAAGTATAAAGACATAGAGGCATAAGCTGTATATAAATTTACTGTGCATATTGTATATAATGTTCATTGCATATTGTGTGTGCCGCTGTAGGTGGTATATAGTTGTTATGATATAGAGTATGGGATTGTATAAGTTATATATATGTAGAAACAGTATATATTGTATTTTAGTGTAGGCTGTATTTTGTACAATCCTTTGCTTCCTTTGCTTTCTGGTGTTGCCAAATATTGGAAAATTTGTATTGACTGGAGCTGAAATGGTTGTTTACCGGCTTGGAGGTGGGGGCGTATCGCCCCGGAGCCTGCGGGACCTGGCTGGGCTGGATTGCCGTCGGGATGATTAGATTTCATTATTGAAGGGTCGTATAACCTTCGGGTGTGCACGACGGTGATATTCCTTATGTCTGTGATATATTTGATATGTCAATAGCCTCTACCATCAAATTGCCGTATTTATTTTTAATGTCTTTATAGTGAAGATTAGAAAGAAAAGGTTAAGAAAAACTGTGTCTTACTTTACAAAATGAAGTAAATAATGTGCGAGAATTACTCAACTGTGTACCTAAATCAGTAGCGTACGCAGAAATTTTCAAGGGGGGGGGGGGGGGTTTACTATAAAAGAGTAGGTTTGAGCAATCAGTGCAAAGCTTAAACCTAATTAAATAATATATGTAATCAGAACCAATGGGTTTGATTTTTAATGCATATTTCCAAACGTTGTTGTAACTCTAAAAATTGTACTAGCACTAACTGTAACTGTAGAAGCAGCTGAGTACAGTTTTTCTTAACTGAAAAGTTTAAAGAATTGTCTCTGAACAACCCAAGAGCACTTAAATGATCTAGCAATAATTTCTGTAGAGAATTCGGTGTCTAAAACAATAAATTATAAAAATTCAATCATGAAATTTGCTATAGTAAAAGCTCTAAGAATGATTTAGTAATTTTTTTAAATTATATATCACGGGAATTCAAATTTATTTACATTTCTGCTTTTTATAAGTTCTGTAATTTTTTAATTTTTATGTTTTTCTGAATAAAAAATAAAACTTTTCTAATTTTTAATACAGATTTTTCCCAAAATGTCCGGAATTCTATTACGCAGAGTATTTCTAATAGTGAAACATTCCCTACTTAGAATGTAATGTGAAATGGCGCCATTTTTAAAACTTGCCTTGATCAGCCCGGCTCTGGTGACTTCCCTCCCAAATTTTGTGGCATTCGCAGCGGAGTTATTTACACAACTACAGCCAAATTTAAATTCCTTAATGCATTTTAAACGTTGTAAACGTTTTTAAAAAATGCCGGATAACCTTTTTAAGTAGCGAAATGGAACGCGTTTCGAACTATGGAGATGAAACGGAGGTTCATTAGCAACTACGTATAACGTCGCAAGTATCTGATACTGCCTTCTCCCTATGGAATGTCAAGTAATATAATCTATTAATTACTAAACAGAATCAAATAGCAGATTAACTTTAAGAATGTAAACCTTAATTCCAGTCAAAAGTACTTACAGTCAGCTTGCACAACGACAGGCTGTAGTGCTAGAAATTGCGTCAGCAATATTAGTCTCCAGACAGGCATCGTGGAGGGAGGCCGTGGTGGTGAAATGAACAACGAGGCAGTTCCTTTTATAGTTAAAAAATTTCTCTGACTATTTGGCAGTTGCTATGGTTTGTTAAGTTATAAAGCTTCATGAGTAGAAGGTGATAAGTAAAATAATATTATGTTCGCACGCGAAAACGAATATTCGAAACCTGTTACTGAAGTTAGTTTCTACATCATCTTTTTTATTTCAAAGGAGGATTGGTTCTGACTTGGCTTTCGTGATCACATACCTCGTTGAGACATGTATTCGAAGTCTGTATATCATCTGGGACCTAGATCAAAATGTTGTGAAAGAGTAATTAGTATGGGTGGGAAATGAACATCTGCCTATTAAACACGCTATAACATGGATATTATTTTAAAATAGTACATTAAAATTGTATGTATTTCAAGCACGCAATACGAAAGTTTGCTTTGCGTTTAAAGTTTGAAAGATAGTATCGGCAAAAACGATAAAGTAAGGTAAGGTAAGTTAATGGATTTTAAGAGTACCTTAGGAACGTGATGGAACATACCCCACTTGAACATCCGATCCAAAAGAATAAAATCAGAACTGGAATTTTCGAAGCTAAAAATAGCAGAGCCAAAGTGTAGAATTTTGGAAGCAAACGGCAAATTCCAATCAAAATGCAGCCGCAAGAGATAGTATTTCCCCCTTCACAGCCGGAGGAAACCCATCGTATTGCTCTAGGCTCGAGAGCTGACAGCGGTACCTTGCCTTATATAAATTATAGTGTGCGCAATTTTGTCGGCACAGAAATGAAATGGGGGGAGAGGGAGCTTAATTACGACGGTCATGTGCTGCCATTTACGGACAGCAGCGAAAAACAAAAGAAAAGAGGTGAAATAGGAAAGTATAAAGAGATATACAGTGGCTCCCAAAAGTGTTCGTACACTTACGATTTTCAATGAAATAGGGGTCTATCCATTGATTAAAATGAATATTTCAGAATGGGTATTTAATAATAAGATCTATAATCTATTCTTACCAAAACTACATGAAATATTTTGAAAACATAGTAAAACTTTATTTTTAAGAAACCAATAATCCAAAAGTAACATAAACTTTATCTCACAAAAGTCATCGTACACTTGTAAAAAATCTCTACATATTAGTAAATATTCTAATTTTTCGTTAAATTAATATTTAGTAGGATATACTTTAGCATCCACAACAACTTTTAAACGTCTGGGAATAGATTGCTTTAGTTCTTATGTAATTTTTGCATCAATGTTCATCCATTCTTCCATCATAATTGTTTTTAGTTCGCTTTTCGTGTGAATGTGGTGTTTTCGTACTCGAACCTCCAGTTCTCTCCAAATATGTTCTATTGGGTTTAAATCTGTCGATTGAGGTGGTATTTTCAAAACTTGTGGACAATTATAGAGACACCAGATGTGAACGTTAAGAGCCCTGTGCTTAAGATCGTTATCTTGATAAAAAAACAAAGTTGTTTCCAATATCCAAATTTTGAGCTGATAATTTTAAATTGTCTCTTAAAATATTTATAAAAACAGCATGATTCATTATGCCATCAATAAATACCAAATTTCCTAGTCCTGATGCTGACATGCACCCCCACACAAGGATACCTCCACCGGCATGCTTAGCTGTTCCTACTAAGTTCTTGGGATTAAGTTCCTCATTTTTTTCTTCTCTATACAATTATACGCCCATCAGCACCAAAAATGTTCATCGGCAAATAAGACATTATTCCAATAGGTTTGGGGCTTATTTATCATTGATAGTGCGAAGGGAAGCCTAAACTTTCTGTTTTTCTCACTCACAAAAATTTTTCTATGGGCAGAACGCCCATGTAATCCAGCTGTTCTTAGAACTCGTCAAAAAATTTCAGGTGAAATTGAAGTAGAAAATGTTTCATTGAATTCTGCAGAAACTTTTACAGCACTCAAACGTGAATTTTTCACAAATTTTCTAATTATAAATCTCTGATCACGTATTGTTAACTATGCAGGACGGCCTTTTCTTACCTTGTTTTCGATCCAATTTTCTTCTTTAAAGCATTTTTTCACATACTGCACAGTAGAATGGGATAAATTAAGTAATTTAGCAATATTCCGAACTGATTTACCACTACTATAATGAAAAACAATCAATTTTCGAATGTTGTCTGTTGTTTCTTTACGACTACGAGCCATTTTTAAATAATAAATAGAATATTACGGAGTAGGCAAGCAAAAATTAAAGCCAAACGATATTTTAAATGCCACCGCAATTCAAAAATAAAAATAAAGCGCCAGACGATAATTTGAATTATGAATTTATCCGAAAATATTTCAGTGTACGATGACTTTTGTGAGATAAAGTTTTTGTTACTTTTTGATTACTGGTTTCTTAAAAATAAAGTTTTACTATGTTTTCAAAATATTTCATGTAGTTTTGTTAAGAATAGATTATAGATATTATTAAATATCCATTCTCTAATATTCATTTTAATTAATGGATAGACCCCTATTTCATTGAAATTCGTAAGTGTACGAACACTTTTGGGAGCCACTGTATATTTTTTTTTTGTTTTGTTAAAATACTAGGGGCTTGGCCCCTAGGCTCGCTACGCTTGCTTTTCGTACGGGGCCTTCGGCCCCTAATAAGGCTTACTCGTAAAAAGGCTTAATAAGGCTTAAAAGGGAATATTTTACTCGTAAATGTCCCCTAAGAAGGCTAAGGGCCTGTTCACATAGGAGTCCGTTGCGTTGCGTTGCGTTAAGGAAAAGATGACGTTGAGACGAAAATAAACCAATCATATGCCTCCAAACGATTAGCAATGAAATTTTTAACGTCTATGATTGGTTTATTTTCGTCGCAACGTCATCTTTTCCTTAATGCTACGCAACGGACTCCTATGTGAACAGGCCCTTACTCGTAAAAAAATATTTGTTATTGCAATGTGATATTAACGTGACCGACTACGTTGAAAACATCGATTTTTGACAATTGGTCGAATTTTTTTTCTTAATTTGTGTTTCTTTTACTTTGGACCTTCCTCTTTCCAAAACTGTTTTTCTTTTTATCCCTATGTTATTTAGAAGAAATTTTATAGCCATTATAAAACATATCGTTTGATACAAAATCAAACCAGAAGTAGAACTTCGTAACCAGAAGTTGTCCTAAAAGTGCAATAATTTGCTCATTTTCAGCACTTAAATTTAGTTATTTTTAAATTTGAAGTTTCGATAATGTTTTTGCAATATCCTTAATACTTTTTGGCTGTTATATTATTAGTTTATTTTTGAAAAACTGGCAACAATTCAATTCTCGTGATTGCTTGTTTACATAGGAATATAATATAAACTGAATTTGATTTTAGTTTCTTTTAAATTATTTTTACATCTTTCCTCTATTAGGGCTAATAGCGAGGTACATAGGGGTGATTCACGGGCAATGAAACAGCTTCCATCCATTTACTGTTGTCACCCTTATGCGAAGGGCTTTTCATCAATGTTGAATTATCAGCTTTAAAATTCAATTAAAAATCGAAATTTTAAGATAGGGACTTGAAATGAGGTTTATATGAATAAGAAAGCTTTCAGCTTCCAGATGATGTAAATATTTTCTTTGTAAAATAAAAACTCGAGGAGCATCGGTATTACATCCACATTTGGGATATTTCTTGAAAAACTGTGTTTAATTTTTTGATGAAAATATTAGTCTGTTTTAAAATATTTTTAAACAAATGAGGTCTAGTTGAAAGAGAAATGTCTGTAATCTTAGATTGTAAAAAGATCAAAATTCTACGATCATTTGTTGGCGAGTTATCGTAATTTGAAGATGAAAAAGTCAATATTTTTTCACAAAACATAAAATTAAAAAAATTTAAAGTCCGACGAAGATGAGACATGTCTTACTTTGCTCTCCCCATTTTTCTGCATCCATTGGTATCGGTCTCGACACCATACCCCCATCGGTTTCGGAGGAGATGCGTGACAAGCTTTTGACAGCGGCAGCGGGAGTTTTTTTAGAATAGAGAGAATCTTTTATAAAATTTCATAATTTGTTTTGTGAGTATACCGTGGTGTGACCCATTTTTTTATTTTTTTATTTTTATTTTATATTTTTCAATATATACTATATAAAAATGTAAAAACACTTGATTTAACTAAAACGGCAAACGTGAAAGAATAAATTATAATAAATAATTAAAATCCACAGCTAATGAGGATAAAAAATGCTCGTCCAATTTCGCGGGACTTGCAGCATGACATGATAAAAATTTAAAACAATGAAAGGGGAATTTATAAAAACAAAATTAAACAAAACCGAAAATGAAAAGAAATTTGGGAGTCAAATACAGTGCTTTAACTCGTTCTGCCTCGCTTGGACGGAGGGAGCGAGGTATCTGGCCTGCAAAGGAAAGCAAGGGGCCTCATAGTAGAGCCAGTATTTGAAGGGTTGTACGCAAGGATAGAATGAAGCACTGGATTTTGGACAAGAGGAATACTCCTGTGAAATCTAAGAGCGAGCCTTTTAATTTCAGGTGCAAAAGGTCGAACGCGAAGATCTTTATGAATAACGTCATGTCGAATGTACCAAGGAGCAGATACACAATGCTTAAGGACAGTTAATTGTAGCGAATAATTGGTGATTTCTCGATCGTCTTTGATTTTAAAAGGCCCTAAATTCTTCTAAAACCAAAATCAAAAATACCCGAATATTCCTTCTTTTAATGAATAACAGGCTACAGAAATCAGAAAGATCAGCTTGAGTAAGTTCTTTATGCTTGTATAATAATATCATATACTTAAACTTGTTCTAAGTTAACTAAAAACTTATATATCTCGAATGTATAGTTATGGTTAGCCCTTTTGTCACGCAGGTATTCGAATTTTTAACTTTGTTTCTCATTAATTATGCAGTTCGAGATATTCTACTGAGTAAATAATAGTTTAGAATAAATAACCTGTTAAACACGATATCCTAAAGCGTTTACATTTTTCTTCATTCTAGGAAAACTCGAAACAATAAATATATTAATTATACTGTTTTAAAACACTTTTGTTGTATTTATACACTGTAACAAAAAGAATCGTCGAATAAGCTTCCTTTCGCTGTATAAACTTGATATAAGCACGCAAAAATGCTATGATTCAACTTCCAAGACTAGACGATTTGAGTATTTTTTATTTAAAGACAATGGCAACAACAGGGGGGGGGGGATTATAGATGCAAAATAAAATTCTCTGCCAGTGATACGGGGAGATATTCTGCGCCATGTCAAAACAATCACTCCTCGTCGTTAGTAAGGCAGATTTAACCAGGCCATATGCATTTGTATCTCTACTTCATTTCATTTGCTTAATTAAAAATGGAAATCATAGCTTACAGTTTAATGTGTTCAATACGTAATCGATTGAAAAGAGGTCAGGGGACGTAGAGACAAATAAAGACTAATTAAAGCTTGTCAGAAACGGAATAGTTACAAATTTTGACATTAGATAGTGGGACGATACCGTTACCAGGACTACGCGGTTAAACGGAAAGCGAGAACAATGCAGTTTAAAAAGATTTCGTTTTGTTTTGTTTTTAAGTCACTGTTCTTATTTCGTATTCTGTTCTACATGTAGTCAACATGTTATTATTTTCATTCATCATTAAAAAATAATTACAAATGCCAGAGTCTTCATTCGAATTACTCATGTGTGTGAAGTTATTTAACCACTAGTTTTAAAATGTTATCTACAACCTTTGGAACAAAGGTAAGCCTAACTTTTCATTCTTTATATCCGATTCTGCAGGTAGTCAACAAAGCTCGATGATAATTATTGGGAAACTCTTCTGAATTGGTTGTTGTATTACTCTTAAGGACTCTCAAAAAGCACATAGTAACACAAGCGAAAAGAATAAAAATGGGTTCTATAATCTCATCAGCACATTGTTTACCAGTCAAATTGGCATTTAGGCCGCTGTCAACGTCACATCAGAGAGACGCAAGTATGAAACATGAGCATCCAAAAGATGCATGTATGAAATACACGCGGGACTCAAATAAGTTGAGCGGAGAAAACCAGTTATTTTTTTGCCCATTGCACACACTGTGAAGTTATTGGTCTAGGCATCGTTTGACTTCATCTGAGCCGCCTTCTCTATACAACAAAATAAGGCATAAAGAAGATTTGTCAAATGTCTCATGTAGGTGCAGTCAGCTGACAGTTGAAAAAGAATTTAAAGTTCCAAATAAAAATTTCTTTATGGTAGTAACTTTATTCAGAAATTTCTTTTAATTATATTTTTAATATGTGGTTCCGAAGGTTTTCCGAAAAGGAATTTCCGAGAGGGATAAAATAATTCTTTAGAGAAGTTCCCACGGTAAACGACGCAACATTTAGCTGTCGCAAAAGTTGGAGTTTGCTTTAAATATAGAGGGTATACCCAAAAATGTTATGTCTGTCTTTTTCAGCTATTTCAGCTTTCAATAATCAGGTACATTAATATAATTTAGGCAGCTGACAAGGTCGACTTTCAGGAGATGATAGAGATGACCCACATCAGTAGTTAAAGTGGATTTATGCCGTTTATATACGTTGGTCTTTGACGCAACCATGTTTTTTATTAGTACTTACTGTGTATGTGTGCTAGAAGCAGTCTGTCACTTTCGTGAGAGGATATGGGTAACATTTGTGCAATGTGTTCCTTCAGAATTTGAAATAAAAGTAAAAACGGTCTTTTGTCTCTAACATCTGTCTTTTCCACATGAGTCCTGCCTTAGAAGTATCAGAAGAGATACCGTAAGTGGTAGTCCCAAATGTTATAAATCCAGGTGAATTCCCTGTAACCCTCTGTTGAGATTTAAGAATTTAGTGGACTGTAAGGTTTTAAGATTTATTTAGAATTGAAACAAAATAATTATATAAGCACAATTAATAGAATATATTTGAGCAATTAATAGAATACACTTGCATAATTTAATTGAATATATGAGATGGATCAATGTTGGGGAAATGAAAAACCCAATAAACATAAAGAATATGAATTATCATTTGACTTACAGATCGTTGACGGAGAATATTTTTCGTCCCCCAGATGTCATCCAAGCCTTTCACTTTAGAGAATACATCAAAAACAGAATAACTGGGCAGAAGCCGTTTTTGACCCTCTGCTCGCTACACGTGCAACAGATTTCTCGTCAAAAAGTAGAGGCTGCCACAAACCGTTACAAATCTACAACCTTTGGAACAAAGGTAAGCCTAACTTTTCATTCTTTATATCCGATTCTGCAGGTAGTCAACAAAGCTCGATGATAATTATTGGGAAACTCTTCTGAATTGGTTGTTGTATTACTCTTAAGGACTCTCAAAAAGCACATAGTAACACAAGCGAAAAGAATAAAAATGGGTTCTATAATCTCATCAGCACATTGTTTACCAGTCAAATTGGCATTTAGGCCGCTGTCAACGTCACATCAGAGAGACGCAAGTATGAAACATGAGCATCCAAAAGATGCATGTATGAAATACACGCGGGACTCAAATAAGTTGAGCGGAGAAAACCAGTTATTTTTTTGCCCATTGCACACACTGTGAAGTTATTGGTCTAGGCATCGTTTGACTTCATCTGAGCCGCCTTCTCTATACAACAAAATAAGGCATAAAGAAGATTTGTCAAATGTCTCATGTAGGTGCAGTCAGCTGACAGTTGAAAAAGAATTTAAAGTTCCAAATAAAAATTTCTTTATGGTAGTAACTTTATTCAGAAATTTCTTTTAATTATATTTTTAATATGTGGTTCCGAAGGTTTTCCGAAAAGGAATTTCCGAGAGGGATAAAATAATTCTTTAGAGAAGTTCCCACGGTAAACGACGCAACATTTAGCTGTCGCAAAAGTTGGAGTTTGCTTTAAATATAGAGGGTATACCCAAAAATGTTATGTCTGTCTTTTTCAGCTATTTCAGCTTTCAATAATCAGGTACATTAATATAATTTAGGCAGCTGACAAGGTCGACTTTCAGGAGATGATAGAGATGACCCACATCAGTAGTTAAAGTGGATTTATGCCGTTTATATACGTTGGTCTTTGACGCAACCATGTTTTTTATTAGTACTTACTGTGTATGTGTGCTAGAAGCAGTCTGTCACTTTCGTGAGAGGATATGGGTAACATTTGTGCAATGTGTTCCTTCAGAATTTGAAATAAAAGTAAAAACGGTCTTTTGTCTCTAACATCTGTCTTTTCCACATGAGTCCTGCCTTAGAAGTATCAGAAGAGATACCGTAAGTGGTAGTCCCAAATGTTATAAATCCAGGTGAATTCCCTGTAACCCTCTGTTGAGATTTAAGAATTTAGTGGACTGTAAGGTTTTAAGATTTATTTAGAATTGAAACAAAATAATTATATAAGCACAATTAATAGAATATATTTGAGCAATTAATAGAATACACTTGCATAATTTAATTGAATATATGAGATGGATCAATGTTGGGGAAATGAAAAACCCAATAAACATAAAGAATATGAATTATCATTTGACTTACAGATCGTTGACGGAGAATATTTTTCGTCCCCCAGATGTCATCCAAGCCTTTCACTTTAGAGAATACATCAAAAACAGAATAACTGGGCAGAAGCCGTTTTTGACCCTCTGCTCGCTACACGTGCAACAGATTTCTCGTCAAAAAGTAGAGGCTGCCACAAACCGTTACAAAATTAAGAGAATTACTAGACCAGTGCTGCCGCCTATTGAGGATCATTGCTGATGCTGAACGGAATAACCTCTTTACAAAAAAAAAAAAAGCTGAATAACCCTGTTCAACGGATGTCCTCTTAATAGCACTGCTGTGCTTATCTGCTCTGAGTGGAAAGCGTTGTATCTTTTGCAACATTATTCAACACGGACGTTTTTAAGTATTGCTGGGCTCAGAAAAACTCAAGAAGGATATCACTGCGCCGAGACATCGATGGTAGATATGCCTTAGCTTTACCTGTTCTAGTCGAATTTCAGTAGTTCGACTTTAAAAGACGTGGGAGGACGCAATGCTTCGTTGAATTGCACATGGCGAAACTGCTAGTCTGTGATTTCTGCTTACACTATGCTACGATTATCCCATGGTGCAGTTTTTCTTTGACTTGCAGAACTTTCGAAGTGAATGCGTGTTCTACCTTCTTGCATCCACATCATCGCCATCATTCTCAGTCGTCACAGAGAAAGCAAAGTAACGCATTATCAAGTGATCCACGTATAGAAGAATCAAAATTTTCGCAAGTTTGCCATCAAATTAGTGTGTTCTGCGTGCCTCCTTTCCTCTGAGAGAGTGGACGCGCACTTTCTAGGTCTGTGCTTCGTAACCTTTTGTTGATCAGGGACCACTGTCGAAAGAAAACTAATTGGAAACCCTCTCCCAATCAACCCTCTAAGATACAAAAATAGGTTTAATTTTCTGAATGAACTATTTGGGGATAAACAACTTTAATAAAATGTTACAAATAAACTTAATAATGACAGCAAATTTCAAATAAAAGTAAACTTAGGAGCAAACATAAAAGCCTATAAAAACTTAAAAAGTTAAGAGATATTTGGGCTTGCATTTGCTTTCTACTAGCTGCAAAATCGTTGTGACGTTGCGAATACGCGTCACAGAAAATATATTAGGAATTACAGAAGGTCGTTGGAAACGATTTTTGGAAACGATTTTGTAATTTATTTTTGTCGTTTGTATTTTGAGATAAAAATTTCGCAACTTCAGAATAATCGTCTGCTACTGTTTCGTTTAGATTTGAAATGTAAACTTAGAGATTTATTTTGAAAATGGCTCCTAAAATAGATAGATGGCTCGAAGGTTGCGTAACTGCACTTTCCAAGGAGAAATATTCGTTTCAACAAATTATAAAGTGGTGTAAAAATCGCGGTTATGGCATTTCAAAAAAAGGTATTTATAATATATTAAATTTGAAAGGGAAAAACGCCTAACTGAAATTAAAAATGAAAACATGACCGCGGAACCTCATCGTAAGACTGTTCGAATGCAGGTAAATATCAAGAAAGTGAACTCTCTGATCCTAAAAGAAAATCCGCCGACTCAAAGATCATTTGCATCGAAACTAGGAATGTCTTCTGGCACTATAAGTAAAATCATTCATAAAGATTTGAAGTTAAAAAGGTGTAGCCAAAGCATATTACTGAGAAAAAAAACAAATTGTAGAAAATTATATGAAAAAATCTAGCTGCTGAAAAATGAAAATGTGTGGTAAAACTCGTTGAGGCATGGGTATATTTAAGTAATTGCAATAAAAAAAGATCAATTTTCTATTGCTCAACTGACGGGAATGACCTTATGAAATGGCTTCGTCGGTAGACAAAAAAGTTCCTAAAGGGATTCATGATAGTTGCAGGATTTTCTTACAACGACATATTATAAATCAAAAAAGTCTCAAGTAAAGCCAAAATTAATTCATTCTACAATCAGCAGAATATTTTAGAACCAATTTTTGAAGAAGAAATTCCAGCCTTATATGGAAAAGACATTGATAAAGTTGAGCTTCATATGGACAAAGCTTCTAGTCCCACGTCTAAATCAACTGCCGCTTATTTAACTAAGAAAGAATCAGAAACAGGAATAAATTGTATTCCATTTAATGAAATAACTGTAAAATCATCCTACGCTTCTCCAATGGACTTCTGCGCTTTCGGTTTATTAAAACGAGCCTTAGTAATAAAGAACAGCATCCAAGAACACTGAACGGACTTTAGAAAACGGTCCAAGAGAAATAGGGTAAAATTGACATGACAGTACAAAAAAAAATTTACTTTCATGGAAAATTCAATCTAGAGTAAGGTGACCAGACGTTCCGATTTTGGCGGGACAGTCCCGATTTTTAACAATTTGTCCCGCTTCCCGCGGCGTTTTAAAAAAGTCCCGATTTTTGGAAAGAATGCACGACAAGCTAGGGAACGGCGGGAGAATGGGAAGGGAATATACGGTTTTCGGCGGCCATGTGGCTATTTAGCCAGGATATGAGTTTTATATTATTTTTGTTAATTTTATAATGTTAAACTTTAAACCTTAATCAAACATTATTGGTGTTGGTTTTACAGCGCACATAATACATAACGCCATTCAAACAGCTGCTGACTTGTTGCCCGTAAATGTGCAAAATATTGTTATTAAAATATATTCTTATTTCTATATATACACTGTGTGTGTTGAAATGCCTAAAGAATTTTGTGAAACTGCGGAAGTCGAATGTCAGAAAACACTTGGATACAGTAAAACGCGCTGGTTAGCTCTTTTGCCAGCTGTCGAAAGAATTTTGAAAATATACGATCCTTTGAAATCCTACTTTCTATCACAGGATAAATATCATAGAATTTTAGAAGAGCTTTTTGAAAAAGAATCTTCAAAAATTAGAATTATTCAAGTAAATGTATCAAGCAAGTCTATCAAGTTCAAGTATTCATCTCGAGTAAAACATCCAGGCATGCTTCAAGAAAGACATCGAAGGTTGATATTTAAGAATTTAATCTTTAATACAATATTTACAATTTTGAACATAAAAGAAACGAAATTAAAATTCAAGAGTTTCATCACGCGTCATGAGTGCGTGATGCCAAGAGTCTAAGTGACGGTAAACAGATATCAAAAAGTTCACTTGACTCTCTGCCCTTGAACATAGCGGGGCATGCGCGCGGGAGGGATGAAGTCCCAACAAATATCATAGAATTTTAGAAGAGCTTTTTGAAAAAGAATCTTCAAAAATTTGACTCAGTGGCGTAGCGAGAGGGGGGCAAGGGGGTCTATCATGCCCCGGGAGCGATTCTCAAAGGGGCGCCAAATGGCCCTTTACACAAATTCTATATATAACATTACTATATGTTTTTCGGGGAGGGGGCGCCAAAAAGGTATCGTGCTCCGGGCGCCAGTTATGCTCGCTACGTCACTGATTTGACTAGAGTTTGTACACAATCAAGCAGCTCTTTTTCAAAATGCTATAAAACTTATTGAAGGTGACAAAACTTCGGTAATCGAAGTAACAAAGGAAGTTAATAATTTAAAATTTCAGTGTCAAGAGCGATTAGAAAATAATTTTCTTTCGTTAACTATCCGTAATAGTATAAGCCAGCTAGAAGAACAAGGTGCAATAAATCGTGCAGATATCATGAATCACGTCAAAAAGTTCTATAGTAACTGCATAGATTATGTAGAAGATTGGACGGTACATTATAATGATATTGAACATTTTCATTGGGTTACATTAAAACAAGAACTTAATTGGAATGATGTGCAAAAATCATTCGATCATATTACTCAAAATTTCCCTTATAGTAATATTTCCGAAAATGATCTTTTTAATGAGGTATCATTATTTAAAAAATATATTGATAAGGAAAAGGTTAAATCTTGGGCATCAGCAAAAATCACAATAGAGAACAAATGGTTAGAAATATTTGATCATTTTGAAACAAACCATGTTCCATACAATAATGCACTAAAAATTGTGGAATACGCGCTGTCCTTACCAGGAACTAATGCTGCGTTTTTTCTACGGTAAATAAATTGTGGACATCAGAAAAATTACAATTAAGTGTTGAGACTTTGAAAGCCATTTTATGTGTGAAATATAATTTAACAAATTCTTGTGAAAAATTTCATGACCTTTTAAACAACGACAGCAATCTACTAAAATAAATTTACGGAAATGAGAAATATGCTAAAGAATAAAATAATACTATACATAATTTTTTTATTTATTATATTTGTAAATTGTACTTATGTTGAAATTTAAAAAATATATTATAATACTATTTTTGCGTTGTATGAAAATTTTTGTTGCTACATATAAACCGAATTTGTAATCAAGAATCCCCCCTCCCCGGTCAATAGTGTACCACTTTACCAATGTTAAAATCTGGTCACCTTAATCTAGAGCTATTGTCAAGAACCATGGCTATCAGGTAGAAGCAAATCGCCGCAAAAAATATGGCATACATAAAACTCAACTATCAAAATCGTTTTCATAAAGTGCGAACGACCTTCTGTATTAAGCAGAACAGGGATTTTTTCGTACTCGAAACTTCCAGAATCGAAATAAATAAAAGAATTTTTAGAATTTGAACAATAAATTCGGAACAAAGAAAATTTTGTTCCCATTTTTTATAAAATTTTTACCATATTTTTATTAACTCTCTTTCTTGTTTGTTTGTGTGTGTGTGTCTTTGTCCGGTACAAATCTTGCAATAGATTTTTAACTAACTTCCCGACTAGCTAGACATTCGAAACATTTAGAATAGCTCAGAACACAATGACAATGCATTATTTTAATACTTTTAGCCATCTTTAAGCAGATTTGAATTCTTTATCAGTTAATTTTGTTTTGTAGACCGGTGCTGCCATCTACCGTACGGGACGGGAACGAAAAGTTAAACGCAACTTCCAATTAACTGCATTTTCTTTCAAGTTGACGGTATAATTCATCAAAAATTTTTAAAAAGTATTTATTAATACATAGAATTGTCAAGTTTGTATGATTCAACAGAAATTTTAAAAACATGGTACAAAAAAGTTCTTTTTATCTTGTAATTATTAAATTTGCGGTCGTATTGAAACAATGAAACCATTTTTTTATATAACTGCTACCTTCGCGGACCACTTTATGGGTTCACCCAGACCGCCAGTTACGGATCACTCTTCTAGACAATAAACCAAATAACTCTGTATTTGGAGGGACAACTAAACATCATACCCTGTTACCGTAGTGGTTATTCCAAGATATTTTTATACAAGTGAACACACTTTTTCCCTGTCCATGCAGTTTCAGGCAAAGAGGACACTATACCTATACCACTACCTATTCGGTACTTACGGAAAATCCAGTAGACCATTTTCGCCAAATGAAGGCAATGGCACCAGGAGGCGATTTTTAGCCAATAATGGCAAAACCTTCCACATGTGATTCAATGTGACCTTGATCACAGTTTTTAGCTCTTGAAGTAAAGCTGTCACTGTTTTAAGCCTCTTTGTAGCTCTGCGTGGTAAAAAACTATTTAAAATTTGGGATTTATCAACTACAGAACAAGAAGCAGTAGAATTTTTTCAAAGGTATGGAATCTTACCTTCATCCAAAAAATGCGTTAATGGCCACGATATGCTGCTTTATTTAAAAAACACAGATTCAATGGCGTTGTAATATTAAGACTTGTCAGAAGCGGATATCTATTCGGAAAGAAACTTGGCTCGAGAATTCAACCATTTCATTTGTGACTGCACTAAGATTTATTTACAGCTGGCACAGAGAATTGACTACTAATGAATGGGGAAAAGAAGAATTAGAGTTGAGTGACAAGACTGTTATCAATTGGAATAATTACTTTAGAGAAGTTTGTGCACACAGTCTTTTAACAAGGCCAAAGAAAAATATCGGAGGGGCCAACCTCATTGTTGAAACTGATGACAGCCTTTTCTCAAAACTTAAAAACCATGCAGGGAGAATAATCTCCGAGCAATGGTTGGTTGGAGGCATTTGCAAGGAGACCAACGAGTGTTTTATCGTAAAAGTTCTAGATAGGAAGGCGATAATGCTTATGCAAGCGATAAAAGATAACATCGAGGAAGGTTCTACAATATACTCGGACTCATGGAAAGCTCATAAAACCGACGAAAGAGCTGCTAATTTCGAACATTTCAAAGTTAATCATAAGTATAACTTTGTAGATCCGGATACCGGCGTACATACACAAAACATTGAGCGATTGTGGAGTTCGACCAAGTGACAAAAGACAACGTGGGACAGCGCGACACCACTTAGATTCTTATATGGCTGACTGAATTCATGTGGCGTCGCGTCGTCTTCACAAAGAGGACATTTGTTTCTATTTTGAGTGCAATTGCAGATTTTGTGCCGCAAAAATAGTTGGTGGCGGAAGCGCCTGGGAGGTTAGGCGGATTTGCGCCAAATTTTATGGTCGACTGGATTTTCCGTAAGTACCAAATATTCTTATATAGTCGGACCTCTATTTAACAAACCTCTATTTTGCGAACTTTTTCTTGGAACCAAGAACATTTTGCGAATTTCTTCCTAAAATAACCTCCAAATAGCGAAGTGCATTCTCTATTTAACGAACTTTTGTTATAAAAAACAAGTTATTAAAAACTTTTGTTATAAAAAAAATACTGTGATCCAGTATTTTTTTTCTCCATATTTCTCAAAATGTTTGTGAACATTTCAAATTTATTATTTTTTTAAACACATTTTATGGTGATCAATGACCTTTAACAGGTTTTAACAGTCGCCAAACTCACCGAGAGCAGTAAAATCGCTGTCGTTGTTTGCATTTTATCCTTTATCCCCCCCCCCCAACTGTCCATTGCAAAGATGCGAGACGTATTATGAGAGAAAACACTTTTTCAAATAAAAAACTCAGACAAAATTAGCAGACTATATCAGTAGTTGAATTTAAGGATGTATGTGGTAATGTATGCCTAAAATTACTTGTTATATTAAATGCGATAATGTCGATAAAATTCCTTAATTTTAATATAAAATTATTTTTTTAATTGAAAATGTAGTGTATTCCCGGACAATGGGAACTAGTATAATATCCCCCCCCCCCCAATGGCGATTTTGGCAATTTTTTTTTGTCGCCAAGCAGAACGCGTGTCTTTGAAACGGGAAATTCCGGAAAGTCCCAAAAATACGCATTTTTTTTTTACTGTACAACCACAGAAAAGCACAAAAAACACATAAATAAAAAAATAAAAGCTGAAAAATAATAAGAAATTTGCTAAGTGGGGGGGACTGCCCCCCCCCCCCGACATAAAGTCAGTATAGTGCAATTAATAATAATTCATTTAAATAAACATAAAATACATCTTGGTTAAATATATATTTCTTGATTAAACATAAATTAAAGCACAAATACAATAGAAAAAGAAATACATGTTGGCAATAGAATTTTTAAAAAACGTATCTATAGCGAAATTTTGTACTCCTCCAAGTTAATCCCCGAAACCATTTCAATAAATTTATTAAAACAATCTACATTTGCCGCTAAACATGATTTTCGAAACATGTACATCGCTAGATAGAATTTAAAATCTGCCTTACGATTGTAACCACGAACCATGCCGAATAGATTTCTTAGTGTTACATTGCTCCCCCCTCCAATAACTTTCCTACAAACAAATGTAAAACCCTCAGAATAAAAACTTTTAACTTTAATCCTCATCTCTGACCCACATTTTTTGCAATTCGTGCCCCAACCTCCAACTGCTATTTAATATTTGACGGAACATTACACCAAAGCATTACACCAAAGTAAAAACCGGTAACATAACAACCAAAACAAAGGGCGCCAGATTTGGCGGGAAATCTCTTGGGGGGGGGGGGGGGAGATATCATACTTGTACCGGATAATGTTTTGTTTCATTCTTGTTTTCCTTGCAGATTTCTTTTTGATGGGAAAGATATATAAAACAAATAGATATTAATTTACAAAATAAAGGTGTGATTACTTTTTTTAATAATATTTAGTATTTATAATTGTAAAATCTGTTTTGTGTAGTTTAAAGTATTTTCATAGGTGAATCTCTATTTAACGAATTTTCCATATAACGAACTTATTTTCGGGATTTAGCGACTTCGTTAAATAGAGGTCCGACTGTACGTTTAAATTTTCCAAAATGTGCTATATTTTTAAAAAGGCTTCGTTATACTTCAAAAATATTCACCAAGAAATTTTTTTTATTTTTTTTTATAAATTACTCTTGATTAATTATTTTCAGATAATTTTCAGTTTGATCACACAATAAATTTAATGAACTTGTTTTGCAGACATGTAAATTTTTGAGTAATCAATTTTCCAACACATTTGCAAGAACACACTCACTGATATTGTGTTTAACTATTTCAAATTTACTGATGTTCTTAAATTACAGGCTTACATCTCTTTTTTTATCTTACCATATGATTAAGGGCGTGTTTGTATTCAAGAATCTTCTCTTCCAGAGAAGATGATACATCAAAATATTTTCCAGATGAACGAGTGATTATGGTACGAGGCAAACTTCCATAAGTTCCTTTCAGTATGTGAATCAAATTCAGCTCGCCAGGTACATTCGATGATTTACGTTCAATAAATAAATTCAACGTCGATGGATTTAGTACTAGCTGTTGTATACCAGTCTGAGATCTTGTCACTGATCGATTTAAACTTGCCGACAATTCATAATTATCGTGTAATCTCCATTTCTCCATTAGTATCAATACAAATACTTTTGATCTGAGAAAAAATTAAGACAAAGAACAAAATTCCGTAAAGTAATGAAAAAAACTCAGGTTTATCAAAATATCTTTTAACTGATTAAGAATTGAAACTGATTTTTCTTCCTTGGATGCAAATATAAGCTTCATTTAAATTCTAGTTTTATATCATTATATTTATTCAATTTTTCTTTTGTTCTTTATTTGTATGACATGCAAGTACAAATCTAAATGAGTCTGTAATTATACCTCTCAACTGTTGAATTGGTTAAGTGTAACTCAAAGTTTTGACTCGGAAAAGTATTCTGGATTACTAGCTGCTATATACGATTTGTAAATTTATGTTTACATTAATTATTCTGATTCAAGTAACTAACAGGTTATATCTAACGTGAAACAGATATATATGAACATGTTGCCAATTCTAATTTTTATTAAAGCATCTCATTCCCAAAATTTCTGACTTTAACGGTGAGTTGTACTTTCATATGCATTCATAAGCTGTTTATGGGGCAATTTGACGCAACGTCACTGATGCAATAGCGTGAAGAACAAAAAGCAGAAAATGGAGGCTATCCATTTTTCAGATTGGAAAAGCTGAAAATTTTCAACAACGTAGGAACCACTAAGGGCCTGTTCACATAGGAGTCCGGTAGCGGAGCATTAAAGGAAAGATGACGTTAAGACGAAAATAAACCAATCATAGCCGTTAAAAATTTCGTTGCTAATCGTTTGGAGGTTTGTCAATGGTTAAATATATTTCAATACTTTAACTTTCCGCTACCGGACTTGCTTATGTAGCCATATATAGGTATATATATATATATATATATATATAGGGTTTTAGTCAACTACTTACGACAACAGTTACATCAGATAAAAGGCAGTTGGATGCGAGTTACTGATTCCTCCATGTAAAAAACGAAGGAATTAGCAGTAACTAGATATCAAACATTTGGCAGAAGAAGCTCTGTTGCTTTCATATACACTGGTGTAAGAAATTAATAGAATTTGCAGACTTCGTCGATAATCTCTAGAACTACTGTACCGATTTTAATGAAATTTGATATGTACATCCATTGATACAATACAAAACAAATAACCATTCAATAATTGTAATACACACGCATGATCGTGCGCAACACTCGTTGGAGTCGGAAGGTATGAAGCAGCGGTTGCAGAATAGACAAAAATGGGTTAATAGATGGGTTAATAGGGGGTATGGTCCCCTCTTACACATATACAGGTCTCGCAGCGTGATTTCATACTTGAAATAAGGCAGTTTATCATTTCCTGTGGCAATTGGTCCCACTCGTTCAGCAACGCTGTTTTCATTCCCTGGATGGTTCTCGGAGGGGAGTTGCCAGTTGCAATTGCCCTCCCCAGAGCGTCCCAGGCATACTCTATAGGGTTAAGGTCTGGAGATCTGGCTGGCCAATCCATCCGGCGAATATCCTCACTCTCTAGAAATTCGTCGACCAGAAGAGCTCTATGTGGCCTCGCGTTATAATCCATTAAAATGAACTCGGGGCCAACTGCACCCCTGAAAAGGCGAACATAGTGTTGTGATGATAATTAATAGTTTTGGAAGTGATTAAAGTTAATATTAATATCGGGTATTCAGATAAATAAATTAGTAAAGTAAGTGAATAAGTAAGTAAATTTTAGTAACGATTGTGCTTTGTTTAATCAATTTATTAAGCCTCTGCTAAATATATGTAAGGGTTATACTTGTGGTGATCAGATATTAATTGATTTGATTAATGTCATCGCATTTGGAGAAGGTGCGCAAGTTTCTCTAAATGTTTTGACATTGAGAAGAATTAAGTTTGAAATAGATCATCACAGGTTATACCTTATTATTGTTAATATTGATAAATTAATAAGTTTTATTTATGAACCTTGTGAATGGTTGGCATATTTTTTTATTGTTTTTTTTTGGCTGGCGTTTTGTAATTTAAATGGTAAAGGTCTTAGAAATATTCTTTGTTTTTTTTCTATCCTTAAAAAAATGACCCAGCGCCTAGCAACAGTTTTGAAAGCCTCCCCCACTATCGGTAACCCAATACGTCCGCTAAAGCCCTTTTTCGAACGGGGAGAAATCTTGGAAGGTCAGATGGAAGGCGCGCAGGGATACATCGCCGGGTGGATGACCAGGCCGCCAGGAAATTAAAATAACCAACAAGAACGAGATGAGGGGTGGAAAAAAAATTAATTGTATAAACAATTGCAGAGTGCAAGAGTGCCACCTGTAGCCTTCCCCCCTCATTTCGGCCATTACAATTCACTGAGCATCAAAGAACTATTTGGTGTGGAGGATGGTTTCACCGGACTGAGGGAAAGTGTGACAAGGTGCTGACTCGGAGCGCGGGAGTTTGAAGGGAGAAGATTTCTGGATCCTGGACGTGGAGGCGAGGGCGAAAAGACCGAGGGGTCGGGGCTGGAAGCTCTGGCCTCGATACAACGCTAAGATCCCGACGATGAAGTGACGCGACGGGTGAATTTCTTTTCTTTCCTTTACTTCTATAAATTCTATCCATAACCTCTCTACCTTTGATTAAAGCTGCAGCAACATCATTAAGATTAGATTTAAATGTAAAATTGAAATTAAGATGAGCAATTGCATATAGAATAATTCAGGTTTTTTTTTTATATATTCGCCAGCCATTTCATTTTGAATTGTCATTGTATATATTTTATTGTGTTGCGAGGATATAGAAGTTGGTTTTTATAGCAATTGTATTATTGATGATTTAATATTGGTATCCCAAAAAATGTTTAATAGAACTGATTACCAGATTGGTGGTAATATTGTTAATGTAATCGGAAGGAATAAATTTGTTATGTTAAAGTATATCTTTGTCATGTCGGTCCTTGCCTTTTTAGTAAAATTTCTGATTTTCAGCTTTAGGTTTTGTTTTTATTTCAGCAGATATGAAGCTTTTTCTTTTAGGTGAGATAATTTTATTTCTAGGTGTTCTCCAAGGTTAAGTAATTTTATTAGATTTAATTTCATTTTTCTTTTGGCTCATTATTCACCACAGTGAAGCATTCAGTTCGAACCAGTGTTAATTATAATTATTAATTGTTTATGGGTTATTGCATTTAAAAATAACACAACGCAACTTACCATCTATCTTAAAATGTACTAACCACTAATGGCCAAATGGCAAATATTGTTGTACTTAAATTTAACTGAAACCCCACTTTAATTAGTAGGAGTCATTCCTACCTTCATTAATTAATTTATTAATTAGCAATATAATATTAATAAGTTTAAAATTAAAATAAACCCCCTAACACAAAAGATCAACGCCACAAATGGCGCCTGTGTCCTACCCACGCTGTGCCATTTTTTTTTCTTCAAATGGTACCAGTTGTGAAGACTGTTTGCAAATGAGCCATTTTTTTTTCCATTATCCTTTCTTTCGGTGAGACGGCATGACATATTAAATTTTGGTATAGTAGAGGCTTAATCTTATTTTGGCACGGATTTTTTGGTTCATATTATTTTTATGTGTTTATGGTTATTATTATTTCTGATATTTTAAGTTGAAATTTTTCTTACATTCCTATATTTTGTGCAATTATTTTGAATATTGATTTTTTTTTCATTTTGAATTATTGAACGATATAAATGTTTTTTTGGTGTTTTACTTAAGAGTATTGTTCTGTTAGTGCATTTAAGGATACATTTTTGATTCGAATGTTTACATTCCTATATATTTTGCTTTTATATTGAATATTGAATATTTTTTTAACATCTCTAAACATTGATAGATATTTGGAACTAATATTTTAATTGGTATTTTGTTGTTTTAACGTTTTCTATTGCTATGCTAGTGGTTTTAAGTATAATATTTGATTTGAGATGCTAAATTGGGTATGTTTTACAATGTCTCCCATAGTATATTTGCATGCTAAGTATTGATAAATTTTGATTGCAATTCTACATGTCAGATAATTTTTTCCCTATTTTGGGCTTCATATCACGAGTTTTTTTTGTCTTGCCAGGTGCTAAGTTTTTTCTGCTTTCGTCTTGCCATTTAGAGCTGGTCTCATGGTAAAACGGGAAGTAAAATTGGTTTCGGTTCTTGGACAGATTGAAAATTACATTAAAAGTTTTCATATAATAGTTAATGATTTTTTTTTCACACGAAATTAGTTACAATTGGGTTTAAGATTCAAACTTCAATGTCACAGACTGGGAAATTTGAATGCTGTGGTCATTTCAGTACCTAATAAATTCAGTTTCTTATGTCGGGTATATGTTTGGACTTAATACCAGTTGGGTTTGGTTAGAAATTTAATTAAGATTGGGGTTAATATTCAACTTCAATGTCCCAGGCTGGGAAATTTTGAATGTTGTGGTCTTTCAGTACCTAATAAGTTCAGTTTCTCATGTCAGAGATTTGTTGAATTCAATACCAGTTTAGTTTTTTTTTGCAGAGTTTTAGCTTAATTTAATATTGTTTAATTTCTTTTGTAATGCATACTAAAGCGTCCGAAAATTTTGTTTATGTGTAGGGTTGATGTTAAATTTTTTTTGGTGCTCTTGTCTACAATGTTTCATGTGCATATTCTGTTTTGAACGGATCAGCATGACTTTTGGGGATCGACTGTGATTCGATTCGACCGGTTTTTGTTTATTTAAGTAGGGCATACGGTTTTTTGAATAAGTTTGGTTATGTTATTTTAGTAGGTATGCTTGCGTTGGTCTGTTCAGTTCGGTTCATGCAATTAAACGTTAGACAGGGCTTCTTGGGTTAATCATTATTTTTACTAAGCATATTAGAATTTCATTGCCGCGAGGGACGAAGAGTCTCTCTTCGCAGGCTGGAATTACTTTTGGTTTGGTAGGAGTAAATGGTGGAGTAGTTAAATATTGGTTTCAAAATTTTATCATTTGCTTAGTTTTGTAATGTGTACTAAGGTGTCCAGGAGGTTAATGAACGTTAGACATGGCTTCAGATTTTAATCATTAATTTTTACTAAGCTTATTAGAATTTCATTGCCGCGAGGGACGAAGAGTCTATCTTTGCAGGCTGGAATTAAAATTGGTTTGGTAGGAGTAAATAGTGTAGTTAACGATAGGTCTCAAATTTCTATCAATTACCTGGTTTTGTAGTGTATACTAGGGTGTACGGGAGGTTAAAATTTTTTATTTGTTATATGTACGGTTAAAGTTGTAAATTTTGTACACCTGTCTCACATGTTTCATATACATATTTTGAGGTTGAACAGCAAACATGTTAATTTTGATTGAACAGTGATAATGAATTTAGTAAGAGAGAATTTTGTATTGAGTTTTGTTCGAAGAGGTTTTGTTTATTTGTGTTAAGCATACGTTTTTTTTTTTAAATTTGTTTCGGATTGTATGCTATGGTCGCACTGTCAATTTCAAATTAAGGAAATAAACTGTGGACAGGATGTAATGTTTTTGAACTGATTGTTTTAACCGAGGATGATTACTTTACTATGCAGTTTTTTTAGTGTATATGGTTTAATTTCAAATTGAGCATACAGTTGTGGTAATGAAATGTTTTAGATATATGTTAGGTGTTCAATGTTTCATTTTTGCTTGCTTTATATACAATTGTGGTAATAAAATTTTTTTCGGGTAGTATGCTACATGTTCCATGGTTTATAATTTTGTTTAATAAGTAATCTCTCATGTATATGTGTTTTGTTATGTGACCCGGGTCGAATGGGAACAATATATCACATTGTGTAATGTAATTCTATACTTTAATCAATTCTTTTAATTTGTGAAATTTTTCCACGGTGATCTGTGTTTTTTTTATAAAAAAAAAATTTGTGCCAAATTTTTTTTTCTCGCGGAAAAGGAGGTATTTGTTGTGATGATAATTAATAGTTTTGGAAGTGATTAAAGTTAATATTAATATCGGGTATTCAGATAAATAAATTAGTAAAGTAAGTGAATAAGTAAGTAAATTTTAGTAACGATTGTGCTTTGTTTAATCAATTTATTAAGCCTCTGCTAAATATATGTAAGGGTTATACTTGTGGTGATCAGATATTAATTGATTTGATTAATGTCATCGCATTTGGAGAAGGTGCGCAAGTTTCTCTAAATGTTTTGACATTGAGAAGAATTAAGTTTGAAATAGATCATCACAGGTTATACCTTATTATTGTTAATATTGATAAATTAATAAGTTTTATTTATGAACCTTGTGAATGGTTGGCATATTTTTTTATTGTTTTTTTTTGGCTGGCGTTTTGTAATTTAAATGGTAAAGGTCTTAGAAATATTCTTTGTTTTTTTTCTATCCTTAAAAAAATGACCCAGCGCCTAGCAACAGTTTTGAAAGCCTCCCCCACTATCGGTAACCCAATACGTCCGCTAAAGCCCTTTTTCGAACGGGGAGAAATCTTGGAAGGTCAGATGGAAGGCGCGCAGGGATACATCGCCGGGTGGATGACCAGGCCGCCAGGAAATTAAAATAACCAACAAGAACGAGATGAGGGGTGGAAAAAAAAATTAATTGTATAAACAATTGCAGAGTGCAAGAGTGCCACCTGTAGCCTTCCCCCCTCATTTCGGCCATTACAATTCACTGAGCATCAAAGAACTATTTGGTGTGGAGGATGGTTTCACCGGACTGAGGGAAAGTGTGACAAGGTGCTGACTCGGAGCGCGGGAGTTTGAAGGGAGAAGATTTCTGGATCCTGGACGTGGAGGCGAGGGCGAAAAGACCGAGGGGTCGGGGCTGGAAGCTCTGGCCTCGATACAACGCTAAGATCCCGACGATGAAGTGACGCGACGGGTGAATTTCTTTTCTTTCCTTTACTTCTATAAATTCTATCCATAACCTCTCTACCTTTGATTAAAGCTGCAGCAACATCATTAAGATTAGATTTAAATGTAAAATTGAAATTAAGATGAGCAATTGCATATAGAATAATTCAGGTTTTTTTTTTATATATTCGCCAGCCATTTCATTTTGAATTGTCATTGTATATATTTTATTGTGTTGCGAGGATATAGAAGTTGGTTTTTATAGCAATTGTATTATTGATGATTTAATATTGGTATCCCAAAAAATGTTTAATAGAACTGATTACCAGATTGGTGGTAATATTGTTAATGTAATCGGAAGGAATAAATTTGTTATGTTAAAGTATATCTTTGTCATGTCGGTCCTTGCCTTTTTAGTAAAATTTCTGATTTTCAGCTTTAGGTTTTGTTTTTATTTCAGCAGATATGAAGCTTTTTCTTTTAGGTGAGATAATTTTATTTCTAGGTGTTCTCCAAGGTTAAGTAATTTTATTAGATTTAATTTCATTTTTCTTTTGGCTCATTATTCACCACAGTGAAGCATTCAGTTCGAACCAGTGTTAATTATAATTATTAATTGTTTATGGGTTATTGCATTTAAAAATAACACAACGCAACTTACCATCTATCTTAAAATGTACTAACCACTAATGGCCAAATGGCAAATATTGTTGTACTTAAATTTAACTGAAACCCCACTTTAATTAGTAGGAGTCATTCCTACCTTCATTAATTAATTTATTAATTAGCAATATAATATTAATAAGTTTAAAATTAAAATAAACCCCCTAACACAAAAGATCAACGCCACAATAGGTCTTCAGGACTTCATCCTTATATCTCACACCAGTCACAGTGCCTATTTCAAAGACATGATGTGCGGCCATCCAACATGATGCCTGCCCAGACCATTAAACCTCCTTCGCCATAATGGTCGATTTCGCGGACATTGGAGGGTAGGTAGCGGATCCCTGGTTCTCTCCATATGAACGTACGGCGAGAATCAGTGTTTAGGCTGAACCGGGACTCATCAGTGAAGAGAAAGGTCGCCCATTGATCCATACTCCAATCTTTATGCTCTCATGATAACTGCACCATGATAAACGGAGTCTCCTGTTCGTAGAAGTGAGCGGGACGCAGACAGCAGGTCTTCTTGCAAACAACCCTCTCTCATGAAGTCTTTTGGAAACAGTCACCCTTGATACACGGGTTCCTGTGACTGCATACACGTCACGAGAGAGCTGAGAAGCTGTAGCACTCCTGTTACGCCTCGCTATAATCTACAAATGGCGATCTTCTCTGGCCGTCGTGGCTCTTGGACGACCTTGCCCAGGCTTTCTCTCGATGGATCCGGTATCCTGGAACTGTTTACATAAGTTACACACGACGCTGGGCGTTAAATTGAACTCTCTACAAATTTGGACTTGAGATTGGCCTGCTTCTAGCCTCCCCACAATTCGCCACCTCATTACATCATCTAAACGTTGGTGGTTACTCATTTTTACTGTTACAATTTGAAATTAACCGATTGCTGCAAAATAACACCATCTATTAACCCATTTTTTTGTTTATTCTGCAACCGCTGTTTCATACCTTCCGACTCCAATGAGTGTTACTCACGATCATGCGTGTGTATTACAATTATTGAATGGTTATTTGTTTTGTATTGTATGAATGTTTGTACATATCAAATTTCATTAAAATCGGTACAGTAGTTCTAGAGATAATCGACCAGGTCTGCAAATTCTCTTAATTTCTTACACCAGTGTACATCACCGTCCCAATTTCAACGATTATACTGTCCAAAACTACTGATGACCTGTCAAGCGCCCGTACCTAACGAGTGGCAAAGCAACTCGTGGCCAGCAGGGCCCTCATGTTCTAACTTTTATGAATTTTCCTCAAGAAACAACAGAGAAGCCACTACAGTGCCCTTTACATCGTATCCCTCCATCGTGTCCATTTATTTATTACTCAAATACAATTCAAGTACAAAATGCAAACCCCACTTGAGTTGCAAACAATAAATCACTCTACTAGAGTGCTGCATATAAATGTTAGGAAGTAAAATTTATAATATGCATGTATTAGTATAAAAATTAGAACGAAGTATTAGTCTCAACACATTTCACAGTACCAATCCTTAACAATTTTTCTAAAGTATCAAATACAATCTCCCATGGCACCTTCCCTGGAACCATCATTAACATTACAATGCAACAAGTTAAATACACATGGTACATATACAGTGATAAAAGAACTCACATAACTAAGGAATACAATATCCATATATCACATGTATCACTAAAAAGCGTATACCGCCCCAGATATACAAATAAACCACCCAGCATACTCACAACAACAAATGGAACAAATATAAAAATATAACAAAAGTCATGAGTGTCCAACTCACACCATAACACATGGTAACAGACCACCGGGAGGCCTACCGCCCTCTCTTTGAGGCCCCATAGTCGGTTCTACTTACTAACCGATTCACTTCGAATTTATACCTAGGACAGCTTGGGTTCGTACGTAAATGATTAACTACTTCTCGTAGCCAATCTTTATTATTTATTCGGTCCTTTTCGTGGTAAAAGTTGTAATTAATACATTGCATCTCCTCCTTGATCTCGTGAGACCCTCTGCATCTCTTACAACACTTTTATGTAAAATCGACAAACCTTGGCTATATGCCCGTAGCTCCAACATATGAAGCATATTACCGGTTTTAGGTACTCTCTAATATTGAATTTCTTCCAGTCAAGCTTCACCTTTTTGAGCTTTTCGACTTTCTTAAACGCTTCTCTCTTTATGCTCAATATCCAGTTCTCTCCATATTGCGTTTCATACTCCGTAACAACACTTATATCACCATCTTTTAACTCCTCATTTTGAGCAATCAGCTTCTTCTTAAATACTTCTTTATCATACGTATCTCTAACGCCAAACACGATAAGATGCGATCTCCTTCTCTTCGGTTTTTCAGTTTTATAATTCTTATCCAACTGATCTATGGCCTTGAACTCCGCAATCAACTTATCCACATCATTCTCTTTGTCTGTCCCTATGACAATACCAGCATTTTTTATCCTCCTGCAGACCGTGATGCCTATTTTCAACTTTTTAGGATTTATCAACTCCTGAACTTGCTCCTTCGTTACATCCGACGATTGCTTTTCCTCTTTGGGAACAATTTTTACTACATTCACACCATCTCCTCTCTTCTTGCTCTTTACAATTTTTTCTATGGGCGCCTTCTTCGTTACCTCAGCGTAACTTGTCACTTTCCTTTTCTCTAATTCCCTGTTTTGCCCGATTAAGTACATAATAAGCCTTTATTGTACTTTTGGGAGTCTACTATCGCCGCAATATCGTCATTTAGAGTCCGCGCTCCATTTGGAAACGCTTATAATATTATTGAGTTTCTTAAATTTCTCACTTATGATCTGTTTATCTAGCACTCTCTTCCTCTGGACTCTCTTTCCTTTTCTCCATAGTGAGGGATTTCATCTTTCCTTACCCCAATCCCGTTAGCAGGTAGTCTTTCGACCACCCCCCAGGGCCCACCACAAGTAGGTGCCGGTAGGATTAATGCTACCTATTTAATGCGACTTTAAAAAAAAACTTAACCTTGAAATATTCCATAACCACAAAGAGTTATCGAATTTATAGCTTTCCGAAAAATGACTCGTATATGATAGCATGGGGATGGCCCCAAACTGTGTTGTTTTCAATTAGCACTGACGCAATTGTTCAGAAATGTATTTTCTTGTGTATTCTAGTATTCCATGCGTTTTACAGCAAACATTTTGCACTTTGCAAAGATATACATCTAGAACTCACCCTGCAGCTTTGGACCTAGGTTTCTCCCTTGTTATGGGCTCCTCGGCGTAGCATAGCCGATAACTACGCCGGTAGAAAACAAATTGCAAAAAAAACGGAAATTTTCTAAATTTCTACAGGTGAGAGGCAAAGGATCCAGCCCACAACGGAAAGAAATATCGTCCATCACGTAACGCGGAACAAAATTTAGAGTGCTTGAAGAGGAAAAACTGCATAGTAGTCCAGTCAATGAGTGCTCAAAAGAGCGGTGTAGAGTGCATGGAATATGCGAGAATTTTTGAGTTCAGGACTTTGTTAGGAGTAGTTAGTAGGTAAACATACTAAAAGTCCCCGCCCCTGAGAGGTAAGCTAAAGGGGGAGGGGGGTGGAAATGTTCCATTTTTTGGTTTTTCACTTGTATCTCGGAAACGATGCCCTGTAGAAAAAAAATTTTAAATATGAAAATGAAAGCTTATTAAATTTCCTATAAAATTGTGAATATACATATTTGTCGAATTCCCAACGGTTTTCGAGATATACGTTATTGAAAATCGATAATTTTCGAAAAAATCATTTTTACCTCACTCTTTTTGTCAAACATTTGCTTCTAGTGCCTCCCACGATCGTTTCTCAGAAAAATTGTCATAGACGAAGTTGTAGAACATTAAATTTCCTTCAATTTGATATAGACTTTTGCCACTTTTTCTTCAACCAATGAAAAGTTATAGTATTTCTAACATGTACGCTCAATTTCGATGTTGTTCTAGAAATGAGTATGTTGAGAGCCTGTTGCATTTTAACTGCTGTAACTTTCTATCATGATGAATAACAACACTTTAACAATTGAAATTAGGTAATTGTAATTGAAACACAACACTTTTTTATAATTATAGCTTTTATTATTGTAATGTTTTTGTCAGGTGAAGTTGATTAATAACAACTAATGGTGGTAGGGGTAGAAAGTTCGAGAATATTCCAGGCTTTCTCCTCGATATGAAAAGGGCGCCGACAGGCTAGAATGTTCCACCCTTCTTCTGTTACGTTCTTATCTTCTTTGAAGGAGCAAGCCGCCCGTTTCAGACCCTTCTACCCTTTTATTTCCAGTTATTTTCTTGACAATTATTTTACTATTTCGTTTTTACAACATTTAAATATAAAATTAATACATTTAAATTAATTTAAAAAATACAATTCTTGAAATTCAATGAATCCAAATTATTATTTAAAAATAATTAATAAAAATTTAACGTAATATTATCAAAAATATAATTCTTGAAAATTAATGAATGGGCTTTGCCAGAGTAGTGTGGGGTGATTTTCTTGTTGAAAATACCTTGTCAAACATGATATTAGACGAAGTCGAACTCTCGGAGGAAGAGCAGACATGAATCAGCACCCTTTCGTTAGATTTCCTCTCCGAGCCTCCCTCATTAAATTCTTTGAACCAAAACTAATTACCCGAATTAGTGGCTATCAAATTTGGGGAAGCGATGGCCAGGATCAGCAACAATGGACCCACTGAAATGCTATGGATCCAGTACTTCAAAATGGTGAGTTTGGTAAAGGAGTAGATCCATGCAGAGAGGTCTAGTGATTTCCTTGCTCACCTGAACTGCTGTAAGCGAATGATACCCTATTTTCACGCTGCTGGACAAATCCCGCATGTCACGTCTTGCCACTTATATGTACAGGATATGGAAAGCCTCTCTATTGACACCAGAGGAATACGAGAAGTTCGCGAATAAAGGCTACTTCACAACGAAAAGAAAAGACCGGTTCTGGTGCGGCATGTGGTCATACAAGACCATCGAGACAACCTTGATGTGGTCATTCTCAAGACGAGAGGGCATGACCCGTGGTAGAGGTATGACAGATAGTGCTCTCAGTAAATGGGTAATTGGGATGACTTAACCTCAAGACATCTGCTTCACTCGAAGAATATTGTGATGTTTTGTTTTCATCAAGCGAGCAGCAGAAGGATTTTGGAGAAGCTCTCCAAAGTCGAGACGCAAGTGACATTGGCAAGCTTACACCATGGTTTGATAACTACCCTCCACTTCTGAGACCGAGAAAATCATGTCAATAGTGACAGGAGTCATGGGAGATGATACAAGCTTATGTCATGATGCAGTTACAATTGGCAAACAAGCAATGGCAAAAATGGAAAATTTGCCATTCACAAATATCAAACTATCACGGAAAGATCGCGCACTTCCTCTTTCCTCAATGAATTCGACAATCAAGATTAACAATGAAAAAGTTGTTGGGGATCCATTCTTGCTTTTTCAGCGAATTTCCATTACCAAGAAATCGGACGAGGATTTGAAGAATTATACGCAATATGAACTGACTCCCTACCCCTGGCATTCATCAACGAAAGTGAAATGAGGAAGTGCAGAAAGTCAGCATATACACACTGTTTAAGCAAATTGATAAGGATGTTGATTTAACTACCTTTGAATTTGTTGTTAATGGGGATACCTACTCCACAAAGTTGTTTGGCAAAAAGAGACAACTGTATCAACCATTTGTGATGGTTATGTTAGATTTCTGAAGACCCATTATCATGGTAGAGGTTGTACAGTGGTTTTTGATGGGTACACTAACACATCAGAGAGCACGCAGCTGAACAGAGTCGATGATATCGGCTCAGGAGATGTGTGGACATCAATGTCAGTTTGGAAAGTGAAATTAAAGTCAAACAAAGAGGATTTCCTCTCCAACTTTCATAATAAGAGTCAGCTGATAAACCTGCTGATGATGCAGCTGCAGAAAAAATGGGATAAATACTCTCCAAGCTTCAGGTGCTGACTGATATTGGGAAGACAGCTATCAACAAATCGCAAAATTCCTCGGTTGCTGTTATTGGAGTGGAAGTCGACTTGGCTGTTCTCTTGGTAGCCAAAACCCCAACTGATCGCAACATTCTGCTGCTAAAACCTGGCAGAGGAAAGGTCAAGACGAGTGTATATTCCTCTTAATAGCTGCAGTAGGATTTTAAAATGAAAGACAATGCCCATTTGTTATTCCTACATGCATTCACAGGCTGTGACACAACATCCGCAGCGTATCGCAAGAGTAAAGTGGGTTTTGTCAAAATATACCAGAAGTCCAAAATCATACAACGTGCAGCTGAGGTATTTGCCAGCGGTTATTCTTCTCCTGACTCCATTGAGACAGCTGGGATCATGAGTACTCTCTCATGGTATGGCGCTCTTGCCACAGAAAAATCCCTCAACGAGTTCCGCTACAAATCATTTATCAAAGCAGCTGCAAACATGAAGCCTGATCCCTCAATTCTCCCTCCAACTGAAGGAGCTGTTAAGCAGCATGCATTCCGGACGTACCACCAAGTACACCTGTTGTTAGGGAAGGAACCTAATGGTGGGGTGCCGAATTGGGGCTGGAAGAGTAGGAATGACCAACTAGTTCCAAAACTCTCAAAGTTTGATGCTGCCCCGGACGAAATCTTGAAGATGACTTTTTGTTCATGCACGAAAGGATGTGACAGTGGTAGGTGTGGTTGTAGAAAAGAATCATGTCACATGCCTGAATTGCAAGGGCAATTGCAACAACGGAGTTGCAATATTAATTCAGGAAGAAGGTGAAGACGACGACATCGCTACTCTACCAATCTCTTTGGACGACGTCTCCACTGCTGAAGAAGATGAATGAGTCTCGACACTTACGCCTCAAGAAAACCAAGATGTTGCCTTGAATGCACATTTTTTTTTTCATTTTAGAATTACTATCAGTCTATAAAAATACTTTCATTATATGATTCGTAATAATATAATTAAAGATATAACTATAAAAATTTGTTGTGTTTCAATCGCAATTACCTTTTTTCCATTGTTAAAGTGTTGTTATTCATCATGTTAGCAAGTTACAGCAGTTAAAATGCAACAGGCTCTCAACACACTCATTTCTAGAGGAACATCGAAATTGAGCGTACATGTTAGAAATACTATATCTTTGAATTGGTTGAAGATAAAGTGGCAAAAGTCTATATCAAATTGAAGGAAATTTAATGTTCTACAACTTCGTCTATGACAATTTTTCTGAGAAACGATCGTGGGAGGCACTAGAAGCAAATGTTTGACGAAAAGAGTGAGGTAAAATGATTTTTTTCGAAAATTATCGATTTTCAATAACGTATATCTCGAAAACCGTTGGAAATTCAACAAATATGTATATTCACAATTTTATAGAAAATTTAATTAGCTTTCATTTTCATATTTAACATTTTTTCTACAGTACTTCGTTTCCGAGATATAAGTGAAAAACCAAAAAATGGGACCTTTCCACCCCCCTCCCCCTTTAGCTTACCTCTCAGGGGCGGGGACTTTTAGTATGTTTACCTACTAACTACTCCTAACAAAATTCTGAACTCAAAAATTCTCGCAAATTTATGCACTCTATAATTCATTCATTGACTGGACTAATAGACCACTGTGCCCTCGTTGGAAGGAACACGTGCAATGATTTACATTTGTATAACCACAATGGATAGATTCTCTCCACTGTGGGCTGGAGGACGAATAGCTGGTTTAAAGAGATATTCAGATTTTAACGCTGACAAATTTTTGGGAACGAAAGACCACCCGTGATTTCATTTCTCTTGAGACCGATGTATCGGAAAAATGTGTCACAGATTGGATGAGTTTTTGAGATTTTGCATAGATTTATGAGAAGTAATATGTGTGCACGAAAATCGTATGATTGGGGGGAAGGGGGGGGGGGGGGGGGGTCCTGGTGTGATGGTGGAAATCGATAGTTCGGTAAGAGGAAATACAATCGTAGTAAATGGAACCTGGGTGTTCGGAGAAGTTGAAAGGGGTCTGACGGGTGTTTATTTGAGGTTCTGGAGAAAATAACTGAGAAAACTGTTCTTGATGTTATTAAAAGAAACATAAAGCTGGGTTATATAATTGATTCCGATTGCTGGAAGGCGTATAATTGTCTTCAAGACGAAGGTTTTATCCACCTTTCAGTTAATCACGGTGTGACATTTAAGGAACCTGTTTCTGGGGCTCACATAAACACGATTGAGGGTTGTGGAGCTCCATTGAAAGATCTCTGCATGGAACTCGCACGTGTAACAATCAATTTAATTCTTATCTAGCCGAGTTCACGTGGCACAAAAATAATCCTCAATATCAGTTCCTTAAAGAAGGTTTAACCTCCGTCAGATAACTAAATAAATCAACAACAAAAAAATTTTAAATATTTTTTTTTAAAAATTTAAGAAACATTTATTTAAAAAATATAAAAACAATAAATCTACTGGAGAAAGATTTCTCGAGAAAGGAAAGTGTTTATATTTTTTATTTATCATATAATACATATTTAATAACGTTAAAATTTGTATTTTATTTTTTGTAACCAATGCGGAGGCATTTGTAATCAAACATTGGCCTATACTACGTCGCAATTTTACTGCCCATTTTATTATGGGGGCACCATATAGGCGGACTGCATTAGCCCCTATGAAGGGACGACACAAACGGGGGCATTTTTCGTGGCGCAACGCCGGGATTCGATCTGAGCACCCTCAGCACCGGAAACCAGCGCGCTGTACCACAGGGCCGCCACAAGCCCAATTTCTATTTTAAATTGCTAAAATTTGTTTTGTTTTGATATGTTGATAATTTTTGCCTACTTACGATAAATACCGATAGCTTGGCGATATCTTCTAAAAAGTCGCCAAAGTCACCAACCTGCACCCAATAAGTAATTTTTGCTCTGATCTTTAATTGGCATAAGACATAAAATATTTTCTCTGGTTTGTGAGTTTTAGGTATATTGATCTCAGAAGGTCAACATACTCAGTACCTACAGAATATTTAGCGTTTCAAACATCAAGAGTTTCATAGGCACAGACAGACCTGAAAAAAATTACATCATAGGATTACAACAGTTGTACTATTTACTTGAATCTTGCAAGCAGTTTCATCTATAAATATCTCTGATTTATAGATACTTACTCAGAATCTATAAATCTGGGATATTTATAGGTGCTGAGCATCTCTAAACATCTCTGAATTATTTCATTTTGATTATTTTGGTTCATGACCTTGTCGTTTCTACAGCTGGTTTTTTTTAAGGACTTATCCGTTTTGCGTTGTAAAAGACTCCTTCTGTGATCACGTACCAGACTTGTAACGTGACAGTGTTTGTCGTGACCTTCAGTGCCTTCGTATGGCTTTTCACTATTCCCACGCAAAATTTTCAAGAAAAAAAATTTCCTTTGCAAGCCTTAACAACTATACTCAGTGAATTAAAAAAAAAATTAAAACTTTTAATTGGGTAAATAATACAGCAAAGTTAAAATTTTATGACCGATATTCTCAACACGTTATTGGCCTCCTTTCTATATAATTCTTTACTTTTCAGATAGCTTTGAAAGCTAACGGATTTTTTTCTGTAAAATATTGTAACTTTTTGACTGCATTAAATTACTTTCGAAAAGTCAAGACGCTGTGCCACATATTCAAGGTTTTGATAAGCAGGTGAGTTTGAGAACAAGTTCATCGCGAGGTTCTTTTGCTGATAGTGCGAAGCAAAATATATTTAAATTAATTTTGGGGCCACCAGCGATTATTACACCAGCGATATCGCCGTATGACGTCATATCACTGAAGACTTCTTGAAAGTCCTTCCGAAAGCTTTTTTGAGTCCTAGAGAGCTATGCTTTACCAAATACAGAGGCTGTTCGCACATTTTTTAGACGATTTTGGTAGGCGGTAATAAAAAATCGTATGCTGCAAAAGAAATAATTGCCATTGTACTATGTTTTTAAAAGTCAAAATTATCGTCTGCGGCTTGAAAGTTTCGTTTTTATTCAAAATGGCGTTTTTAACAAAGCAGTGGTTCGAAGGCTACATTTATGCTCTTTCCGAAGAGAAATATGCATACTCCGTTATCCAAAAACGATGTGAGAGTCATGATTTTGTGATATCTAAAGCGTCGATAGGTAATATCGTCAACAAGAAAGGAAAAAAACGTCAAATTGGAGCCTCAAGTGGGACAAAAATTCCAAACAAGTATCCAAGGAAAAAACGGACATCTTCGACTATTGCAAAGGTACGTTGTTTAATGTTAAAAGAAAATCCCCCTAGTCAAAGGACAGTTACAAAATCATTAAAATGATCGGTGTCCACTGTAAACAAAATGATAAACGTTGATTTAAATCTTAAGAAAGCGAAAAAACTCAATGTGCATCGTCTTCTTCCACATCATATCGCTGAACGCAGGACACGCTGCAGAATTCTATATGAGAAACACTTATCCAAAGAAAAATGGAAAACAATTGTCACAATAGATGAATCATGGGTGTATTTAAATGATTGCAACAAAAAAAGAGCCATTTATTATCATAAAAGGGGAGAAAAAATTTAAGTGCATGGTTCAAAGAATCGAAAGAAAGTTTTTCTAAGGGATTCATGATTGTTGCTGGTTTTTCTTATAATGGCAAGTTAAAAATAAAGAGAGTGGAAAAAAATGTCAAGATTAACTCCAAATACTATCAGGAACATATTTTATCGCCAATTTTTCTGAATGAAATACCATCGCTTTACCCACAGTGCCATCAATCTGTGAGACTCCATCAGGACAAAGCTAGCAGTCACACATCAAAATCCACTGTAAATTTCCTAAAAGAAATGGAACAAAAAACTGGTATCAAGGCCATACCCTTCACTGATATCCCTACTAAATCTCTCGATATCACCTATGGATTTTTGTGCTTTCGGACTTTTAAAATCTGCATTATTCAAGCGTCGTCCCAAAACCCTTACAGGACTCTGGGAAGCTGTTCAGGGGGAATGGGATAGAATACCTCTTCTGACACTTCAAAAGGCATTATTATCCTGGAAATTGCGGTGTCGAAAGATAGTTCATAATAAGGGATGTCAAATAGAACATTTAAAACACAAGAATTTTATGTAATTTAGTTTTGTGAATACAATATGCATCGTCTAAAAAATGTGTGAACAGCCTCTGTACCATACAAATCGTACACGGGGGCGCAGGTTTTAAGTTACTCGTGAAAGCGAGACATCACCGAAACAGCCTTACGAGCTTATCGTTTTTTCGGCTCCTAATTTGCAATAACTTGCACTAGAGACGCAATCAATTCATCTTTAGTGCCGGTGCACACTTGCGGCAAAAGTACTCGGGACGCTGCGATATGTTCACTATGCGTGGAACGCCGTTCCAGTGCACATTTTCGCGGTGATAGGCGTCAGCGGCAGTCTCTCGTTTGCCACCAACCGAGATGGATCGTACGCGCGCCCAATTATTTTTTAAAAAAAGTTGTTTTTTCTTACTTAGTCTACAAGCATGCTCATCGTGAAAATAGAATTAGAAAAAAGAAGCACTGGATCCATCCATACAACAGAGAGAGACAGGCCCTGATTTTCCTTTAGGCCCGGTAAGCCGAGCCCCAAAATTTTTATTTTAAAAGAAAAGAAAGAAAAAATTCCCAATTCAATTTTTTTTTTTTTTTTTTACCTTTTTTAATAGCAATTTTTTTTTACATCCTTTCAAATTTGATTGATTGGTTCATTATATGTATAGTTATATGTATAGTTCATCATACGTATGTTATAATGTATATAAGGAATTAATAATTTTTTCTGATTGCATTGTATTGGTGTTTTAATGATGAAGTTAATATGTTGTATTACTTTTTGTTATTTGATAATGTTCTAGGCTTCTACGCTTCAAATAGCCAATTCTTGGTAAAATGGTACTTTCATAATGATTTATGAGTATTTTTTTTGTGTGTCAATTTTGGAAATTTTACGCCCATATCAGTGTTAGGGGGCCCCCATCCCGAGTTGTGCCTATAGTCCAGAATTTTCTAAACCGGGCCCTGGCGAGAGGTACTTGAAGGGAGCGTTTAATGTATGCTTGATGGATCTCAGGGAAGATGGTGAAAAGTTTTTTAATTATTTTCGGACGACCCACTTAAAATAAACTTAAATACTTGACCATCTAAAATTTTTTTATCTAATGTACTTATTTTAATAAAAGTTGTAAAAAATTATACTTAATGGTTGTATTTTTTTCATTCTCCGTTTTTTGGCGCTTGGATATAATATTCTCAATAATGGTTTTACAAAGATTTTCCCAAGCAGACTGTTTCTGTATTCGGTCTTTATAGTCCTCATGACTAACATCCCAAATTATCGGGCGAGATTTTACTTTGTCGATGAAAAGTTCGACATCCACATTTTCATCAGACATTCTGTAAAGAGACTTCACGAGCTCGATAGGTGAAAAAACGCTGCGGCAGATGTGCACTGCCCAGCAGACAAATGAGTACTACCAGCTATCGCGTTACAGGAATGTGCCGCGCGTTCCACAGGAACCTGCGGCGACCTGGAAGTGGCGCCGGCGGCAGATGGACGTCGGCGGCACGTGTGAATCCCAACAGCAGTTGCTCTGCATTTCTTCTTATCGGAGTGAAAATAACGCAGCGTTCAGAGTACTTTTGCCGCAAGTGTGCACCGGCACTTAAGGTCTATTACTCCAAATGACATCTGTCAAGAAACCCGAAAATATAGCGTTGGTGCCGATTCCGTATGAACCGTGAAAGCTGTGACGTCAGATTATCAAAATTACCGATTTTCCCGCTGCCGATCGTAGAAACAGAGCTTTCTGGACCAACTAACATGCCCCTCACGCATCTGGTGTCACAGAGCTGCAAGGATACTGGAAATCGGTGAGATTTTTAAAATCCCGAGGAGAACGGGTCGATACGGTCTCCTCCACTTTAGCGATCTCGCCGAGTGACGCCTTACCTCTGAAGACTTCCTGAAAATCCTCCCTAAAGCTTTAGACCTGGAGTTATGCTCAGCCAAATGCATCCGAAAAACGAACACTGGGACGAGGGCTTCAAGTTATTCGATAAAACTATGACGTCAGCGAAACTGCCGTGCGTGTTCATCGTTTTGTTGGCACTTTATTGGCAAAAAATTGCAATAGAGACACCTATAATTCATGTTAAATGTTTATTACACTAATTAGCATCTTCCCAGAAAGACGAAAACACAGCGTTGGCACCAATTCCGAATTAATCATGAAAGCGATGACGTCAGATAATCGAACATTACTGATTGTCCCGCTACCGATCGAAGAAACACGAAGCTTTCAGGACGATCCCACGTGCCTTCCACCCGTTGGGTGTCGCAGAGCCTCAAGGGTACTCGAATTTGGGATATTTTTGACACTGACATTGACATTGACATAAAAGACCAGGGAGCAAGAGCTCCTTATCCTCAGTCTCAAGGTTAGTATGTGACATAAGATTGCCGTTCTCAAGGTTTCAAATAGTGTTGACAATGATTAAGGGAGAAAAAATAAATTAATTAGTTGAAAAATCAACTAATTAACAAGAACGAGTGCGAGTAACCATTGTGACATGGCTAACTTAAATGATAATGGAGAATTTAAACAATGGGTGAAACAAAAAATTATAAAAAAATTTCAAAACTAGAAGACGGGAAATTTGGAATATGATTGGTATAAAAAAAAAGTTAGTGGAAGAGGACGAAAGGGTGGTAGGTCCGAAGTCCGTAAGGCGCGAGTAGCGAAATCAAAGAGGAAAACAAGCAGGATTGGAATTACGGGAACAGTTTATCAATCCCCTTCTCCAGCAAACAGCTGGTCTTATGGGAAATTGCATGGTAGAAAGAGGAACGATCGAAAAAGAAAGACAGGTCAGAAACCAGAAGTAGCCGGGCTGTTGTAATTTTTTATTTTGATAAGGAGGAAAGAGAATTACCGAACAGGAACAAGGACAGGGTTCATAACCAAAGTAGCCTTCCTGAGCCTAAAGAACTATGATCATAATCAGGTAGGTTAGCAATTTTTTCGTTATTAATTGAGTATATCCTATTGTAAAAGTTCGTAGCCAGATCTTTAATATGATGCCGAATAGGTTCGATAGCTAGATCCCTATGAATAAGAGCGTTACGTAGGTACCATGGCACCTTGATACCACGGAGGGTCTTGTTTCGTATAGTTTGCAGTCTCTGGATATGAGTGTCAGCTGCTGAGCCCCTGCGATATTTTTAAAATCCCGATGCGAACGAGGAGATACGGTCTCCGCCAAGTCCGCGAAGACAGTGATCTCACCGTATGACGTCATACCACTGAAGACTTCAAAAAAGTCCTTCCCAAAGGTTTTTTTGTCCTAGAGATTTATGTTCTACCAAATACATCGCAAAAACGAACATGGGGTGCAGGTTTCAAGTTACTCAGGAAAGCGATGACGTCACCTAATCCACCGTCCGAGTTTATCATTTTACTGGCAAAATGTACTACTACAGACATCATTAATTCATCGTAAATGTCTATCACTCAAAAAGACTTCTACCCAGAAACCCGAAAGTATCGTGTTGGCACCAATTCCGTATTAATAGAAGACAATGTCATTGCTGCTGAAAATCATCGCTTTATGAAGTACAATTACATAATACACCAGTAAAATTTATGCAGAAAAGCATTAAAAATTGACCATGTTATGCAAATCGTCGTCAAAACTGTGAATTTTGTAAGGGCGATTGAATCATCGCCAGTTTCAGGAATTTCTTAAAAGTTTTAATGCTGAGTATGACGATATCGTATACTTTACAGAAATAAGGTGGCTCAGTCGAAGGCAAACGTTAAAAAGATTTTACAGCCTACTTGATGAAATCAAATTGTTTATGACATTGAAAAAAAGACCTATGCCAGAACTTCATGATGACAACTGGCTTGCAGATTTGGCATTTTTGATCGATTTGACTACCTATTTAAATGACTTAAACACACGTCTTCAGGATAAAAACCAACTTATCAATACAATGTTTGAAACCCTAAACGCGTTCCAAATGAAATTGAAATTATGGCAAGCCCAAGTAAATGTTAACAGTTTTTTGCGTTTCGAGACGCCGACAAAGCATAATTCTAAAAATGGTAAAAAATACGCAGCCTTACTTTCCGATTTAGTACAAGAATTTAAAAATCGATTTCAGGACTTTTGGGAAAATAAACAATTTGGTTAAAGTGAAGTATCGTGTGCACGCCAAATTTGGCGATTTCTGGTATTCGATAACAATTTTATTTTGACAACCTTATTTTGGGAACCTTTTTTTCTGGTAATCCAGATCAATGGAATTATGGAATATTTCTAACTCGTTTCTTGATTGCTATTGGTTATTTTTAAAGCCTCGTATTTTTTAAACGGCTAAAACGTTTTCCTTGTCTTTTTTCATTTGAGTTTTCTTTGGATGAACTACGGATTCCCTGTTCTTTTTCCTTTCTTTGAAGTTTTCGTTGGGAGATCTTCTCTTGGGCAACTGGAATCATGGCTGAAAAGTATGATTCAAATTTTTTTTTTATAATTTACAGCTAAAGAGGAAAATGTATATGATACAGTGGTGCATGGTAATGGGTTTAATTACGGATAAGGTTGAATGTTCGGTGTGCAAAGATGAGATGCGTTTGTTAAACAAAAAAGAAGCGAATGGTGGTTTTATCTGGGATTGTTGTAAGAGCGGAAAGAATGAACATCGTGTGAGAAGGTCTATGAGGAAGAACAGCTGGTTTGAAGAGAGTAAGTTAAGTGTCATTCAGATTTTAATGATGACGAATGTGTGGCTACGAAAGGCTACCCTCGATCCTTTGATGAATTTGCCGGTCGAATCAGCAACACACTACAAGGAAAAGAAACCTACATGAGATCTCCCATACCACCCTTGGAGATGCTGGCAGTAACTTTGAGGTACATGAAAGACTTCATATTTACATTATGCGTTGATTAAAATAATGTAATCGTATATGTAATATGCCTACCGGCATGGTGCATAAATTATTTCAAATATATTACCTTTTCAAATAGATTCTTTAAGAAGGAAAAAAATTATATATTTAATTATTTATTTTTATTATTTTTTTATTTACATTAATCGCATCAGCATTTTGTAATTATCGGCTATGTTAATTTTTAATTAAATAATATTATATTTAAATGTATAATGCACAGAATTACAAAGAATAACAATAAAAAAGTATAAACATATGAATATAAAACAAGTCATTCACACACTCTCGAATCCACATTTTCATCAGACATCGTGTAGAGAGACTCCACAAGCTCGATAGGAGATACGACTATGTGAATTAAGATCGCCATATTACGATATCAGAAGGTAAAAGCAGCAAATTAGAAACTATTAACACGGTTTTTTATTAAACTTAACAAGTAACATATATTCACGATAACAATTACAATGTTTTGCGCGAGCGGTGAAAACCCGGCTCGTAGTTCGTCAACGGCGAATTCGGAGCGAATGCGTGCGTACGATGCTAGCGCGGAAAGAGTACTGAAGTCCGGTGTTCGAATGTCCGCGGCAGCTCTTTCACCTGCGCGAACCAGATGCGCAGAATGCGACGTCGGAGCTGTCTGTGAGTTGGGTTGCCACAGTATTTCCCCCAAGTACCGTAGGTACTGATGGTTACAAGTAGCAAGGGTTAAACCGAACCCGTCGACCAGAACGCGTTGACACTGGAACTAGGATCGTGATTGGAGTCTGCGAGGGCGAAGCTCTCGTAACAGTTGTGGGAGTAGGTACGCTAATCGTGACAGGATCATTTGGATTCAACGCAGGATGCTGCGACGTCAGGGAGTCGCTGGTGGTGAGGAATGCTGGCTTTAAACGGTCGATGCCAATAACACGATTCTTACCATTCATAAGCAGTGTGTAATATTCTTGAAGGGACCATCTCCTCCTGAAGGGACCGTCTCCTCTTGAAGGGGCCGCCGGATCCCATTATGGCACACGAAGACATGAGAGCACGATTCGAGAGCTGGGTGCATAAAGGTGGTCGGATTGTGGTGAGCAGAAGTGGGAATTGGTGAGAGACTGCATTAAGCTACGGAGATATTGGACGAACTCGGATGGTTCGACAACAGGGGGTGGGGATGGATGGAGAAAATCTGCAGGGAGGCGGAGAGTAGAGCCATATACTAGCTCCGCGCTTGTGTACTGGAGGCCTTCCTTGACCGAGGAGCGGAGTCCCAGGAGAACTAAAGGGAGACTCTCAGTACACCGGTTGTTTGAGGGACATCTAAGGACCTGTTTAAGTGAGCGGTGAGAACGCTCAACTAGCCCGTTGCCTGCTGCTTGGTACGGCGAGGTGTGGATGTGCTTCGTGCCTAGCAGTGACATCAGAGCAGAGAAAAGATCAGCTTGAAACTGGCGTCCTTGATCGATGGTGATGACGGAAAGGGCTCCGAAACGGGCAACCCACTGACTGATGAAAGCGAGTGCTACACTTTTGGATGAGATGTCCGTTATTGGGATCGCCTCCGGCCATCGATTATACTGATCCACGCACGTAAGCAAGTAAGTGAATCCCTCCGAAGGCGGAAGAGGGCCCACCAAATCCAGATGTACGTGATCGAAGAGATGAGATGGCGGAGCAAATTGCTGCAGAGGGCTGCGTGTGTGCTTTTGTACTTTCGAGCTTGACACCTCAAGCAGGTACGAGTCCATGATGTGATGTCTTTCGCCATTGATGGCCGCACATAACGCTCTGAAATGAGCTTCTTGGTTGCTCGTACTCCAGGGTGAGATAGTCCATGCAAGGAGTGGAACAGACGTTCTCTGAACGCCTCTGGGACGAAAGGACTTACTTTGCCGGTACTGCTATCGCAGGATATTTGCAGATCGTTGGAAAGTTTTAGTGGCTGAAGAACCAAACTCGTATGCATCTCTTCAGAGAGCAGACGTTGCATTTCCTGGTCTTGTGACTGGGCCTTAGAGAGTTCGGTGAAGTCGAAACTGGTGATACTCGCAATGTGGTCCAGGCGTGACAAGGTATTTGCAACAACATTCTTGTATCCTGGAACATGGCGAATGTCTGTAGTAAACTACGCTATGAAGTCGAGATACCTCAACTGACGGGGAGAGCAAAAATCTGAGTTCTTAGTAAAGGCATACGTTAAGTGCCTATGATCGGTAAAAGCTATAAAGGACTGACCTTCGAGAGAGTGTCGAAAGTGCTTAACCGCTGAGTAGATAGCTAGCAATTCCTTATCATAGGTACTATACTTCGGCTCAGCGTTCGTTAACTTTCGTGAGAAGAGGCTGGAGTCACAAATTTGTTTTTCATGTAGAGCCGCTCCGATGGCAGAATCGGAAGCGTCAACCAATAGAGAGAGTTGCTGTCCGGGAGAGTGGAAACCGAGGGGGACTGCCTTTGAGAGGTCAGTCTTACATTTATTAAATGCGGCAAGCGCCTCGTCAGTCCATGGCACAGGACGTTTATCATTATTTCGAGATTCTTTCAGGAATTCATTTAAGGGAGCTTGAGTATGCGCGGCAAGTGCCATGAAATGCCTATAAAAATTTATCATACCCAGGAATCTGCAGAACTGGGAAATGGTCAAAGGTTTTGGGAAGTTAGCAATTTGTTGCGTTTTCTCAGGTAAGGGTTCAATACCGGAAGATGAAATTTTACAACCCAGAAAGGTTACGAAAGGTTTACCAAGGACGCTTTTGGCATGGTTCAATTTAAGCTGCTTGGTCGGCCACGTGGCTATTCGGATTCACTATTGTCCAGTCACCATTTTATAGAAATCAAGATCGCCATATTGCGATATCAGAAGGTAAAGGCAGCAAATTAGAAACTATTAATACTTTTTTTTATTAAACTTAACAAGTGACATATATTCACGATAACAATTACAGCGTTTTGCGTGAGCGGTGAAAAAACCCGGCTCGTAGTTCGTCAACAGCGAATTCGGAGCGAATGCGTGCGTACGACGCTAGCGTGGAGAGAGAGTCCGGTGTTTGAATGTCCGCGGCAGCCCATTCTCCTGTGCGAACCAGATGAGCAGAATGCGACGTCGGAGCTGTCTGTGAGTTGGGTTGCCACACGACGCTGCGGCAGATGTGCACTCTCTTATAGACTAATAAGTACTGCCAGCTATTGGGGTATAGGGATGTGACAAACGTCTCACAGAAACCTGCGGCAACCTCGATAACTATCGGGAGTGACGTCGGCGTCAGACAGGTATCGGCGTCACGTGTGAATCCCAAGAGCAGTTGCTCTGCATTTCTTCTTATGCGATTGAAAATGACGCAGCGTCCCGATAACTGTTTTTCAGCAAGTGTGCACCGGGTCTAATGCCTCATGTTTGCTATGCTGCTGCAAAATTGTTACATCCCACAGTTTCGTCAAATCTAATGTCTGTCGGTATAACGGGAAAGTACGTTTGCAAACTACATTTCTACTTTCAGTGGCATGTATATCGCTTTCCTTTCATACAGGAATTTCGTTTAATGAAGAAGTGTATGTAAGAAGTGGACAAAGCAACTTCATTTAAGTGTGTGAAAGAAAAGGACAGAGTTACACCAGACAATAATTTTAAAATTTCATTTGCATGTATATTTTTCCACTTCTTACATACACTTAAATAGAGTTGATTTGTTAGTAACGCCGTGGTGCGGTGATTGAGTTTACGATTTGTAAGTAGATGTTCCAGAGATCAAACCGCAGTCTCTACAAGCGTATTTTCCTTGCCAAGAATTGAGAAAGGGAAAAGTACCCATGTCCATTGCAAATGCATGTAACAAGTAAGAAAAACCTTAATAAATCTCATCTTATGAGAACTTTTTAATTTCATATCTGAAAATTTTGACAAAATCAACAATTAAGGAACGTTTCCAGAGGAGTTTATGATAATGTTCCTAAGTAGATACAATGCTTTTTTTTCTAAAAAAATAGGTGGGTATATCATGCTTTTTCAAATAAAGGTACATATTTTTAGTACCGTGTTTTCACACGTCACGTCACAGGGAAACAAAAAAAAACCCCCACAATTTAAAAAAAATTGTTCGATATTAACAATTGATTCGTAAGTTTCTTAAAATTTCGGTTAAGTTAAGGCAAAATAATACTTAAGAAAGAGTTGGGGATACGCCGTATCCCCGCGTACCCCAGAAAAAATGTCCCGAGTAGATATATTCTTAAATCCTATTAATACTGTGTAAGTAAATTACTAACATAAGTGAGGTTTTCGGAGGACAAAATTGAAAAACCAATGATTTCTAGTCTTATTTTAAATGATCATTTTGGCGGACGAGGACCTTCTTATCTTCATGACAATGGAAGCATAGAAATAAAAAAAAATTCTCATCTTCAATTTTCTTTGAAACAAAAGAAGTACCAAAGGGATTTTTTTAAGGTGGTGTTAGTCCTGAACAAGGAGACTGCTCAGAAATTTGATCAATATGTTAACGATTAAAATATCGATTTTACCAGAAGCTATCGTCATCGTCTCTTCAGTGTTGCAGAAATGAAGTAAAAATTCGTGAATGGAGTGTACGACTAGTTCTGATTAGTAGTTTCTGAATGAAAAGATATCTGTCTTTTCTTTAACATATTGTCGTACTCGTATCACTGACTACCCTTTAGATACGTTTCATGCTGTTAAACACTTCGATTTTACTCTTCAATTTTGGACCTAGGACCTTTAAACTTTTATGAAAGTTTGGAAAAAGGAGAAACAGCGCCCAGAATATGGGCATAAAATTATTGGTCGAAGCAGAAGATCTGGTTCGAAAATTGCAGAAAAACATAGTATGCCTCTCGCACTGATATCAGATCCTTGGCAGCGTATGCAAATTCAGGATGCTGATGTCGGAGCTGAGGTATGTTTCATTAAAACTTGAATATTGACATGACCTAATATTTTTTTTTCATGCTAGAGTACAGGTCTTCATATCAGCTGTTCTTCTTTAATTATATCATTGTAGCAAATACTGTTTATATAAAATAAACATATGTTGTTATGTGTATCACTTTACATATTAAGTATGATTTAAACGTTCAGTTTAACATAACGACTGTTGTTTCTGTGAACTAAAATCTTACATATACATACGGCCTAGTGTTATTCTCTTATAAATTCCATATGTAGCTTCAGCTTCGAACAGAAGCTGAGAAGAAGTTATATGCCTCACGTGTTTTTTTTGTTTTGTTTTGTTTTTTTAAATAATTTTGAGCAAGGAATGACTATTTCTAGAATTTTTATAAATTTCTCAGTATGCATCAATAAGATTTTATAGTTTTATTTTCTTTCTACGTTAAGTTTCATCTTAAATTTGTTATTAGTAAGTTTTTAATTCTAAATTATTTATAAAAAAACTATTCAAATGACCCACATATTATGAACTTTACATCAGTTGTAAGTTTACTTGTTAATTATAGAGCGCATTTAAACTCAATTTCTTTTTATCTTTAGATTAGTTTTAGAAATATATTTGTGGTGTATATTTATTGTTTTTTTTTTTACAGTTAGATAACTCTTGAGGTAAAATATACAAATACAATGATATCCATGAGTTTCTTTTCTTTGATCTAAGACAGTGTTGTTTTTGGCTACACAATTGTATTAAAAGAAACAAGAATTAATGTTTAGAATAAGTTTTTGGTTAGTGCAAAAATAATTTGTAAAGAATAATTCATTATGAAAATGAAATATAATTATTTCTGTTCACAAATAATGTAAAAGTTAATTTCCCATACCTTATGTTTATTAAGGTGACCGTGTTATTATTAATAACTCTCATAACAAGTGAATAAATTATTGAAGTTCATATTCTGAAAAGTTCATTCACATTTGATTAGATTATTATTATATATTGTTCTAGTATACAGTGTTGTTTTAATATTGTATATCTTTCTATTGTTTTATTCTTTCTATCTTTTTATTGTTTTTAATATTGTATATCTTTCTAGTATACCTAAGTTTACAATAAACTTTCTGCGTATGGAAAAATTTGTATGTACTTGTTAGTTTTTTACATTCTAACTGATGGAATAAAATAAATGGTGAATATATGTTTTTGTAATTTTATTTATAGAGTATAAGTGTATATAATGTGGTTTAAATTAATCTAGATATGTTTTACCTTTTCAAGTTTCATGCTGATATGACATTTTATCTGTTGGGAATAAATTTAACTTGTAAAGTCATCCTACACAGAATTTCTGGTATTATTATCTAGTGTACATGTATGAAATTTAGAAAAGATTGAATACTTTAGAATGTATGTGGAAAATAAAATAACTTCCATTTTATTAAAAAGTATATTTAAGAGTGAGTGAAAATTTTTTTGGGATATAGTTTTTGTATACAATGTACGTGATGATGACAAAGTATGAAATAGTTTTCTGTAATTATTTAGGGATTCTGGAAAAGAATAATAAAAAAAAACCTCAGAAAATTAGTATTAGTTTTTAAAGTTTTATTTTTTTTAAATAGTAAGTTTACTCGATTTTATATGTAGGAAGTGCATAATAAATTTAAATCAATGCATTTAAATATTTAACTTTAATTTTCAATTTTGTTATGTGAAGAGAACTAATATTTTATATCTCTATGTCCAGAATTAAAGTGACATTAAAGATGTGTTGGGACATATTTTATTTACAAGGGAAAGAAGGGCAGTGCCCATCTGGAAATGTATGGAATAAGTCCTGAATTTCTGAAAGTAAAATCTATAAATAACATTTGACATGCACTAGCAAATTTTTTATATTTCACTTTTTTAGCTTTTTGCCCATGGGCAATTTGATTTTGAAGCAGATAGTTTAAGATTCATTTGTTTGGTACTACAAATACTCATATTTACCTAATTAGAAATTTATATTTTTTCAGCTGCACTTTTTATTTTATTGACTTATTATGATGCTATTTTGTTATGTAATTTAATCTCTTTCATATTTTCCATATTTAGAAATTTCTAAATTCCTCTAACATAATTAAATACAGGCTTGGCTTTGCATAATACATAGTCATTGTATGGCATGCTTTTTTTTTTCATTTTTGTATAAACAATGCTTATGTTATTTCAGTTTATGAGTAGCCAGCATTCCGCAATTACAAGTCCTACGACCTTTGATGACAAATTATATGTAAGATATGATTTAAACATTTTTTTATTTTTCCATTCTATTTTAGTTTCAGCCATTTATAAATACTTTGATGCTTTTTTTTCTTTTCTTGATGTTTATTTGCAAATATAATTTTCTATGCTTTGTTAATTGATTTTTGAAAGATTTTCATTTTTGTAAATTAGTTATGATGAAAATGAATTAAACAGTTTTTTCAATATAGTTTTTTTAGCTATTTTGTTTAAAATTGAATCAGAATTCTCTTTAATTAGGCTTCAGTAGAGAAAAAGGAACCAATTAAAAGTGAAATTACAAAAATTAAACTTTAATTGTGTCAAAAGATATCAGCATTCTAATGTCACCTTACATATATTTCAATAGTAAGTACAGATTAATATTCAACTAATATCGTGTGCTCCTTTTTGTGGAATTCTCTGTAGGAAGACTTCTGTTTGGGTCTATTTTGATACCTGCTAAAATTATACAAGTATTGTTTCATTTTATTCAATTTTTTTCCGTTATTTATCTCATTCAATTTTAAAAAGTACAATTTCATGTTAGCTGTATTTATAGCTTTTCTGATCTTTGGATTGTCATAAAAACTTCCATAAAATGTTGTGCAGTTAATTAAACTGTTTTAATGAGAAAAGCCTTAAAAAAAGTTATATATTGGCTTCCTTTATATTAAGACGTAATTATATAATGTTAAGTTTTAAAATAGTAATGAAATTCCCTGCAATCAATTAAATTACATGGTCAATTAAATCAATTTAATTATATGGGTTACTTGTTCTTTTCAGAGAGAATTAAATTAGTTTAAATTATTAGCCAAATTAGTTAAATATTTACTCTTGTTCAATTAATCTAAATATTTGCATTGATGGAGAAAAAAAAATTGTAATTTTTTTGCTTTTATCTTGGTGTATATTGTTCATTAATATATAACTGAAGGATAATTTTTACCCACAAAATAGTCTTAGTTCAGAAGTCTTCATTTAAGTATCAAACTAAAATTTTGCCTCCAAAGCTGTCACCTTCCTTTGCATGTTCTTTCTTTTAATATCATTTTATTGAATCACAATTTTATATTTTCTGTTTATAGTCTTGTTCATATGTTTTTTTAATTTCTAGTTTTCAACAGGCAGTAAATTATTGTCTTTTTTTCAATTTTTAAACAATTCTTAAGTAGTTAATGCATTTGTTGCATGTCTATGACAAGTAAAGATGAACACCGTACCAAAATTAATTTTTTAATTATAAAAAATCATTTGCATCATGTTCAAATTTGTTTATTTGAGCTCCATGGCTGATTTTGTCATCCCTTAAAAATTGCTTTTTCAACAATTGTCTTATACCAAATTAAATATACATTCTCATTGTTTCCTTGCTGTTGATATTCTTTGATTTTATATAAGTAAGTTTCATCATTATAGATAATTAATTTTTCAGTAATCTCTACTGAATATCTGAGATTGGGAAGAATAATGAACTACAAGTCTGAAAGTAAAGGGGTGAATTGAAATATTCTTTAAAAAAATACTATCCTGAAGCAGTAAAATATCTGTAAAGTTCTGAACATTTTGCTACTAGTCTTTTATAGATAAAGCTAACGTCTTTCAATGTAACGGTTTTGTTTGTATGGCCTTTAAAGAATAACTTCTTACTGAGTGACCTAAAACTCAGGTATATCTTATAAGAATAGAATTAGTTGCTGTCCACAAACTTAAAACTCATTTAGAAAAAATTTTGGTATTATGGACAGTGCTAGCAATGAAAAATATTTCGTACTGAAATCTTTGTCAAGAGCCAGATGTTGTCTTATCACCATGAAATAAGTGACTTTTAGACCCAATATAAAATATGCTTCTGAAAATTAGAACAACATATTTCATCAAAATTATTCACTTCAAGGATCTTTGAATGAAGACCAGAAAGCAGGTTCTGAAAATTCAGTAGCCATATCATGTTTTCAAATCTTAGCCCTAAAGTTGGTCATGCCCAAACAAACTGATATACTGTTGTAGTGTCATGTTATTTCTTGTCCTGTTCTCATATAAATTTTGTGACCTTTTTATTCAGATACAAAATTTTATTGCCTAAAACTTTAAATCTAGTCTGGTTGCTTTTTTTTATCTGTTTATTTATTATTAAATATTTTTTCATTATCTTTCAAATGTTGTTTAATAGGAATGATTATAGCACACAATTTTATATTTCTTTGATATAATAATTTATTATAACTTATTTTGTATTCTAGAAATTTTTAAGTGTTCTCTGTCTAATTCTTTTGAAATAGTCTTTTTCGTACCAATCTAATTTCATGGCAAAGATGTTCATAGTACAGATATATGTAGTATTCCCTTATTATAGTAATGCATAATAGCTTATAGTTATGTTATAAAACTTTTAGAATGTCGTACCTAATATTTTTCAATTAGTCTTTTTAGGGTTTTTTAAATGCTCTTCAAAGAGAAATATTTATAGTACTCGGGTTTGTTGTTTGATTCATTTTAATAATCCCATAATGCTATTAAACATGCCTTGTTGCATAGATATCTTCTTTCCTCTACTTGGTTATAGGAGCATTTTAAGATATGCTATGGTTTTAGATTGTTGAAATATTTTGTGGCAGTTGCACCTTCTAAATAAGGAAAATGTTCAGCAGATGGCAAGATATATTTTCTTCAAACCCTTATTTTGAAAAATGCCTGAACTTCTTTTATTTTCCAACATATGCTGGGAACATTTTTATATTCCTGTCCTCAATATCCTCTAATGTAAATGCTTTATTCATTTAACCTCACTAGTAATATTATATCTGGTTCATCGCCTGTTTGATAGCAAAAATACTTTAAAAAAAACCTGCAACACCCCTCTTGGATAACCTATATTACTGATTGTGAATATTTGCACATATAATGTGAAATTAAACATTTGGTATGTTAATTTTTAAGAATTTGTTTCTGTTAATTACTATCATTTTTCATACTTTTAAAAAAATTTTGTTATAATCATTGTAATTTTTATTTTTAAGTGTGTTCTGTGTTCTGCCATGCTACCCATCTGCTTGAGTTATCTTCTATGATAAGATTAAATTGATGATAAGGCATGACTTGGGAGGAGTAAGCTGAGAGAAGCATGTATGATACTGGGCAGTTAACTTATTTAGTGAAATCAAAATTTTAAAATTTCAAATAAGTTTTAGAAAAGAAACTGATATAATTGCTTTCAAGTTAGGTTTCCTAAAGGTTTGGCCCTCTCTAAACAGAATGATTTTTGCCCCAAGTCAAAGATTCTGAAAAGCTTGTTTTTATTTTCTCGGATCGCAAATTCTGTCATGGCCTTGCAATTGACCAAGTAAAAATATTTTTGAGGGTATGCAAAAACTATCGAGATATGACAATAAAGGTCAGTGCTTAAGATGAAAATAGTAAATTGGATAAAGTAATAAATATTTTAGTTTTGTTTTAAAGCAAACTGTAAGGCACGCTACGTCTGGTAACCTGTGTCAAGGTTGGCGTGTGGCAACCCTACTACCGAGTGGAGCGCTTTGTTGTTCGCAGTTGGAGTTGAACTGCAGACAAGAACATATAGGCCAACAGGGTTTAGTTGACAAATATGGCTCTGTATGCCAAATCAATCATTTATTAATTACTTTATGTGCTGCATCCCTTAAAAACAATGTAATAAAAGCTTGAGACAAAAATATGGAAGTCTTTTTTTGTGTCGTCTCTGTTTCTTGCATAAAATAATTCCCACGAAAGGCAGTTAAAAACAGTTAGACAGACCTTTTTATGTTTTAACTGAAGTTAATGTAAAAATTAATTTCCTGTATGTTGTCTTTGCTTAAATAGAAAATGTTTCTATTTTTTTCTGATATCAGAAATCCATAACAAGACGGTCATTTTCTTGATATTTTTTCCCAATCTCAGTTGGTGGGCTGTATAAATTTACCAAGGAATTAATTATTTTTCTTTTTTGTGCCTAATATGCAGTTAAATGCTAAATTGTTTACTTTTTTTTTGGGACAGATTTATGCTGTATTAATTTTTAGGGCAGTATTGTGTATGTTAACATGAATAATATAAAACTTTGTCCTATTCATCATGAAAATTGATGAGAAATTTGATGCTAGTTCAGTGTTATGTTCTACTTATATCTGACCAGTAAAGTTCTTGTTTATGTGGGTCTTCATGCAAATATTTGTGAAGTTCATTGTATACAAAGAGTAATGTTATATGTTTATATATTCTAATATTTGCATATTTAGTACAGAAAAACACTTCCATTTTCTAGTAAAGTTAGATTTTGTCTTATGATTCATTCTAGCAATACCTTATCTCTTTTTTTCTTCATCAGTGAAATAATCATTTCAGTTTAATTTCGTTTGAGAAAATGTTTTAATATTAAAAGGAATATTGATTTGTTAAGTTGTAAAATGTATGTATATTCTCTTAGTACAGTTTTTAGTGTTTGATTTAGTATTTTTCAATATTTATAATTATATTAATTTAGATGGACTAAACTTTTCTAGGATTTGTTAATTCTATATCTTATTCCATTTACGTAGAGGTCATTTTCAAAATGTTTAAAATTGTGGAGTATTTTAATCTTGTTTGCACCACTGTGGTGGTTAATAAGCCAAAAGAAAAATGATATTGAATCTAAAAAATTTACTTATCTAACCTTGGAGAACACCTAGAAATAAAATTACTTCACCTAAAAGAAAAAGCTTCAAATCTGCTGAAATAAAAAAAAACCTAAAGCTGAAAATCAGAAAATTAACTAAAAAGGCAAGGACCAACATGACACCACTTTACAAACTAATAATCACAATTTATTAACAATTTCACTGACATATAACAATCAAACTTTTTATCTCAATAATTTCTTAACCTTATTCCAACAAAAACAAAATCAATTGAAAAAATGCATTTACTGCAAAACCAGCATTTATATCTTCTCAACACAATCAAATAAATACAATGAAAATTCCAATAACTCAAAAATGAAGTGGCTGGCGAATAAAAAAATAGCAATTACCCATAGAATAATTAAGTTAACATTAAAAACTGAAATAAAATAAAATAAAGTAAAATGAGTCTTTAGTGACCCTGCTGCAGCTTCAAAATGGAGAGAAATTAGGGATAGTATTTAAAGAAAGGAAAGGAAAGGAAAAAGGAAATTCACCCGTGGCCATCGTCCCTAGGCCTTGAGGCCCCCAGCTTGGGTCGCATGCTCTCCTTGCCACCAGTTCAGGATCCCCAATCTTTTTTCAAACTCCCTCGCTCCCGAGTCAGTCGCGTAAAATCATCTTCCATTCAAAGTAGTTCCTCAGCGCGCCGTGAATTCTGATGGTCGAAATGAGGGGGAAGGCTACAGGTTGCATTCTTGCACTCTGCAAATCGTTATACAATTTATTTTTTCCACCCCTCATCTCGTTCTTGTTGATTAATTTAATTTCACGGCGCCCTGGTCATCCACCTGACGATGTATCCTTGCGTGCCTTCCATCTCCTGTTCTTCTGAGATTTCCTCCCCGCTCGAAAAATGGCGTGCTGCGGAAGTATCAGGTTACAGACAGCGGAGGTAGCTATGAGAACTTGTTGCTAGCACAGGGTCATTTTTAGGGAAAGAAGGAAAACAATAAATATTTCTAAAACTTTTACCCTTTATCAAGATTTCTTCAACCTTTGAAGTAAAATTCGCCAGCCAAAAAAATACGTACCAGCCACTTACAAGGTTTATAAATTTATCAATATTTTAACAATAAGGTATAACATGTGATGATCTATTTCAATTTAATTCTTCACAATGTCAAAACATTTAGAGAAACTTGCGCACACTTCTCCAAATGCGATGATATTAATCAAATCAATTACTATTTGATCACCACAAGTTTAACCAAGTATATTTAGCAGAGGCTTAATAAATTTATTTATACAAAGCATAACCGTTACTAAAATTTAATTACTTACTTACTTTACTAATTTAATTATCTCAATACCCGATATTAAAGTAAACGTTAATTATTTAATAAACTATTAATTATCATCAGCACAAAAGCACTTTGAAGGACGTCAATTAAATAATGCCATTATATAATTCAATACATATGTAATGTAATTGGCTGACGCAATACTGCATGTTATTTGCAAATCAGTATCAGTACATATGTATTATGATGATATATCAAAAATCGAAAAATCTAAATGGCCGATCAAACCTACTAATTTTTTTTTATTGATAACTTCATCGATTATGTTCTAATTTGATTGAAATTTTCATATACCGCACCAAAAAAAAATCTAACAATAAAAGACCGCACAAAAACAGGTTTGAGTGTATATACACATTCATATTTACATATATGTTTGTTTCTCAAATTGTGTAATTTTAAGCTAAATAGATACAGAAGAAAGTCAGATAAATAGTCAATGGAGATTCAGCTAAAGTGTTATATTTTATATCAGTGAAGGTTAAATAATCACACGCTTATAATTGAACTACTTTTCTGTATATATAAATCAGTGTTTCATTTCAGACACAATTTTATTCTTGTTACATTTCTAATTAGTAAGCTCAAAAATAATGTCATGCTGTTTATTTCCTGAAAGTTAACTGTTAAATTTTATAGGTATAATGTATTCTGTGTTGTTCTTTTCTTTTTTGTGAACTTTCTTTCAAACTACAATTAAAAAAAAACTTGAAATATTGCTGTAAATATAATTTTTATTTAACTATTGTAGAGTCAGGTCTCTTAAAATACTCTGTGATTCTTTTATTAATTTGTTATTGTTATTGCCTTTTTTTATTGTAAGGTAAATTTACATGAGTTTCAAAGTGCTTGTATTGATTTTTTATTCTTTCAGTTTGTATATGCTTTTTTGTTCCATTATCTTCTCTGCAAACTTTGCCTTATGTTATATAATTTTTTTTTCCTGTTTTCTTTTTAAATTTTTTTTTTATTTATTATTTTTTTTTCAGAGTATGACGCTACTAATAAGCCCTTTTATTAAGAATTTTATTATTGTGACAAGCACTTTCTTTCTCTTTCTATTATTTTCTGAAAGAGCTATTATAAGAGCTGTCTAAATAGACTTGATTTTACTCTATTCCTTCTCTCTCTTTGAATTCTATGATGCTGGAACAATTTGAACTTTATTGATCAGTTTGATACTAAGTACATTATTTTTCTTCATTTGAACTATGCTGTTGAAAACTTTTTGTGTTATTAGTTGTCAACATTGTAAACTGTATTCTCACAGATCAACGATTAGTGCAGGAATATCAAATCTTAGTATTAAGAAGGATAAAATTCATAAGAATCTGAAATTCATTCAGAAAGTTAGGAAACAATTATTACAGCCAGCAAAATTTTAGAATTTTTAACGCTTAAAGTAGCTTTAACTTGCATACCTAATATCTGATCCCTCAAATTTGTGTTTAGGCCATTAGCCATGAGATGGCATAATTCATGTTCATCTATAATGACCTTCCTTACTTTAGCCTTAAAAGTTTTATAGTTTGCCAAAGGGTATTTGTTGTGTGTGTTTTTACATATATACAACCAGTGTATAAATGTGCATACTTTGCTTTATTAAAACGTTGCTGGATGATAGCCAATTGGCTAAAAGCATGGTCACTGGAGCCTTACTGTGCAGGTTTGGTATGCATGCATATTTGTAGCTGTTTGAGATAGGTTTTAACCCTCTAGTGAAGTATATAAGCATTAGTGATGTATATTTTATAAATATATATTTTATTTTATAGTACAATCATTCATTTTTAAATTAAGGTTCATCAAGTTTTATATTTGAATTGGGTAATGCAAGGTGTGCCCATAAAGTAACCGGACAATTTTTTATAAATAAGAAAAATATTACTCACCTTCAAATAAATTTAACTCCTTCAAAATAATCAACAAAGGAGTCTATACAATTTTTCAAACGTTTCTCCAAGTCATCGAAACACTGGCGTTGACTTGGAGATACGTTTATAGGCGTTTCAACGCTTATAGGCGTTGGAATGCCTATAAACGTTCAACGCTTATAGGCGTTGGAACTAACCGTTCACAAAATACGTGTAACATTTCCAAGACATTTTAAAATCTCTTTCTGTCCTTTCATGGTCATCTTCAGCTTTGGAAAAAGGAAAAAAATCAGCTGGCGATAAGTCAGGAGAATATGGTGGGTGATTTATCACTGTAATTGAATGCCTAGCAAGATATTGTACAGAAATTGCTGTACAGGGCCTATCATTATCGTGTAAAAGAAAACATTGCCAAGAATCAAACAGTTCCTTCCTAACTTGCCTTATCCCGTTTCTTAATCGAAAAAGCACCTCCTTGTAAAAATACTGATTAATTGTTTGATTTTCAGGAAGAAATTCATGGTGAATATGTCCTTTGTAACCAAAAAATGTAATCAGCATCACCTTAGTCTTTGATTTTAAGAATGAATTTTCTCCACATTTTCCCCATCCTTTGAAGTTTAAGGGCGTCCTGTCTTTGGTTCATCTTCAATGCTTTCCCCCCCACATTTAAAGCGGTTGTACCACTCATACACTTGTGTTCTTGATAACGATGCATCACTATATACTGTTCGAAGCCTCTCTAAAGTTTCAGTAGCAGATTTACCTAATTTATAACAAAATTTAATGTTACAATGTTGTTCCATTCCGAAGCAAATTTTTTTGTACAATGCCTTCTCAGTAAATGAAAATTACTATGGCATTTTGATATGCAAACGACTAAATAACCAGTTTAAACTGGCTTAACAAGAGTTGAGATGTCACTCTTTCTAGCCAGGTGATTATTCTTTCACCTTTTTTATTTTATTGTTTAATCTTTTAATTTGTCCGGTTACTTTATGGGCACACCTTGTATTTTAAAATTAAAGTTATTATTACACTCTTTAGCAATCTCTGAGGTTATACTTAGCAAATCATAAAATTGAACCAATTTTCATAGCCTATTCCTTAGAAAGTACCTGTTTTATCTTTTCAGTGTGTAATATTTAGAGCATTCTTTTCTTCTAAAATATGGCTAAGAAATATTCTGAAATACATGAAAATGCTGTATACTTCCAGAAATAATGTTCTCATAATGAACTTTAGAAACCTTTGCCAAAAATGTTTTAATGTATGTTACATTTAAAGAATAGTAAAAAATTTGTTAATATTATTAAATATTTTTTATTTATTAATTATTAGATATGAATAAATGATTAATTATTTTTATATAAGCAATATGATAATCATCTTAAATTGATAAAAGATAGATAAAAATTGTGTGTGATTGTATGATTAATCGCATATCTGTGCAAATTTAATTTTATGCTAGAAACATCAAACTGTAGTAAGTTTCACTGCTTTTTAAAAAGCTTGGTGCATTGTAGGAGTTTAAAAAACATTAAAAGGATATTGAAATATTTCATTTTAATGTTTGTTTTAATAGGTTTAAAATTATTAATCTTAAAGAGGAATTAATATAGCTGTAACACTCATGCTGACAAGAGTAAGCTGATGATAAAAGTTATGAAACAGATTAATATTTAAGGAATTTAAACATCTTTATTTCTGTCAATTTAAGCATATTTCTCAAGTGAAGTTTAATATTTCATATTCTCTCACTTCTAGACTCCTCAGTCAGAAAATATGGCTGCTGATGAGACTTTTGAACAAGTACCACAAGTGAGTTTTTATTTTTTTATTTTTCCATAATAGATATTACCATGCATAGTTGTAAAATTGCTTGTAGGTTTGTATTTATATTTATACCTTTTTTAATTCTTTATACTTACTGTATGAATCATAACAATTTTGCTCATTTTAGGTATTAATCATGTTTCTTCTTTATGGACAAAAATCTAAAAATTCTTAAAAATAATGTCTTCATAATTGAATTGATTGATATTTATCCTTCCTTCTTTTTATCACTTATGCTTATTTCCATGAAAATTATTTTAAGAAGAGCCAATGATGTTTTCACTCAAGTTACTTAATATCCTATTTTGTACTACTCAATGAGTCGGGGCATCCAAAATCTGTTTTTTTTTTCTTTTTTTAAAGTCTCAGATTGATAAATTTAATTATCTCTTTGTTTCTGAAGGTAAATAGAGTTCAAGCAAGAGCTTCTTATGCAAATAAATATATTTTTAGCATTTTTCTCACTTTATGCATTTTTATGTAAAGAAATAACATTGTTACCAATCTTTGCTCTTAGTTTTACATTTGATCAACTTAATTTTTGTACAGATTATTTTTTTCTTTGCATTTCATTTAATTTTTAAATGACATTTATACATTTTGCTTATCTGTCATGATATTCATCTAAAGAAACTTAAACTAAAGTTTAAAATTTTGTTTAGTGCGTGAGAAAAATAATTTATTTATTGGATTATGATTATTAGCTTTTATAAAACTTGATTTTTATATTAGTTGCACAAATATTCAGTTGTTATCAAAATGTATCAGAAGTATTTGGCATAAAAAATTTTAGTAAAATTAAGATTTAACTTTTAATTTTTATTTTAAATTTATGTAAGGTTACTAGTAATAATTCTTGTAGTTTGACCTCAGATTACATCCATAATGGTACTGGTTCACTCTATGTGAATATTTAAGTAAAGGATTCTCTTCATTGAAGAATTTAATAAATTACACTGTTGTGTACCATGCAGTTTGTGTATTTAAGTGCAAATATGATGTCTCTACAGATTTTATGTTCAGTTTGCACTTATTCATGCAAACTTTTATATATATATATATTTCAGTAAATTCATGTCTGTAAAAATAAGTTACTAGATTTAATAACTTATGAAAATTACTTATTGATTCCACTACTGTATTATGTTGCATCTTGGTAGCATATAGTATTAATGCCTATAATGTGATGAAGAGAATACTTTGGATATTTATTATAGCCGTTTCTTATTGTTGATTTTCATTAGTGCTAGAAATTTTTGTCTGTTCAACAGAACAATTTTTACAAGTTTAATGTAAAATTTCATTTTATATTGGAGCAAAATTTGATTTTCACCTTTTATTAGAAGAACTGAAACAAATTTATCTGGTATGTAAAACAAGCTTTTTGTAAAATTTTTAAGTCATGAAGTTTTGCTGAGCTTACATATTTTAAGTCCTTGAAGTCTATAATATTTTGTAAGATGAGACATTTCTTCTAGGCCGAAGATATGGATACTAATGAGGTAGTTGAAGGCTTACACGAAATTGAATTGACAAATATAACAAAAGAAGGTTATCCTAAAGGAGCTCCTGACCAGTTTAAATTACTCCAGGTTCTGGGACAAGGATCATTTGGAAAGGTTTGTCTTAAAGTTATTTAAGTAAATATGTAAACATAAATATACAGTCGAACCCTGTTATAACGAACTTCAAGGGACCAAAGGTTTTGTTCGTTTTATCCAGTTGGTTCACTATATCTGAACTATTAAGAAAAATGCTAGAGTTCACAAGATGTATAACTCATTAGTTGCAATGTGTATTTAATAAGGATGCATTAAAAATGATCATTAATGAATTAAATCAACTAAAATCAATTACATTAAACTGGCACAATACTAATTAAATTACGTGCAATAGGAAAACGGCGGGACAAAAATTTTCGTTCGTTATATCCGTGAGTTCATTATATACCGGGTTCGCTATAACGGGGTTCGACTGTATATATATATATATATATATATATATATATATATATATACTGACCATTTTGTAAATATGCCAGTAAGTAGTCCAGAAAGTTTAAGGAAAAATTATTAAAGATTTTACAAATTTAGTAAAAAAAATCTCTAAATGGAATTGACTTTGCATACATGGTTTTTTTTTTTTGGGGGGGGGGGGGCTAATTAGTCAAATTTTGATGTTATTTTGTGGCCAGAAGATTTCTATTTGCATTAGTTATTGTGTGTGGGAAGAAGCAGATACTGAGTTATAAGAACAGATATTTGAAAACAGGGTGGATGCATTATTAGGTGAAGCTAACATCTGGAGGTCATTCTACCATAATGATAATATCCAGCTAGTCTGCAAATAAATTGATATCTTAAATATGACTTTCCATGAAGGAGTGTTCTGAAATTTTTATCAAAACATTTTGTAATGTTTATTTCAAAAGTATTTGGTAGTTAGTTATCTTATTTGAAACTAGATTCTTATTTATTAGCATTCCATTACCATACCAGGCGATGGCTGAATGGTTAGGGTGCTGGCATTCAGTACCGGAGTCTGTGAGTTCGAATCCCACTCTTGGCATGGATGTTTGTAGCCATTCAGAATCGGCTTTAAGCAGTAGGTCGCGATCTAATTAGCCCTTGTGTAGCAGAAGTTGACCATAGCATTTCAAACTAAACCAAATCAAACCATTACCTTAAATTTATTATATAGTAGTGTTTTGGGATAATTTCTCAATTTCTTTTTAAATCTTTGCCTGATGAATACACAAATTTGAAATGTCAGTTGTCAATTTTATAATTCTGTCATTATGGACTCTACGTCTTACTTAATATCCAAAAGTATAATTATTTTCTGTCTTAAAGGTAGTTTTACACATTAATTTCTTATGGTTGTTAACACATATCTGAAAGTTTAATATACTTTTACATAGCTTATTCTGAAAGTATTTGAACTATTTAAAAATCTTGTTTTAATTCATTTTAAAAAGTTTAATGTCATTTTGATAAAATTATTAGAATTTAGAAAACTGAAAAATTTAAACACTTTCATAGATTAAAATATGTGAGTGTTGAATCTATACTTATTTCCATGAAGCATTATATAAACTGATATATGATAATGTAATATGTATTATTATGAATCTGTATACTTAATTTTTTTCACATATGGAATGTGAATGTTAATAATTTAAACCAGAATTATTATATGCATTCTTAACACCATTGATTTTATAATATGTTTATTCTATAAATTGTGATGTGTTGTAAAATTAGGCTAAACTTCTATACTGGAATTCTGAATATGTATTGGTGTAAACATCAGCTGATTTAGAACATTCTGTCAGTACACAGAATACACATCATGAAAGATTTTGCACGAAAGATGCATGAAAGATTTTTATATTTCTTATTAAAGTTTCTAAATTAGGTATGTAGCAAAAGCGTGTAATTACTCACTTGACATATGTGCAAAGGTCTGACAAGATAATAAATATATCAGAAACTGAAACTTTGCATTAACATTTTATTACAGTTACATATGATTTTTTCAAGTGTGGTAGTATTTATATTTATCAATTTTTCTGTGTAAACATTTCTTATTTATGTATGATGATTGTTAAATAATGTATTAAATGATATAGGCTCGATCAGATATACTATAAAAATTTCTTTGAAATTATAATATTAGATGCTTAAAATATAGATACCACTATTTGTTTTTTAAAGTTATGAGTTTTAGTAAAAATATACTCAACAATTTTCAAGCATAGTGATGCAATGAGTATAAACAATTTTATATATTTTCAGAGCAATGTAAAATTGCTTTCAAAATATTTTTGAAAATGGAAACTTATAAAGATATCTTGATTTAGGTCTTCCTTGTGAAGAAAGTTATTGGACCTGATTCTGGTAGTCTGTATGCAATGAAAGTATTAAAGAAAGCCACTTTGAAAGGTGAGGATATTTGAATTTTTTTTTCATAATCAAAAGACTAAATTTGTTATGATGTCATACTTGAGTATACAAGTATATTCTAAGCCAATAGAATTATGTTTCAATATCTCTTTATGTCACTAATATATATTTTTTGTTTGCTTGTTTAAGCTTATGAAATATTTGAAATCATTTGCCTTAATTCATTTTGCCTTTATAAAATTTTAATTTTATTAATTTTGAGTTTATATTACTTATGAATATGTGTTTCTCTGTTTTTTGTAGTTCGTGACAGAATGAGAACAAAAATGGAAAGAGATATTTTAGCAGACATACGACATCCTTTCATTGTTAAATTGCATTATGGTATGTTTTTGTATATTTTACTGCATTCAGCAAATGTGTTAAATAACACAGGAATTTATACTGTTATTGTTTTAAGTTAACTCGCATTTGCATATCTGAATATCAAGATGTCAGTTCAGTGTTTAAAGACTAATTGTATGTGTTATATGTCACTTTTAGCATTGATATCTCTTTTATTTAATTATAACTCTTAAAGTTTAACTTCATAGCTTTTATCAACATGATATATCTTGAAGTGTACTTAATAACAAAACTGAAGGATATTATTTTAAAACTCTTATTTATATCTTTATGAATAGTATTTGTCATCATTCAGATCATTTTTTTTTTCTTCTTCCAATTTTAGCTTTCCAAACTGAAGGAAAATTATATTTAATTCTTGACTTCTTAAAAGGGGGTGATCTTTTTACACGGCTAAGTAAAGAAGTAAGTACTTTTGAATTGAATAAGTTACTTTTTCTTTCTTTCTTTCTTCCTTCATTTTTTTTAAATGGGATTTAATTTTTTTTTTTTTTTTAATGGGGGCATTTGAAAATCGCGGTTGGATTTATGCTAGGATATATGATATTATAGCCTAATTGTAATGCCCCACATAATTGCATGAATACCTAAGGATAGTTTTTTCACTACAGTGCATCAGTATCTTTGCTGGTTTATGTGCCATGTTAGTGCAGGTATTTTTAGCCATTTTGAATTTACTTCAATCTGTAGACTGCTGTCTGGTTAGCACTCATGTTTAGTAAAATGCAAACTTCAGCCCAAAATATCTTAAACAGTTGGCTTCATTAATATCTGGTACCATTTCTATAAGAATTTTAGTTTTATTTGTCTGATGAATTTTACATAGTTAATTTTGGGTTTACTTTATTAAATACTATCTAAATTGGAATGCTGCAAGAAAAAAGTTCATAACTTCTTTGGAATAATTTCATTTCCTATTCACTGATTTTTTGAATATTTTAAGCTATCAGCATATATAGTAAATTCATAGCTGTCAGGTACTGTTGATAAATTTACATGTATGTGATATGTTTTTAAATTATAGGTAATGTTCACAGAGGAAGATGTGAAATTTTATCTTGCAGAACTTGCACTTGCATTAGATCACCTTCATAGTTTAGGCATTATATATCGAGACTTAAAACCTGAAAAGTAAGTTTAGCATAATTTTACATGCATTAACTCTACTGAAATTCCAATTATGTTTCTGTTTCCTCTCATATGTAAGTTTTAGAATATGTGTGGATTTTTAGCTGTTATCCTTGAATACAGTTGGCTAATATTTGAAACTTCTCTGAATAGTTCTTTTTTTCAAGGTATCCTATACCTTTTTTTATATCTGCATTTTGCTATTTTCTGAGCATTACATTTGTTCACAAATTAGCTTGGATATTAAAGAAATCAGTGTATTATACATTTGATAATAAATTAAAATGGTTTTCTTAATTTTTTAAAGAAGGGAAAGACAAAACCAATAACACCACTCAAATGTGCCTTACTACAAGAGAAATGTAATTGATTTTTCTAATTATAGAAATTATACTTTTGATACCTAATTTCAGTTCATCTGTACAGCAGTACATAAAACGAAACAGTGCACTAAATAGACATGTTGATGGGACAGGGCACAACATACAAAAGCTGCCGAAAGATGCTTGCCTGCATTGAAAATGCCAGAGTGCCTAAACTTTTAATTGGTTAGTTAAAATCATCTGACCTCACACGTCAGATGAGGTGATCTCGTGGAAATTTCTAGAAGGATTGCATCACACTGTTTTTTAAAACACTTACTCTTAACACGTGCATTAGGGGAGAATCTAGTTGGTTGTTTTGGTTATCTTAAGGTCAGAATTTGGATTAAGGGGTGATACTTTATTAAGACAACATGGGAAAATTTTGAATAGGCATTTAATTAATGAAGGTGGAATGATATTTTTTCATATATATATTTATATATATATACAGGGCTCGATTTGAGGCGGAATGCGCCAGAATGGCGTTCCGGTACCTCTCTTTAGTGGGAAAAAAATTATGATAGTTAAAACATTTATTTAATCACATATTACTCTGTTGTTAGTGAGTGGGCCTAGCCTATTATTTATATATATATATATATAATAAAACTGTAGAATACCCCCACGCACCCCGGAAGGTTACAGTTCTGGCACCTCTATTTCTAGAAATCGAGCACTGTATATATATATATATATATATATATATATATATATATATATATATATATATATATATATATATATATATATATTGTAAATTCCTCATTATCTTTGTAGCATAGGTATAAATAAATGTTTTCTATAAGGGTCCTGTAAATATCTTCTGCCATGAATATTAGAAAAAAAGAGCTAAAACTTTTGAAAAAGATTTTGAAATGAAAAATATATTATTCTTATTTACCTGGTTATTACCTTGCTTTTAAAATGAAAAATAACCTTATCAAAATTGCCAGTAAAATATAAACCAGTGATTTACACATATTGTTGGTTATTTGATATTTTTTAAATTTTGCATTCTAAAATTTTTGGTTAGTTAAGTGTAGTGAACTTTAATGTTTTGTACTGTTTTCATTCAGATTTGTTTCTTATTTAATAAATTGCAGAAAAAGCTAATTAATTTTATTTAATGTATGTTATTGAATAAAATTATGATCAGACAACTGTCAAACTTTTGTTTTTAATTCTTTGCTCACAAATTTTACAGTATTCTTTTGGATGCTGATGGACATATAAGTCTGACTGATTTTGGCTTATGCAAAGAAGCTCTTAGTGATCAAAAAGCTTATTCTTTTTGTGGTACCGTTGAATATATGGCTCCTGAAGTTATTAATAGGAAAGGTCATACTACAGCAGCAGATTGGTGGTCTTTTGGTGTTCTTATGGTAATTATGTATCATTTATTATTTCTGTCAAAAACTAACAACAACTTTTGACAAAGTTGCTCCTTAAAGTAATGAACTTTTTCTAAAATTTTAAATCCTTGTATTGACAGTAATCCTACAATTCTGTGTTATTTTCTAATTTGTGTTTAGTCACTTAATTTTACATAGGAAACCTCATTCACTAAGAATCTTTAAAAAAAAAATGATATACCAGTTTCTTTTTTGAGATTTTAAGAAGTTAATTTCAGTTTCCCTGTTTATTTCATTCTTATAAATCCTTGGCTTTTATGTGTTAATGAAAACTAATAATTATAGTTTTCACTATAGTTTACCTAGGGTATGGAATTAATTAGTGCTGTGGTTTTGGAATTTTAAATCTTAATGAATATACTATTAGCAAATTTTAATTAAGGGTACCATATATTATTTATATATATATATATATATATATATATATATATATATATATATATATATATATATATATATATATATATATATATATTTTGCCCAGAAAAAAATATCTTTGAAACGTTAGAAAATGTATTCAAAGCATTGCATTAATAGCACTTAAAACTGATAATCCATACATCTATACCCACAAGTGGGATGTATTGAAAATATTTAGTAGTTAAAATTTGAGAAATGAGAATCTATTTTGAGAAATGAGACACATTTTTAGATGCAGAAAGGATTTTCCTGAGTTTTAATTATTTTTTAGATATAAGGAGAGTGTTGCATTATTTTAACATACTTTTTACTATACATATGAATGTTCTGAAACTATTAATTTTTAAAAAATTTAATTTAATTTAATTTATTATTTTTTTAAGAAAGAAAGAAAAAAAGCTTAAAGTATTTAAATCTCTGCACAAAATGAAATCCTAAACAGATAATTTGATTTGAAATTTTAATGGCATGTAGTATTAAAAATATTTAATGCATTAATGGTGCTAGAAAATGTGTTTTAGAGAATATTTCTTAATGGTATCATAATTAAATGCTACTTTTTAATCACTTTGTTTAATGATATATTTTACATTTAAAGGAATAAGTGAGCAAATATTCTGGTAACATGGACTTTTTGGTTTGAATCTGGTGTTTATTCTTGTGACTCTTAAAATGAATGTGGAAACCTCTTTCACAAAACCCTCATAGTATTTATATTTATTTGATTTATTTATCATTCTCTGTTCTTTTTATTCCCTGGACATTACAGTATTTCTCCCACAGTTTCAAAATCAAATTAAAAAATTTAGTTTGTACTTAAAATTTTAAAAGTGTGTGTATAGTAGAATAACAAATTTATTGTTAACTATCCAGGCTTCACCCAGCTATCGAATCACAGTTCACTTGAATTTAAATTGTTTTTCACTTTTAATTGCCGAAAAATCCCCCCAAAATCAGTACATCTTCAAATGATCTATTTATGATTCAAAAGTTTGAATTAAAAGTCTAAAAAATAGAAAAATAATTAAAAATAGACACACGATGAAACATTTCTTTTCAGTGATTCATTTTTAGTGAGAATCACACTGTGAATGAATCATGCTGTGTTTACATCGTTAAACATGTCAGTTGCATTTTGTTCGGTGGAGTATGTATTTAGAATTGAAATATCTCTAAAACTATTAAAGTAACAGAATAAGTGTATGCAGAAAATTTTATCAGTTTTTAAAGCTCTTTCCAAATATGTAACAATTATGTACTTTCATGGAAAAAAAATAGATTTTGACATTTTCAAACATGGCCGAATTTTATAATGGATGCCATACCGGAGACGGTCTATCCGGAATTAATCCCTGACCAACAAAGTTTTTCTTTTATCTATATAGATTTATAGAACTTTTCATGTAATTATCCCTAAATTTTATATACAGTAAAACCTCATTTATCTGGACTAACTCGGACCATAGGCAATTTGGATAATTGAAAGTCCAGGTAATATGGGTAATAAGGAAAACAAGATGCTTAACTAAGCAGACATACCATTTATTATGATAAAAAACTATGTTTTGTAACAAAATTACATAGTATTGTTTACAAGGCATTAAATGTATAAAAATAACTTTTCACGTCATTTCTTAGCAAAGAATTGGTAAGTCTAGTAAAGCTTTCTTAAACTCAACAAAAAGCATTTTATTACCATAATTTATTGTGCAATCTATGGAGAAACTGTACATTGAATCAAACTAAAGAGTGAATATTGGCATTCTTGTAGTTACGTTCTTGCTATCATAGTTAAAAATTATCTAATGGGAACATTATTTTTATTTAATGTCTACAAATCTGATCCGGAGATCCAGATAAACGAGGTTTTACTGTACTCCTTTCTTATATTGCATAATATTTTCCCTTCCTAATCAACTGTTAATTTATTATATATCTTTTTCAGTTTGAAATGTTAACTGGGGCCTTGCCATTTCAAGGAGCAAACCGGAAAGAAACAATGATGCAAATTTTAAAGTATAGGAGCTATACTTTTCATTTACTATTGATATATAATTTATTTTTATTTAATTTCAAAGTAATTTTATAATTTCTGTCATATGTTTTTAGGGCAAAATTAGGCATGCCTCAATTTTTAAGTCCAGAGGCTCAAAGTTTATTACGAGCTTTGTTTAAAAGAAATCCAGCTAATAGATTAGGTAAAAATTCTTTTTGTAAACTTTTTATTTTTAATTTTTACATTTATCCCCAATTTTGATGCATTATTGAATACTTTTTTACTTATGGTGGATTAAATTGTATGAAGTTATATATATATATATGAATTTTGGATAGATTTACTATTGTGGTTGTTTAGTTCAAAACTGAAGTTTCAATTCTTCAATATTTTCATAGATTACCATTTTGCTTATTAGATAAGTTTACCAAAGTCTTGTTTAATTTTGTAGTCATAATGTTAAAAATGCTTTATCATCTGAATCTGATGAAAAAGTTAAGGAAATTGATTTTCATTTTTCTGAAATTTTTGAATTCTTGGAATTTGACTAGGAATTCCAGAAAATTACGTACTTTTTGTGACACATTTCCTTTTGAATTTTTTTATGGTTTATCTTGTGACAAGGCAAGAAATTGTTTTCAGCAGTACAAAATTTTTAGTTTTTCATTTACACTGATTAATTGTCCTTGAATCAAAATTGAATTAATTTTGTATGTCACCACTGTTCATAATCAGTAGTGGGGTGCATGTGATACATCAATATATTAAGGTACCACTCATATTTCCTTTTTTGTGAGGGTAGGAAGAGTGCCTAGGTTTTAAGGTCAGAGGTGAAAAGCTACTTTCTGATCTCCTATTGTGTTATTAGTGTCCTAAATATATCTGCACACACAGGGCCGTTCCTAGGGTAGCTGCCGCCCGTGTGCGAGAATAATTTTGCCCCCCCCCCCCCCTCATACCGTATGGCTTAATTGAAATTTCTCTGAAATATTTTTACCTTAAATGAAACAACAAATTACAGAAAATATTATAAATTCAGTTTATTTTTTAAATTTTACAACCTAACATAATAATTATTATTAATGTATCAATATAATAACAAAATTAATACGTTATGTTAAATAGATACATCACATATCTATTAATACATATACTTAATAAGCAAAAGTCAAAAAGCTTAAATAATCTTTGCTTTTCTTGCCTTTTTTAATGCAAATTCTATTATAATATCTGATACATCTATATCTTCCGAAATGTCCTTTTCGATACTAATAATAGATAAGTCTGAAAGCCTTTCTTGTCTCATTGTTGATCTCAAATAATTTTTTATTATTTTAAGTTTTGAAAAGCTTCTTTTCCTGTTAACCACAGTCACAGGTAATGTTTAAAAATATTTGTATGGCAATCACTAAATTTGGAAACAGATACATGTTATTTGTAAATAGGTATTGAATCACATTTAACGTGTTCATTTCAGGGGATCTGTAGGGTGCAACGTTGTCAATTTCATCGCATAAATTTTCAGCTATAATATCTTTTTCATTTTTAAATGGATCATGTCACATACTTTCCACAGATTTACATTTTGTAGACCTATTTGATTTATCTGTTTCAAGGAAATTATTTAGGTCGTTGAGAAAACTGAAAATTGTGTGATGTTTTATTTGTTCGAAGCTTTCTTGTATTTTTGATAATGCAGTGTCCAATATTACAAAGTAAAAATTAATCTTGAATTGGTCTTCTGGATTTTTTGGAGCCTCATCTTTAGATTGGTAGTCAAATAAAGAACTTAAAAAGAGGGTGCAATGTAAGTTAAGCTGTTTCTCGATAAAGATTGACTTTTGCAAAGAAACGTTCCAAATCGATTTTATTTTAATTTTGTTCATATTTTAAATACAATTTCCACTACGTTTACTTTAATAAAAATATCGTATTTTCCCGATTTCTGAAAAATTTGCCATATTTCACGCACCTGTTAAAGAAATAAAGTGGTGCAGTTCAAAAATCCAAGTTTACACTTGTTCCTGTAGTATATGTTTAACATTTGCAAAATAAAAAAAAACATTTAAAATAGAATTAAGTAATGAATCCTAGCTCTCTTTTTTTTTGCAAAACAAATATCAAACCATAAATGTATTATTTCGATTTCGAACCGCTAACCGCGCAAAAGAAAAAATATCAAGTTTACTTACCTGTGAAATATTTTTATTGGTCAGCAATCACAAAATCGAGCACAAAATTTAGAGACAAAAAGCTTTGTTTTTCAGTTGTTGAGATGGACATGTTCAAATATAATATAGTGCAAATTATCCCGGTCCTTGTATTTATAGGCTCAGGGGATAAACGAGTATTTTCCTGCAACCTGACAAAAACCGCCCGCACCGACACAAAGTCGGCGATGCGACGCGATTTGATGGGATGATGGGTTAAAACGTGTTAAAACAAAAACGAACAATGCATTTCCCAACTGGTTGCGACGTGGAGTAGCGTTTTTAAAACCAATGTGGTGTCCAGTTATATTTGTAAAATGCATTTTTTACTTTAAGTAGTTACCTTGCATAATGATATTTTTATATTGATTATTTTGCTAATAAATTAGTTTTAATTTTTTTTAACCGGGCGGCAAATCAGCCGCCCCCCCTTGACTTGCCGCCCGTGTGCCCCGCACCCCTGGCACCCCCGGGTTGGAACGGCCCTGTGCACACATAATATAGTTGTATGCCCAATTGTAAAATTGTAAAAAAAAAGCAAGCAAACAGAGGAATGCATGTTTGAATTATTGTGGTTAATAGTAAAAGATTGTTTCCCACAGTTTACTGAAAAATTCATAACATTGTTTCAGTTTAAACTGTTTTTATTATGTATAAGTTTCTAGTAAAATAGTTTGAAAGATATTAATTTTAATTGATTTTATGGTAAAAGAAATTTTAAGTATGAGGATGTTGGGTCCCCCCCCTCCCCCCCAGGAAAAGGAGGAAGATCCCCTGATATTCTTATGTTGACCAAGATTAAACATGTGCTAAGGTGTTTTTGTAAAATGTCATGATCAGGGATAAATATTAATTTTGTACAAATGTGTGCATGTATCTTCATACTGAAAATCATGAGCAAGGAAGCCAAGAAAATTTACTTTTAGTTGATATGCTAAATTTTGATAATTAAGAAAAATATTCTAAGCTGTAGTATTCATAACTATTCTAGCTTTTGAGTGAATGCATAAATTTAAATTCTTGCATATTCTTGTTATTACAAGCACATCATTAAATTTTAGATATTTGATTGTTTTCTCTAATTAGACTTAGTTATTTTTCAATTTTGGAGTGTTTTAAACTTGCATAACATTTTTCAGCATCTGGACCCAATGGTATTGAAGATATGAAAGTCCATCCATTTTTTGGAACAATAGACTGGCAAAAATTATATGATCGTGAAACTAAACCACCATTCATCCCTGCAGTTTCTAGATCAGATCATACTGCTTATTTTGATAAAGAATTCACTACAAGAACCCCTGAAGGTATACCATTTTAAGTAGTATCTGTTTGAAAAGCATACAGGGTCATCAAAAAAGGTTGGACACATTTCATATAATCATATTTAATGAAATAATTACAATACAAACAATTCTTTTGTTGTAATGTACAGAATTTTATAGAATTTTACCTTAATAAGTTTCAATATGAGCACCGTTGGTTGCTCTGGACATATCAAGTCGATAATCAATATCTAACCAGGTGTTACGGATCATATCCAGCATCAGTGGGGCAATTGCATCGACAATTCTCTCCTCTAAATGTGTCATGTCCTGTAAATTTACGCTGTAAACAATGTTCTTGACATAACCCCAGATTTGTATTCTGCTAACCGCAACACACATTGAGCTTTCTCTTGAATGGTCGACATTGCACTGACGGAAACCCGAATGAAGGCCTCTTTCACCTTGCATCTCTTCTGTACAACGTTCCATGTCACAGTTTTCATAGTTACATTTAGAAATCTTCGACACTTGCCAAGTTGTTTGAAAAGAATATTATTTCTTTTGCTCAATTTCTTTTAGAATTATGGGCTTTCAAAATGTGTCCAACCTTTTTCGATGACCCTGTATTATGAATACAGTTGAATCCGGTTAATTGGACCACCAATTAATCGAACCAGCTGCTTATTCGGAATGAATCCTAAAGAACCAAAACTAATCCTATTGCATAAGCCTAATAGGGCATGTTCGTGTAATTGGGCCAGCTGGTTATGAGGACCAAAATGATCGCATCCCGATGTGGTCCGATTAACCGGAATGGACCATCTGTTTCTATTTTCTTGTTTCAGATTTTTAGTGTTTAATATTAGAATTTTTATTTTTGTATTAACAGGCTTCTTTTTCCTTTCATTGTTAGCCTTATCAATTCAGTTTAATGTTTTTTTTTACCATTAAAATTATTTCTGTTCTTAAATATATAGTTTATATTGGAAATTAAGTAATATTGTTGTATCATTTATGTAAATGTTGTTCATCTTAGCAATTCATAATTGAAAAGTGAAAATTAAATTTTTCTTTAATATTTTTTTTATCTGTAAGAGGTGGGTTTTTTTTTTTTCCCCCTACTTCCGAAGATACTTTGAACATTATAAAAAAGGGCTTTGAAATTAGAACATTAATTTACAAAAAATTTTAACTTAAAAATATTGTATTTCATAGTAAGATATAATTTTCTATAGCAGTTTTAATATTGGATATAGGTAAACTTTCCGAAGGAAGACTTTACATTAGACACATTATTCTTAAGTTGATTACCTTAATTTCAAATAAGCTGTGAAAGTGCTTTAAAATCCAGTCAACCTACCAGTTTTATCCCAAATAGACCAGAAATGTTTAGACTTTTTAAAAAATTTTTCTGTTTCAAATGTACTGTCTTCAAAATTTTATCTTATATCAAAATTACCAGTTCTATAACTTTTTGCCCAGAAAACTAGCTGTTTTTTGTTATTTTAAAATATGTTGAGTTGTTATTGTCATATTTGTGTTATATTTAATGATGTAATTAATTATATATATATATAAAAGTCTATAAAATATTTGTATTTAATAAATGTGTCTAATACAGGGGTGGGCAGATAGCGGCCCACGGGCCACATGCGGCCTGCTACAGTTTTTTTTTTGGCCTGCCAAGACACCCAGAAAAATCTGGACAGGCAGAAAAACTGCCAATGTTTGATTTTTATGATACAATTTATACCTTTTTTTGAAATGCAAAGTTAACTAATAAATGCAATAATTTTAAAAGGTGCAACCCTCCACTAACCTCTGCTTACACAAAGTGGCTCTTGAGCCAAACCAATTGTCCCCCCCCCCCTTTAATATACTTTTATATTTAATGTCTACTACTGTCCTCATTTTATAGAGTACAAATGTGCTTAAGTGCTGTTATGATATTTCTCTCTGAATTGCAAAATTGCAAAGTTTGAGCAATACAATGAGAATTTATTGCTAAAGTAACTATAAATATATATTGTAGAAATTATTGTGAAAAAAGTTTAAAATATTTCCTATATGTTAACATTTTATTTCTAGATTCTCCTGGTTGCCCTCCTAGTGCTACAGCTCATGAGCTTTTTAGAGGTTTTAGTTTTATTGCTCCTAGTCTTGATGAAAATTGTGCCAAGAATAGTGAAAATAATCAAAAGAACCAGGTAAAAATTTCCCAAAGACTTTTGGTTTGGATGAAAATGGATAGAACTAAAACTGAATTTATGGTTTGTTATCAGACAGTAGTGGACATCATATCCACACATATATATTAATTGTCACTCAAAGGATTTTTATTTCTTAACAAAATAATGTTTAATTTCAAATGGGTTTTCTCCTGTATGAAAAACTTAAGTGTCACAATTGCAATACACAGAAAATAGTGAGTTTGCCAAGAGGACTCGCTCATCAAATATGCTAAATGCATTTAAAAATCATGTAAACATTGAAATTAAATTTCAGTTTGATCTTCATAATTGTGTTTCGGTGTTAAATACCTAGAAATTTTAGTTTGATATATTCTGATTACTGAAATTATTGCATTTATGTATTATTCATTTCGTAGTCATAAGCCAGTTTTTTTAGGTTTTTTAATCTCAACAGAGTAATAAACTGGAGAACAAGATTTGTAGCACTATCTTCAGGGAAAATGTGAACTTTATTTCTTAATTAATATTACCCAAAGCGCTGTATGATGTCACTTGTGTTCGACAGATGACAATACATTCTGCACTGAAATTGTGATTTTTTCTTCAGCCTTTGGTCTTTGATTTGTATTTAAGATTTTCATTCTAAGGAAGAAGATTATCTTGATTTTAATTTTTCATTCTTTTTAAAATTTCCATTTAATTTATTTGACATTTAAAAATGTTCTCAACAGTTTGCATAGTGTAAATGTTTAAAAATATTCCTTACACTTTGTAAAGTATAAATTCAATAACTCAGGAAAAAGAATTTTGGGGGTTTAACATTAAATAAGTCTTTACATAGGCATTAGTTACATTATTAAAAGTATGCTTGTGGAATAAAAGAAAGTTGCTTTAATATACTTAATTCTGAAAGAGATTTCCTAGCTGTCCCTTACCTATATTCTTTGTGCTTTGTATTAAATTTGAGGAATGTGTGTGAAGCATTGAAATTATTATTATTATTATTATTTCTAATGGTTGGGAGAACTGAGCCTAGGCTCTTCTCCGGGGGGAGCCAGAAGCATGAGAACACTTCACTGCATGTGTTGCCCCGGGTGCACCACAGGGGATGGGTCCATACTGCACCCATTTGATGGTCTGTGAATTTTGAACTGAGTCAAGTGGCGGGACCAGACTACCTTACCCAGCACCCCCAGAGGTAAGTTTGAGAACTTGGAGGACATTGCAGCCACGCCCTATTTTATGTGCCCTGGCCACCATTAGTGAACACGGCAGTGGATTTTGTCAGCAACTGGCCTCGAACCCGTAACCTCATATCACTGGCTCGACGCTTTTGCCAACTGGGCCACCACGCCCGTTAGCATTGAAATTATGTATTAGTACTATTTTGAGTATTCTGTAATTTCCTTCTGTAATAGCATATGTATGATTTAATATAAAACTTCATTTGCATGCACCTTATTTCTTCCTTAAGTTATTGTATTTTATTTTACTCTCTAGAAAACGGAGAGAAGTTTTATAGTGAAGCAGTTTATTTCCAAAGAATATGAATTTAAAGAAGAACTTGGAAAAGGTTCTTATTCTCTATGTAGACGATGCATTTATAAAGAAAATGGGAAAGAGTATGCAGTGAAAGTAAGAAAATGATGCTTGTAAAAATATTTTTTTCCCCTTGTGAGCTTGGCCTTTTCTATCTGCTCTTTCTGTAATATCATACATTAGTAGGAAACTCCTTTGCTTTCCTTGTTTAATTTACTCTGTGGAAAAAACATGTCTCTTCTTTATTCCACTAAAAGTTACAATTTTTGAAATAGGGCTTTTTTATTTACAAATTTTGACCTTCCGTCTCTCTCTTTTTTTTTTTTTTTCATATTTTAAAAATGGGAACTTTAAGTTAAATGGTTTAAGGTACAAAGTTGTCCGTATCAGATATTTTCTTGCTAATATATTGTAACAGTGTTTAAAAATCAATTTTATGGTTACCAAGATGTCTGAGCAAAATCGTAGCAAGTTAACTAAAAAATGCATTTTTTAAAAGCTGCAGTCCCCCTCCCTCCACCCCTCAAAACATTTTTTTCAGTCAAACTAATACAACTTTGATGTGAAAACATGGTTATTACCATTGGTGTTTCAAGTTGTTTGGATACTCCACACTTTTCGTCTTTCCAATTTGGAAATTATGTTGTTTTTCCTATACAGCATATGAGGTACAAGCTTCAGGAATGACGTAATGTAACCGTTTCATTCTGATCACAAATAGTTATGTTCAGTTGCTATCACTAATTACAATGTTTAAATTTAATATTTCTTATTTTTGATGCTTATATATTTTTGTAATATTTGTTATTTATTGTAAGTGTATTTTTGTGAGACAATTATATTCATGTTTATTTGACGTAAACTTTTTCAGTTTCCTGCCTATGTACGTTTATGCAAATCAGCCAGATGATCATGTGGTTTTTTTTTTTTTTTATGTATTTAATGTGCTGGCTTTACTTTGCTCTCGGGTCAATCGGAGCATTGTGTCAGGCAGAAGGCTACTGTTCATGCTTGATGTTATTTCGAGTTAATTTTGTGGTGGCTTAAGAGAAAATAAATCTACGTTTTATTTTTAAAAGAGACTGCTTCTTTTACTTGCTGCTGCTTCAGCCCACTGCTACATTCTGAGATAATGCTTTTAATATATCTACCATATCTTGTTTTAATCAGGCCAACACAACTTTTTGATGAAACTGTGAGTGTAAGTCTTGGGACAAATGTAGCTTATGCAGCAATCATAGACAGGCCTGGCAAAACTAGAAGGAAGACTGCGTAAGACCTTCTGTTTTCTCAGGTTTTAATGTTTCAGACTGATTGTAGTACTACAAAAGCCTGGTAAATATTTTAGTGTAGGATTACGTTCCTCCATAATGGTCCTGCGGAAAGGAAAATTTCAGACGCTAAAACTGTCTGTCCATCTGTCCTCGCAAGTTATAATTTTGGCAGCATGCCAAACCCAGTCTATCGCTTGGACAAGTTAAACAGAAAAGTACCAAGATGCATCAAAATTTTGACATACATGTATGTATATATACAAGGGAGTGTTCAAATGAAAAAGTACGAAACGGCGTAAAAACCAGACTGGTTGAAATTTGAATATGCCACTTTGGGATAACGTAGTGAGACACCTAGGGACGCGAATGTAGTGTCTGGTGTGGTTGTACGCATGTGCGGGAGACATTACTCAGGAGAGAAGCAGGCAGTTGTGTGTTCCGTCCAGTTGACGTGGCAGTGCGTGTGAGGACATCATGGTGTTCACATTGCAAAATTCAACCTCAGCAGCCAAAGTAATGCTCGCCGTCTTTTTCGACATCCGATACTAATCGAATACCTCGAGCACAGAAAAACCATTAACATTGATGTGTACTGTGAGACACTCCGTAGCCTATGCAAGTCAATCAAGAGCAAACGGGCTGCTCATGGAGGGAGTGATTCTGCTCCACGATAACGCACGTCCACATGTTTCCAAGGTCACACAAAGTGTACTGGCCAAGTTCAAGTGGGAGCAGCTTGGCATCCGCCCTACAGCCCGGACAAGTTGCCCTGTGACTTCCATCTTTTTGGTTCGCTAATAAAACATCTCAGAGGGAAGCTCTTCAATTCAGATAACGAAATGAAGGACACAGTGGAGGACTGGCTCTTGTCACAGTGACAGAAATTCTGGGAACATGGAATCCTTTGGCTCGTAAACAGTGGGATAGTTGTGCTCAGGCCTCTGGTGATTACTTTTGAAAAAAGACTTCAATTATACCTACAGTGTCATTTCGTACCTTTTCATTTGAACACCCCTTGTATATACATATGTACATATATATAGATACATACATACATACATACAAAAGAGGTAAGCAACAATAAGTAATTCTACATTTATAACCTGCGATAGTTTCGTTAGAAGAGACTACCTTAAATTTTTTTTTCTTTTTCTGAGGGGTCCAATGTTGGTTTACAAGGCTCCTGACCTCAGGTTTGAGTTTATGTTGATGAGGGAACAAAGTTGATATATTAATTTAAAATTGGAAAAAAAAAGAAAACATTTATAGTCTGCAAGTTAGCAAACAAATAGGTTTACAGTTAAAATTTTATCAGTACATTTCAAATAATATCTTGATGGACTATCAGAGAATACAACAGTGCATAGATTAAATGTGGAGAATTACAGCAGTGTTTGGATAGTAGAGTATTAAATGTTTTTAATTATTAAAATTACAGTCACCTGTATATCAGCTTTTGTATAGCAACCCAAATTTTAATTATTTTTTTCATGTGCAAATTATTTTAAAAGTTTTTCTATCTGTAAAATTAGTTTAACTTGGTCTTTTATTTTTAGATAATGGACAAGTCTAAGAGAGACTGTGATGAAGAAGTTGAAATTCTTTTAAGATATGGGCAGCATACTAACATAGTTACATTGTATGATGTAAGTGTTGTTATTTCTAATCCTTTTTGGTGTTGAAAAAGTGTGTATGTATTAGGATGAGGTTTTCTGATTTGAAAACTAAAAACTTACATGAATTCAGTTGCAGTAATGTCAGCTTGAACATTAAACTATTTATAATAATAAATATGAACCACAATTACTGAAACTGATCAGGGAAATGAAAAACCTTTCTATTTCACTGTAATTAACAGTATTAAAAAAGGCTTGTTTTGAATTTCTGAAATAAAATCAGTCTTCATTGTCAGGAGCTGAGTACACGAAACTCAGTTCTGCTACTCTGCTCCTTGCAAAAATTAAAAAGGAAAGAAAAGAAAAAGCTAATTTTGCTTTAAAAATTTGTATTGAGCTTCTTTTACTGTTAACCCTTCAACAGGCACATGTGGCACAAAGTGCAACGTCTCTTTCATCCTTGATTATTCCTTTTGTAATAAAATTTTATTTTTCAAATTGAAAATAATAATTCTGCTTTTTATGACAAGACAAAAAATGTTTATAATACACCCATACCTCGCTTTACGGCCTAGATACGTTCTGGAAAAGTTGGCCGTAAAGCGAAGAGCCGTATAACGAATCAATTATTTTGATACAAACCCATACAAATTTAATTGGATCTGTTACAATTTTATTCTTTTTATTTCCTATAAAAATGCTTACATAAAAATAAATGTACAAAACAATGTAATAATAAACAGAAATTCAAGAAACAAACATAAACAAAAGAAATCATATGCACATATGTATACATGTAATAAAAAACATAAAATAAAGTGTTTAAAAACTGTTTTAATGTGATAACAAACTTTAACATGAAGAATCACTCTAAGCTATAATATGCTGCCATCATCACTTTCTGCTGTTTTGGCCGTATAACGAAACATTGTGGGCTGTAAATCGAAAAAGTGCCATAATTAAAAAAGGCCATTATAGCGAAATGCCGTATAAAGAGTGGCCGTATAGCAAGGTATAGGTGTATTGAGATTATTTATAATTAAAGGCCAAAGAATGCAGATACAATCATCTTATTTCAAATCTGTCTGGTTTATTGGATATAAGGACAATTTGCAAATTGATTCCTATTATGTCCAAAAACCTAAAAAAAACAATGAGATTGTCCATCTTTGTGATATGCAGGATACCGTGTAATAGCTGTACATTTGATAGACTGCATCAACTCCTGCTTTTGTCGTATTGTAATCCTGTATAATCGCGGGTTTACCATGGTTAAATCACAACTAACAATAAAGGGAAAGGAATAGAAGGGTCAGAAAGTCATACCTGCATTAGAAAGGGTGTAGCTATAAATAGAAACTGCTTGCATGTTACCCTTCCATGTTAAAACAAACCATTTAAAATTACGAAAATGTTACTCTATACCTAGGTGCGATTGCTGGAGGGTTAATTATTGTGAAATATTAAGGTTTTTCTATGTCCCTTAACAAACAATTGCTGATTTTATTATGAATTTTTTATCAAAAAATTGTAAGTTTTCAAAAAATACATCTGAAATTAAAAGTTGTTTTTAATGTCACTTATTAGTTCAAATATTTTAAATACAAAATTTTGTCATTTATTCGTTAGAAATAAGAAAGAAAAATGATGAAATTAGAAGGGATACGAAAAAAGTGATTTTGATTGAAATAAATTTTTATGACTTTTCTTTAAAATGTTTTATTTTCAAAAATTCATACAATAAAGGCATTTTTTATTTTTTCCACCATCATTGATTTGCCCTAAGATATGTACATTCAGGTTTTGATGCAGTTTTACTCAAAACTGTATATATTGATAGACAGGGCATTTTTAAAAAAAAATTTCACTTTTAACCATAATATTTTAGCTACTGGATCACATTATCAATTTATACTTTTTGTAAGATTTTTGCTGTCTGATGTAATAGAAGGAAATATTAGTCTAGGATTTTTTGGGGGGGGAGGGGGAATTAACTGCAGTATATGACAAAAACTAAGAAAAATAGTATTGCTTTCTTTTATCGTTGTCTGTATTAAAAATTATATATACATATAACTGTTTATGTTGCAGTTTTTAAACAATTTGATAAATTAACTTATGATGAATCTCATTGACACCACGGCCCCCTCCGCTTTCGCGTATCGGCCTATGAATCACTGAAGACCAGCCGCTACATTGCAATACCTGAATATGCAGTCGAGGGTTAATTTCCCAGGTTCAGTGACATTTTTCATTGCTGTGGGGCTCGAGGATGCCGGATATACAGTACAGATCTGCAATCCACTCAAGGCACCCCAAGCCCCTTTAACTTATGATCAAATGTTTTTTTCATATAGGGTATTTTGGCATCAGTGAGATGAAACTTTTCTAGACTCCTTTAATTGTGTTGGGAATATTTTTTCCTGCAAATATAGTTAATGATTAATGCACACTCACATGTATATATGTTCCACCAATAGAAGTAAGCATAAACCTAGACTACTTTAGTTTATTAAATTAAAGGAGTAAACCTTTGATGATTTACTTTGATGAATCCTTTGATGATTTAATGAATTAAAGGAGATAGGATTTATGAAATGCTTTAAAAAATTTTCTCCAAAAATGTGCAGGGGTTGATATGTATTTATTTTTTAAACTTTTTCCTGGATTTTTATAAAGTATCATCATTTTTGAATAATCTGTTATTTATGTTAATTGACATGTTTTTTTTTTTTTATTTTATTATTTAATACTTGTAATTTTATTGCTTAGTTTTACTGCTTCATAACTGCACAAAATGTTAGTCTTTTATTTTATAACAGATTTTCTAAGATTTCTTTGTACTGAGTCATTATTTGGGATTACTTTGCATTGAGTTTGTTGCTTTTTTGAGCACCACGGATGTCTTTTTTTGCATAAGTGAACAGACAGGAATTTCTATCAATTTAACTCTTAAGCAGACATGCCAATTTTTGTAACACCAGCAGATGCACGTGGCACAAAGTGCGACTTCTCTTTCAACCTTGATTATTCCTTTTGTAATAAACTTTTTTTTTTCAAATTGAAAATAATATTTCTGCATTTTATAACAAGATATAAAATGATAATATTGAGATATTTATAATTAAAGGCCAAAGATTGCAGATACAATCATCTTATTTCAAATCTGTCTGGTTTATTGGATATAAGGACAACTTGCAAATTGATTCCTATTATGTCCAAAAACCTTAAAAAAAATGAGATTGTCCATCTTCGTGATATGCAGGATACTGTGTAATAGCTGCACATTTGATCGACTGCATAAACTCCTGCTTTTGTTGTATTGTAATGCAATATAATTGCTGGTTTACTACAGTTAAATCACGACTAACACTGAATGGAAAGGAATACAAGGGTCAGAATATCAGACTTGCATTAGAAAGGGTGTACCTATAAATAGCAACTGCTTAGAACATTCAAACCTTACATGTAAAACAAACCATTCAAAATTATGAAAATGTTGCACTTTGGACATGGGTGCATCCACTGAAGGTTAAAGCTGATTTTGATTTGCTACTATAGTTATGCTGATCCCAAGACTGAAACCCTCAGACTCTGGTACTGAACCCCTGGCCCTTATCATTCAACCATCATCGTCTTGCTTTATATTGGAAAATATTAACAAAACCAGCTGCTTTCATATGACATTGTTCTGTTTAATTTTTTAATTGAGTTTTTATTGATCTCATAAAACACAGTTTCAACTACTGTTGTGAGCTTGACCCTAATTGCTATAGTGGAGTATATATGGTTGATTACCCATAATCTTCTTAGAATGTGACAGGAATGAGAACTACTCTCCTGTAGAAGGTTTCAAGATGCTTTGAAATATTTAGAGTAAATAGAAACTACTTTAAAATGGTAACAAAATTCCAAGAATTTGATGTTCATTGAAATTTTTATGTATGGTATTAATGTTTTTCTATTTGCTTATTATTGTAATTTTGCATTAACAGGTGTATGAAGATTCAAATTCAGTTTATCTGATTATGGAGCTGCTACAAGGAGGTGAACTATTAGATAAAATTTTAAGCAAAAAGAATTTTAGTGAAAAAGAAGCTAGTTCAGTTTTAGAAGTTATTGGGAAGACTGTGAAATATTTACATGATAATGGGGTAAGCAATTTTTATTCCTTTAATTTTGTTAACAATCACAAAATTTACCTGGCAGTCATCAATTTTTTGTATGTGTTCTAATAAAATTTTTAAGAACTTTACAAGTTTGAAAAAAAATTCCTACTTAATAAAAATAATTTTATTCTTTAATTCAAGTTTTAACATGTAATTTTAACCAAACCTCAATGATCTTTTATGAGGATTGCAGTATTATACTTGACAAAAATAACACTACATGTGAAATCAGTAATTTAGGCAATTGTTCTTTGATAGGGTATTCTTGTAATTGACTTTCCTGCCATAAAACTTTATTATTGTTTTGCTTTTGATTTCGTACACAGACCTAAATTAGTATTCCTTTGTCTCTGCAAGAGGTATAGATGCCAAAATTTCCTAAATTTTTAGGAGTTATCTCAACCAATAAAAAAGGAGGAAAAAAAAACCTTTGATTTCCCAAACTTTACTTCTTTTTAATTTGTTTTTATTTTTTATTTCAAGGTTGTTCATAGAGATTTAAAACCATCGAATGTCATGTATGCTGACGAATCTGGGAGTCCAGAATCTCTGAGAATATGTGATTTTGGATTTGCAAAACAGATAAGAGCTGAAAATGGCTTACTGATGACTCCCTGTTATACAGCTAATTTTGTTGCTCCTGAGGTATTAAAAAAACAAGGGTATGATGAAGCATGTGATATATGGAGTATGGGAGTATTACTGTACACAATGCTTGCTGGGTATGTATAAATAAAATAGAATTGGTGACTTGTTTTTCCTTCATTGTTAGTGCTTGAAATTTTCTGTAGAATAAGTCACTTTTAATATGATTGTTAATGTGTGCTTTAAGTAACCTTTTAAAATTATATTTTTATTTTACTTTTCAGTCATACTCCTTTTGCTTATGGTCCTTCTGATAAAACGAATGAAATTTTATCAAGAATAGGTGAAGGTCGCTTTGATCTAACCAGTGGAAATTGGACCAATATCACAACTGCTGCTAAGGTAAATTTTCTGAGTTCTCTTGTGAGGATGTTAAGAAAGATACAAAGAGTTTGTCATGGCATATTGCGGAAAATTTTTTATTTTATTTATTTTTTAAGAATAGCTTAAATGAGTTGTCTAGTTTCAAAAAGGTCTACATCACTTTTGTATAACTTTTCAGGAAACACAAACTGTATAACTGAGATTATGAATAAAAATAAATATATGTAATATTTTAGATTTGTCTGAGATATGTACACAATTCACTGAAGTAACTAAGCCATCACATTGTTATTTTTCGAATTATTAGCAATTTAAATCTTGATGTAGTTGGTTTTGATTTAAACATGTTAGATGTAGTTGTTTTTGCATCCAACTTTAAGATTTTTTCAGTGATGTAGTCCTTTTTGAAAATAACCTTCATGGACATAGTTGGTTTTAAAAATAAAATTTCAAAACAAGGGGATAAAAAATACAAGAAAACAAAGAACAAGAAGAAAAATAGATTTAAATATGGAAGTTAAGGGAGTATGTCATTTGGGAAATGCCCCTATTGGCGTAAGCAACTCTTGTTTTAAAATTCGCAAAACAATAACAAACACATCACTTTTCACAAATATTAATTATAAAAACACACCAGGATTAATCACAATGAATTATAGCATGGCAATGATAACAACAGAGTTATGTCAGCTGATGCACAAGATGCATGTGCATTGGGCCTTGTCAGACGTAATGTGGTTTGAAACTCATTCAATGACTTAATTCGTTTTGAAGCTAACCCCTTACTTTACCGTAAGGAAACTGCATGATGTCATTGGTTTCGTATCTTATACATTTTCCCCATATAAAAGTCACTTTGGACTTACAAAATCCGTAGAAAACTAAAAATGACCAAAATAGTGATGTAGTTGATTTTGAAACTAGATGCCTCAAATAATATTTTGCTCAACATTTTCTAATTTCCTGTTTTGCATTTTAGGTTATTTACTGAAATTAAATATTTTTGGTGATATTTATTTAGCATTCAAAAATTAAAGAATGTTTTGTATCATGTGAATAATATGTTCAATGTAACTATTTATTTTGTAGCCTTGTAACAAAAACTGAATTAAACTTTCCTCCTTTCAGCACTTAGTACAAAAAATGTTGCATGTTGATCCCAAACAAAGGTATCGAGCTGCTGATGTTTTAAATCACACTTGGATAGTCAATAAAGATCAACTTCCTAACTGCCAACTGGCATTACAAGAACCTTCAATTGTTAAGGTAACTCATTAAGGTTTCCTTTTTCTATTACTGTTATTAGATTTTTGGGGTGTATAATGAAGTACAGTGGAATCTCGATCTATCATTTTTCAAGGGACCAACTGAACTGGATGATAAATGCGGGAAAACGATCGATTCAGGTACATAACAAAGCAATATGATCATTGGGACTGGGTGAAATAAACGACACATACAGAAAACGATGATTCAGAGAACGATCGATTGTGCCCCCCCCCAACTTAACTTGAAATAAATTAAAACATTAATAGAACTTCAGTTAAAATCGGAAAATTGTAGAAAACTTTTAAGAAAGTTAGTTTTTTTTTCCGCTTTTTCAAACTGTGAACTGAAGATTCCGATTATATCTTTAGCCTTAACATAGTTTTTTACAATAATATGATCCATAATAAAAATTCGATGCATATTTTTTCTCATTTTATTTATATTATATTTATTTTTCTCATTGTATAACTTTTGAATACTACTCAAACATCAATTCTATTGTTATTCAATTTAAAAGAAAATCATAATATTTCATATTTTAAAGACTGCCCGGCAGTCAATGCGCTGAGGAGGGCCTTAACTGAATTTAATTCGTGCCCCCCCCCCCCCCACCCCAAAAAAGTTAGAAGCACGCTACGCCTATGCTTGGACAACACGTATGTAATGCATACTCTGGAGCATACCCAGCTAAATAACTGCATAATGCATAATTGGATAAAAAAACTCTGCCGCAAATAATGACAAAAAAAAACTGATAGGGTAATACTAACAATTACACTCTTTACAAGTCCTCAAGACTTCATTTACAATTTCCTGTTTTTAAGGCTTTATAATGAGCTTATAATGGGCTTATAATGAGCTAATGATAAAAATTTTAAAAGTGTTTTTGCATCCTCACGTGGTCCTTGAAAATTCAAGCTTTTTCTGCCTAATTTTTAAAATAAACACTTATGTATGAAATTGATACCTAGTGTGTGTTTTGCAAGAAAATACCTCCTTCCATTCTTGAACATCTTAAATAAAATTGATACTCTTTAGTATCAATTTTATTTAACATGTTCAAAGTACATATTCCATTTAGGTCATGCTATATACAGTCGATTTCGGTTAATTGGACCACATCGGGACATGATCATTTTGGTCCTAATAACTGACTGGTCCGGCTAAACGAACATGCCTTATGTTACAAGACGGGATTTGGTCTGAATAAATGGCTGGTTCAATTGACCGCGATCAACTGTAGTTGACAAAAGCAAAATAAGGTTCATCTGTAAACATTTTCTAGTAACAGTTATAGATTATTTGTGTTGAATCAAAGCTGATAGTTATTTTTTTTTGATAGGGTGCCATGGCAGCTACATTCCGTGCCATTAATGCTATTCCAAGTTCTCCCACTTTACAACCTGTAGAGGCATCAAAGTTAGCTCGACGTCGGCAAAGAAGCCGCCCCAAATCTTCAACAGAGTGAAATATATTTTACAAACTTTTTATTTAAACATAAACAAGGAAGTGAACTGAACAATTTTGGCCCTAAGCCACTTTTTGGCTTTTTGTTGCCAATACCAGAAATAACCTGTGTTGTTTCTGTGAACTTAATTATTACTAAGGCTTATTGTTTTACATATCAGAGGAAATTCAATTTTCAGCTTAATGAAATTGTATTGCATTTTAGTTTTCTCATTGAATTTTTATTTTGACATTTAAAATCTTAGTACAAATTTGATGTATTTTAAATTGAATGTGTTTTATATTTGAACAAAATTTTTGTTTTAAAAATTGAGTGTTGTATTTAAACCAAATGACTGCAATTATATTGTCGAAATGAATGTCACTCAACAAATATTTCTGATTAATTTTTCATGATTTAACTTATTGTTGACATGTTTGACCTACAGTTGTATTATTTTGTATGAGTAGTTGGTTGCAAGAATAGTGTGACTTTTCATGCCTTGAAGTTTGTAATTATAGTACTTGAAAATAAGTGTGGTTCTTGTGCAAATGTTTCAAAACTTTTAATACCTGAATTTTGTACATGTAAATATGAGTGGACAGATTTTATTTTTAACTGAATTGTTTTTGACTGATGTTTGTCCTTGTTTTATGTTCTTCTGAATGATTGAATATTTCTCATATAAAAATTATAAACGTATTTATAGATTGCTAGTCAATTTTAATTTTTTGTATGAAACTTATGCCTCGTGTTTTCAAATTGTAATTCAATAGAAAAAGTGCCATGATTATTTATAAATAATTTACATGATTATCTCATAAAATTGTTTTTAATGCAAATATATATTGTACTATATTATTCTTGTGTACATACTGTTGTAAAATGACTATGGCTGCTGGGAAAATATTTAAAGACAAGCTTTGTTTCTCAATTTTTTCCAAGTCAATTTATTGGAGTCTGAATAACATATATTTTACTAATCTAAATTTTGAAGTACATGGTCTGAGTGTAATGACACTTTATGGATCAAAAAACATAGCAATTTTTTACAAAATATTCTGCAGATTATCTGAAATAAAGCATTATAATTTGTAATTTCAACTTTCATTAAATTAAAAATTGAATTGAAATGGAGATGATAGCTGGAAGAACATGGTATATTACATTGGGATGTATGGAACATACTACATTTTTCCAGCCATACATTCAATTTTTTCATTTGCATTCATAAGAATATGCATCAATAAAGAAGCTTAAGTATAGATATGCATATTTTAATATTTCATCATATACATTTTATAATTTTGGGTATAAACTTTTTTATATGTGCATTCCTAAAATGTTAATCGTTATATGATATAGTAAGCATTTTTCTAATTTTTAAATAAATTTTAGCTGTAATGAGTAATTCATAAATACTTGATTTAATTGTAAGTATTAGAAGGGGAGGAGATTAAATGTGATGCTCACAATTCTAACATATTGCTTCATTCAGCTCTTGTTTTTAGTTAATAAGAAATATCTTTACTGTTCTAAAGTATATTTAGGCACTTGAAATTCAGTTTAATACACTTGACACCAAGATCTTCTTCCCTGATTAATGCTTACTTATCATGTAAAAATTTGCTTATTATTAACAAAAGACTTTAAAAAGTTTTATTAAACGCATATTATAATTATATATATAGCATTTATAAACAAATATATACTTTTTAGTATTGCATTTTTTCTGTTTACATTTTTTTTTTTACTCTTGTAACTTTTAATGCATTATTTTATAGGTTATAATACAAAATAGTATAAGTACATTTTTTCTTGAAAAATAATTGTATTTAAATCCATGTTTTATCATTCAGAAGCAAAGTAAGTAATAGTCTGTTTGATTTCAGTATTTAATGTAATATCCCTATTTGTATTTGTTTAGAAATATAATAAGGAATTTCAAAGAATATTATATGTGCTTGTTGTAATATAACCATTTTCACATCATGTTTTGAAGTTCTGAATTATTTACATGATAATTTTAACTAATACCTAAAAAAGAAAAAAGAATTATAATCAGATGTTTAGTTAATTTTTGCCCTTGACAGCAATTTTTCAAATTGGATAGTTATTTTCATTACTGAGTATTGTGTATTTCATTTAGTGATCGATTTAATTATTTGTGTTTCTTTATTTTCCAACTGTGAATTTCCTTTAAATATAAGTGGTTTACGTGATACTGCATTTTCATAGTCAGCATTCGTGTCTAGCTGTGTAGGATGTTTATTCTGTATCTATATTTCCTGTATATAAGTTATCAAATTCATATTTTATTAAATATTTAATAAGAGTATTTACAGTTATATTGCTGATTTAAAATAGTAAATGTGGTGTAAAGTAGTTTTCTTTTTTCTATTGTCACTTGTTATTTCTCTGCTATAGTGATATGAAACTAAAACAGGGTTCGTACACATAGTTTAATAGAATAAAGTGTTCTTTTTGTATCGAACAATGAGAAGAAAAATAATACGGAAATACTTTAAATTTGAAGGCTATTGGTTTTTTTTAATACTGTTAATACTTTATTAAATTATACATGCTAGTATAAAAATGAGCAATAATTCGTTTTTCAGATCAATATCAAAGCTGAATGTACTGCTTTGTAGAGTATTTTAATTTTCTCTGAGCCTGATAATATTTATCGATACTATAGATTTCGTAGTTTGGACTATTCTCTGTATCATGTTTCAACTTTAATTGTTGATTTGTATTTTATTATCATCTTGAGAAATGTAATGAAATTATGCTGACTTGAAAATATTGTTACTTAAAACTAATTTTCTCTTTCTTTTCCCTTTAATTAGTAATTTTTTCCCCCTATGGTTATTCTGGTTTAATGATAATAATGATAGCTGTGTTATTCTTGCTTTGAACTAACAGTAGTTCGAAATGTAACTGTTGAAGAAGTTGTATTTTTATATTCAACCAGTTTATGTCTCAGGATAGTTTTAGATGTATTTTCTACTGCACCTAAGGTAGTTTTCCTTTCAAACTTGTCACTGTATATGGAAAATTTGCCGACTTTTTTTGTTATGAAAAATAATCCATTTTATTTACATGTTTGCATATTACCCTTTCTCACAAAATTCAATTAGTTTTGTGACAAGGCTAGAGGAATTAAACGAGAAATTTTGTATGAACCCTGTTCCTTTTTTCTTTTACATCTTGATGTGATACTTTCAAAATAACTCTCCTATACATAAATTTCAGAATATTCTACACCTTCCAATGTAAATATGTACTGAAATTACATTTCCGTGTTCACTATGAAGAATATTTAACTTAGCAGATCTGGATTGATATCTTGCTGATTCCTTTGATTACAAGTACCATGCTGTTGTTATCAGAATGACTTTAAATAAGGTTCAGATAGACTTTGATGCTTTCTAAATTCAGAATAAGTAAATTTTAGAATATATATTGTTTTTGTGCAGATGTCACCTAAACTTAAAACTTGCCGCTTAGAAGTGGAATTTTCTTTAAAATTAAGAGAAAATAAAATTTATATTCTCAAACTTATAATCCTAGTTAATGCTGTCTCAGAGCATTATTAGGTATTTTCATGAAGAAAGTCTTGCATTAAAAGTATCACCTGCTAAGCAATATTAATATATACAATAGTCACTCAGATGTAAGCATTTAGGTATGTGATGTTTAAAAAAATTCAGTGTTATATAAATTTTTCATAACTAAAATTCTTCTTTTTCCAAATTTATTACAATGGGATCTCTGTATTAGAACAGTGGTTCCCAACCAGTGGTCTGCAAGAGCCTCGGGAGTGGTCCAGCACCACATATAAAAAAGTTGTCAAATGAATGGGGATTGTCAAAGCAATATTCATTGAACTAGATGGTCCGAATATGGTCCGATGACTATCAGGTGTTAAATAAAAATTTCTTAAAAGTTTAACATAATTATTTTATTATTGTAATATGATACTTTAGAATGTGGTGTACGTTAATCCTGTATCCCTTTTGCTTGAGGGATATTCTATACCCCCGTGTGGCTAGTTGTCGACCACTAGCCACACGATTTCTGGCTTAGTGGTCTGCAGACTTCTACTGGCTGGGAACCACTGTATTAGAATAAAAGGTAATTATTACTTTTACAAATTTTAGATATTATTCAAATTTTATCTGTTATATAATACTTATGTAGATATTAATTTAAAATATTCTTTAATCAACTGATTAACAATTGAAAAATTATATAACACCATGAATGAAGTATTTCCCCTTTTTATGTGATTATGATGGCCATTTTTCATGTTATAACTGAAGTAAACCTTTTTATGTATTAATGTTATCTGTGAGAAAGACAAAAGCCTTAACATTTGAAAACTTGGAATATGCTAATAAAGGCTCTGTGGATTTGAGGTTGATTGTGTGTGTACATCTATGCACATCATGTACTCATACTCTACTTCAAAATTCTTAATTAAGATGTAAATGCTGTGAAAGTCCCATTTACTTGTTCTCAGTTATGTTTTACTTTTAGAATAGTTATTCTTGTTGAAAAGGTTTTATTAATTTTTGTCTTCATTTAGCAGTCTATAGTAATCAAACCATTTATCTTTTTTTTTTTTTTTTTTTTTATGAATATATACGTAAAAACATTCATATGTTAGGAGGGAAAAAATGTCATACCAGAGATCTGAAAAAAAATCATCATACTAAAGAATTCTTCATGTTTTAATTATAATTTTTTCTTGTATTCATTTGCTTGAAAGGGAAAAAAAAAGGTTACAAATCACTTAAACATAGATATTGGTCTTTATTAGACCATTCAATTTTTATAACTGATCAAGTATTAATTTTATTATTTAATGGCTTATAAGCTGGTGCTCTTTATTTTTATATCTAATAAATTGAAAAACAGGATTTCCATGGTAAATTTATATATTCATACAAATGTTATCAATATTAATTTTCGTCCTCATTCAAGAGTTGTACATTGATTATAGTGTCATTAATTGGCTTTTTATTATGATTCTACACCTAAAGACACAATCAGTGATTGTACAATAGAAGCAGTAAATTTGTATGTGGAATTAAGTTATAAGTGAAATAGGATTTTGGATTTGTTTACCCTTGATGGAGAGCTATTGGAATACCTCTTGAACTCTGGTAAAAAATGTAAAATAGTGGAGATAATGAAAATCCATAACACTATGCCAGTGTATATCTTATTCATTTGTAAAACCTCCTAAATTTTAATGATTTGCTCTTTCTCACTTGCAAATTTGAAAAAATTCTGGATTTTGTTGGGCAGCCTAAATGCCATTGGTAAGAAGGCTCACTTCTGAATCTGGGATCTAGGGAGCATTCAACGTTCTTTCAACAGTGTAATCATGTTAAATCTGGCAGTATTTGAAACATCTTTTGAGAAATTATGGAGGGAAGGGTGAGGAATTGATGTATGCTTAAAATATGTCCAGAGGAAAATGTGGTCAGTGAGGAAGTTTTACTTGTGTTCTCTCTATGAAATTTAAATTGACTCATATGTATATGCAAAAACCTCTTTAATAGACAAATATTTACATGATTTAAGGAAATTCTACAGCTGACCTGGTTTTTCTGAAGAGGACTGCTTGGCCGATATTAAGCAAATTAAATCACCTTTACATTAAACTGTTATCTATGAAATTTTGAAGTTTAATTTTACTCATTATGGCGAAGTTTCAATTCTAATCCCTTATATCACTAAAATTATGAAAAATTTCCTCGATTTTTCCTGATTTGATGAGAAGTTTTGAGTTGCAGATTTTAAGTTAAATTTTTTTTACCTTGTTTTATTTTAGAATAAGTATGACAACTTTTATAATCAAGTTTAAGAAGTATGATTTTTTTTTTAAATAAAATTTTTCAAAAATTTAGTTTTAAAAAAAAAATTTGTATTTTAATGCCATTTGTAATTGAAAATCATTTAAGTGTAATAAAAATGTGTAAAACTGTATTTATTGCTCTTTACTGGAATTAAACATGAGCAGTTAATTTATACATTAAAGGATTTTCATGAATTAATATTTTTGTATGTTTGTGTGGTATGAGTCTCTGGAAAAATTAAGAATTTGTGTTTACACGTGTGTATATCATTCACAGTCTTGTATCTGTTTGATACACAAGTATGCACATGGTGAGTATTAATTTGTAATCAATTTCACAAAAGAATCTATTCCAAAATCATATTTCATAAAATATGTATTGTTGCTTCATATGAAGAATGCACTACATTTTAAAAAAAATCATTACTTGCAGAATGTGCCTGATATTTCGTAGAAAATTTATTTATTTATATCATTTGATATTTATTTTTTCATACTGTTTTGTGCAGCTACACATTAACATTTATCATGCTTATAAATTGGTGCATTTCATAATGAATCCAAGCATTTTTGTTGGTGTTACTGAAATTGCATTATGTGATCTAAATTTGTTTAGACTGATTTTTGTTTAACAATTTAGATTCATCTCAGTATTAGATTTTATTTTATATATTGCCTATCTGAACCTATATTTGTGTGATATATGACATGTTTTATTTATGCTATGATTTTCTTTGAAGACATGCATTTTGCAGGTTTTTGTTTCACTTTGCTGTTGTGCTGCATATAAAATCTGTATATTTAAAGTTTCAATGAAAATATAAAATATTCAATATAAGATTTTTAGACTATTGTAATTAAAAAACTTGTCTTTCATGTTCTTTTTCAACAAAGTAATTGCGGATATTATATTACTAACAGAATTGAACTCAAAATACCATCATATTTCTTTGTAATATCACCTAGCGGGAAGTGAAGTATCTAATCTTTTAAACTGCATGTTACGCTAAACAAAATTATTACTATTTACTCATATTTTGACTCTTCAGGACTATCAACAGAAACTCATTTGTTGGTGGTATTAGAGTTTTCATTGATTTCACTGATAGAGAGAGCTTGTGTTATTGCAATCTTGTTTAATTGATAGTTACTTAGTAACTTAACAATATATATATATATATATATAAATAATATCTATTGGCGCCGAATGCTCGATTTCAAAGTAAAAAAAATGGAGAGCTTACTAGTCAGCAACATGCCGACTGAAAAACATACTGCTGAAAACTTCAAGACACCAATGTTATTTTATTTTCAAGCATTTCAAGATATATTATTTCATGTTTTCAAGGTACACAAATCCAAAAAATTCTTCTTACAGCGGCCATGATACACATACACTTTTCAAGAATTCCAAGTCAACTACATGATTTAATTTCTCGCCACAAGGGGGAGTCAAAGTTAGACAAAATCGCTGACGTCAACAAAACAAGACAAATGCATCAGCACATCTGGTAAGGAGTGTGCTGAATCCCCCCCACCCCCACTCCGATGACCAAGGGGTCATCAAAACAAGAATTCAAAAATAATTATTTTTTTTTTTCAAGAACCAAGATATAGATTTTTTTTTTTTTAAATCCTACACATTCAACAAAATTTTCAAGATTCAACATAAGAAATTAAATAAAAAAAATTCTATTAAGAAAAATATTACCTTATGGCACTAATTATATACATATATACATCTTAAACTAGTCTGTTTATCTGAAAAAACAATAAAAATTAGTGTGTACATATACAAGAAACAGCAATTGAAAAATTATTCAGAAAAGGGCAGTAAAGTCAATTTTGATTTTGGGTCGTTTTAGTTCTTGTGTTGCTGTTCGCAATTTTACGACTCGAACATGATTGTCCCTTGCAGGATAAAGTTCGATTATACGGCCAAGCTTCCACTTAAGAGGGGGTTGATCATCATCCCTAATTAAAACCAAGTCATCGCATAAAGTTTCGCTTAGTCCACTTCGTACGTTGGTGAAGTTGGCCTAGATAATCCCTGGACCATCTTTTCCAGAAGCACTGTTGCAACTGTTGGGTCAGTCGCCATCTTTTCAGCGGAGAAATGTTTTCGTTAAGCAGGGACGGTTCAGGAATTGAAATTAGTGGAGCACCTATGATGAAATGCCCCGGCGTCAAGGCACTCAGATCCATGGTGTCGTCCGACATGGCGACAATCGGCCTTGAATTGAGACAGGCCTCGACCAGTGCAAGCAGAGTCGGGAACTCTTCGTAGGTGAGTATCTGGCCGCCGTCCGTTCTCTTCAAATGTCCCTTCATTTGCTTAACGCCTGCCTCCCAGAGTCCGCCAAAGTGGGGAGACGCTGGGGGATTGAAATTCCACTTGACATTGTCAGTGGTAAGATAGTCATGAAAATTTTTGTCTGCGTTAAATGATGCAAACATTCTTTTCAGTTCTTTATCGGCTCCTGAAAAGTTTGTGCCTCTGTCGCTAAACATTTCTTGAGGCTTTCCACGTCTGGCTGCAAACCGCCGTAATGCAGCGATAAAGGCTTCAGTTGTCAGATCCTTAACGATCTCTAGATGAATTGCTTTCGTTGTGAAGCAAACAAACATACGTAAGCCTTTACTGGCCGAGATCCTCGCTTTCTTTCCATTTTGATGTGAAATGGGCCAGCAAAATCCACACCTGTTCTAGTGAATGCTCTTGCAGGAGTTACCCTTGCTTTGGGCAAATCTCCCATCAACTGCGAAGACATCCGTTTTCGGTACCGATGGCATCGGATACATTTCCAAACACACTTCCTAATTACTTCTTTAGCATTTACGATCCAGAACGTTTGTCTTATTGTTGCAAGTGTTAGCTGGAGTCCACTATGCAAGTAACGTTGGTGATAATAATTGACGATAATGTTCGTTATATGATGACTCTTCGGCAAGATTTTTGGATGTTTTTCGTCTTCGGAAAGCTGAGAATTTCGCTATCTTTCTCCAACACTCAACAACCCATTTTTGTCGATAAATGGATGCAAAGACAAAATTTTACGGTTATTTGCTAATTCTTTTCCTTCCTTCAAATTTTTATAATCATCTTTAAATTCATGCTTATGTACGATTAGGCAAATTTTATTCATAGCAAGATCTAGCTCAGTAGTAGTTAGAAATCCATAATTTCTCTCATTGCTGTAACTGAGTATTTTTTAAAAATCAGACTCCATGCCATTACACGCTTCAGCTTTGTCCACGAGGAAAATCTGGATAATAAGTCAGGATGTGTTTCAGTAATCGTACAAACGACAGTTTTTCGTTGCTCTTGCAACAGATCGGAATTAACAATATTCACATGAGGTTCTGTGGTTGACATGGGAAAACAACTGTATTTCAACCATGGGGGACCTTGCCACCAATTTTTATTTTTTGCTAAATCCATAGCTGCACAGCCGCGTGTGATGACGTCGGTCGGATTATCGATACCCTTACAAAATTTCCACTGGGCAGGTGCAACAAAGTTTTGAATCTCACGTACTCTGTTGCCACAAAGGGCTTCCAAGCGTCAGCACTGCCTCTAATCCAGTGAAGTACAATTTGGGAATCGGAAAAATGATTGGAATCGATGGGAGCTCTGTTATCAGTCGTGCTGAGTAATAGTATTGTATAAGCCCTGAAGCAGTGGCAGATCAAGCATTTGAATGACCCCAAGCTCCAGTGACGTAGCGAGCATAACTGGCGCCCGGGGCACGATACATTTTTGACGCCTCCCTTTCCGAAAAACATAGTAATATAATATATCGAATTAGTGAAAAGGATCATTTGGCGCCCGAGGCATGATAGACCCCTTTGCCCACCCCTCGCTACGCCACTGCCAAGCTCAATCTAGGTTTGAGGCTCCTTTGATCTAAATATTAAGTACTGCTATCAAATCACTTTATAAGAGCAGAATTCGCAGAATGTATCTCTTTTTGAAGCTGCTAACTTCCGGAGCGCCCCACCCGCCTTTGGGGGAAAATTGAAGTGGTGCCAGATGATAGTGTTTGTTCACTTATACGGTGCCCCCATTGAAAACAACCACCGATTCTCGCGGTTTAAGTGCGAATGTCTTTATGGACAAATGCCGCTTATTGACATACAACAAAAACTTTGGAGACCCCTGACAATCGAAGGTCCCAAACGCGAGGTTCTTGTACCTATGCAATGATCCACCACTGCTCTGAAGTTTAAAATTCTATGTAATTTTTAGACTGATTCCAAAATCGCGTATTTTTGGATTAGACTCATCCGAGAAATTCAAACTTTTGGTCAAATATCGCATTGAAGTTATGTACAAACTAACATTCCCCTTTAGATTGGCGTCGCTTCCCCGGAAAAGATAATCCAGCAGATTTTGTTTGAAGAGGAGTAAAAATCTCCAAAAACACGAATGCCATTTGGCTGTTGCGTCCGAATGGGATCTCACGTTTCCCAGAGTTTTAGCCAAAATTAGATAACGAGGAAGTAAATGAAAAAAGGTAAATTTGAAAACTGAATGCAATCTGACATCGATGACTGCGAATGCGTAGTTGAGAAGCAAGAAATTCAGACCTCTAAGTATTTATTGTAAATGAGAAAAACTGGTTAAAATTACTGCATGGTTGAGATGCTTTGTTGTAGCAAAATCGAAAAGTGGTTCAGTGGTAAATTGAAAGAATAGTCAAAAAATCAGATTCACGGCTAAACATTGCAAATAATTTTAATAACACACAAAATAAATGGCGAACATAAGGGTTAAAAACCCAATCAAGAATACGAGCATAGCTCGTTCGAAATAGGACCTATCGTCCCGTATCAAAATCTTATATTCTATCTAGTTCGAATCCTAATCTAATATATTTGAGGTAGAGAGGGTACGAGATTATCTCAGTCAAGCAGCGACACCAAACATCTTCTATAATTATTTAAACACAGTAGCGCTACCTAACTGAAACTTTCTCAACAGCTTTATCATGAAACTGAAAAAGTCATAAATTACAGTCTATTGATAACTGAATAATTGCAAGAACTTCAGAATCATTTTATATAAACGGAGCAAGGAGATTCTTTATGAGAGTCAGTCCTAATTAGGAATTTTGTGCCACTTTCCCCCTAAAAGTTGTTGATAATGTCTTTTAAGCCATGATGTTAAGCTAGGCTTCAACTTGTCTGATCATAAATTCTAGATAGTTGTTAACTGGTGAAATTTCATAAGTTAACGAAAAATGACCATATTATTATTATATCATATTATTAAATGATCATATTACTATGTTACTTACACAGAGATAAAGAAAGTAAACCCTCTAACGGTGGAATTTTGTTCTTTGAAAATGTGCATCTGCATGGATAATTAAAATCCAGCGATGACGAGCATACTCGTCAGACTCACTTGTTAATGCACCTGCTGTAGATTTCAATTAAATTATAACAATTAGTTTATTTGAAAAAATAAATATTTTTGCTCCAAAATACATTAATATTCTAAATACTATCAACGCAACCCAAAAAATATTGATATAATAAAACATGAAAAAATCCAAGGACATAGAAAAAAATATAGCAATTTACGGTGCAATTGCAGTTTATAAAAAAATCGGATTGGATTTCCTAAAAAAACACTACAAATTATGAGTGCTTTGCGCGATATTTTTAGATAATTCTCTGGGAAAAATTATGCACAGTTCCCACAAGAAATGATTTGAATTGCGTGCAATGGTATTTTATTTTCATCGCGTACAACATTATTTTCATAAAAAATGCAAAAAGTCATTGATCGTTAGATTTCCATATAATAGCAAAAATGCAGGGAAACTTCTCTAAGGCAACCAGTAATAGTTTCGAAAAAAATGCCCGTTTTGAGGGGTGGCCATTGAAAAGGGGTTTCTTTCATAATATTGTCTCTATGGAGTCTTGTATCGGTTCTGAACAAAATATTGCTGAATTGGGGTGGCAGGATAGAGAAGTTTCACTATATACTTTTTATAATTTTTACCGAAATTTTTATTTTGTCACAAAGGTTATTGGTTTTTTATTACATGACAGAACATTCGTAATTTTTGGTTTAGGTACGTCCGCTTTTTTTTGTCTTGTACTGCATCAGCTGTTTTAGTATTTAGATGTTTATGCAAAGTCCTGCCTTGTTTTGAATGTTGAGTTTTTTCCTACATATTTTCGCTAGCGATATTCTGCCCTCGATAGTTTTATTTTCTCTTACTGGAATGTTAAAGTTATTTTGAAAGCTAAATCCAAATAACTGTATATAAAAAAGTATTATTAACAATCGTTGCATTCCATGACCAATGTAAAACATGAAAAAACACAGTCATCACATGCTGTTCACATTGCTCTGCGAACGTGTCGGATTCTCGCTCACATGGAAAAACATAATAACGATCATTGTCATATCCAAGGGTTCCTAGTCAGAAATATGTAATAAACCCAGATGGCATAAAAAAAACCAAGTTTTTTAAAAGAATGTTTTTTAAAATTAAAAATGATAGAAAAATTTCAAATGAGGTAATACACACAAAATTTTCTAAGATCACTTGAAGTTAAATTAAAGTTATTTTATTTAACTGCTAAATTTTATCCATTTCATCATTCATCTCTAGATTAATTTTCTGAAGCTCTTTTTTTTTTCGAGCTTCTTATGTATATTGTAGCATCATGAAAGTATGGGGTTATTTTTCCCAAGACCTCACAGGGTACACGAACACAGCTGCGTGCTTATCGGGATACCATTTTCCAGTTCTCATCGTTTTGAACACGTGTGTGGATTCCGAGAGGATTAAAAAACGATACCAGCAAATGCCGCCAGAATTTTTAGCCTGAAAGTTAAGTCCAGGCATATCGGTTTCTCAAGCAAGCTCTGGGAATATCTGTTTTGAAAAACACAAACATTTCCCATCGCCTCGTAAAACTGTCTTTCTTAGAAATAGCTCAATGCGAGTTTGACGCTATAGCGCAGTGGTTCCTAACCGTTTTCAGCTGGCGACCCACCTTTCCTTATCGGAATACCTCCACGGTCCATCGGTCCATGGTGGAGTAAAAAAACTTATTTGTATCGTATCATTTCCTTATGTATATATAATTTACCATCAAATATTGCATATATATATATGCTTTTATGAAGATACAGATTGATTATCGATAAACAATTTGTGTTTTGATTTGAAAATGGTTGACAAAATATAAGCACTTTGTAGCAAAACAGTTATTTATTTAATAATAGATATATGTTTGCAATATATGCAACAAGTGGTGTCATACTCACTAACAAGTGTTCCTAGGTGAAGATGAAAACTACAATTATAAAAGTACACAAAGACCATTTTAATTTTTCAGGCAAAAAAATTCATACAGCTTTGATATAATTACAGTTAAGAAAATTGTTATCACAATCTATCAATATGTAAAATTGCTGTTTTTTAAGTAAGTTTCGATTTTTCTTATCTTTTCTGATGGTTTATTCGATGGTTTCTGACAGTTTTAGGATCGAGTCGCGACCCACCTGTAACCCTTCCGCGACCCACCGGTTGGGAACCGCTGCTATAGCGTATCAAAGTTTGCTGGAATGTTCGCCGTTAAGAAGAACTATCTGCCGGCCCCCGCTCTGGAAAACAATTTCTAAGAAGACGGCCGCCACCGGCGAAGACCTCAAGCAGAGTATATATGCAAGACTTTGTTATTTTCAAGAGATCTCTCATGTAACGGCCGGCTAGGCGGATGTGTTTTTCAAGCTCCTGTTTGAGACTATCCGTGTCTCGGAGCGTGCTGCTAAATCTGCACACAAGTTAAAATTCAATTGAATGTGTTGTACTTGTTTAATTTCTTTGTTATTAAATTTCTAAGTTTATTTTCTAGTAAATTTCTAAGTTAAATTTCTTTGTTATTAAATTTTTAAGTTTTTGTTTTAAGATGTGGCTTTATAATTTACAATTAAAACTCTGTGTTTCTTGGTTCCGAATTGAGTAATTTTTAAAAAGCCTCAGAGAATAGCCTACCTACCTACGATGTTACAATATCATGCTTTTTCTATTACATCTTTTACCAGTTTTGTTTTAGGTATCCATTGTGTGACAGTTTTGATGGTATCTATTTATTTATTGCCTGTTTTGTACGACCGTTCAAGATTTGAGTTTTAAAAGAATATGTGTGCTTTGTTGTAGTTCTATTAACTTGTGAAAAAACTCTCTCTACGCACTCAGAAGAGTGAAGTAAAATAGTTAAGAGCGTCATGAAGTTTGGTAAGATTTTGTATTTGGGATTATTGAATCCATCTCTGACATTACGTAACAAATACAGTAAAACCTCGTTATCCAGACTAATTGGAACCATAGGTATCCGGACAATCGAAAATCCGGATAATCCGGGTAATATGGGTAATATGCAAAACAAAATTCTTAACTAAGCACACTTACCATTTATTACGATAAAAAACTATGCTTTGTAACAAAATTACATAGTATTGTTTACAAGACATTAAAAAATATAAAAATAACTTTTGTGAGTCACTCCACGTCAACGCCCTGTGACACTATAGTAAAACTTTCTTAAACTCAACATAAAGCATTTTTGAAAAGAAAAGATAAAACCTTTGTGCTCGAGGAATAAACAGGAAAACCAACGTAAATAAAGCACAAATAGCAATAAGATGCAATAATTTTGCATACGGCCGTTTCGAAGCTACAAAGGAGCTTCATCATCAGTGCAACGAACTTAGTGGCAGCTCAAAAAAGCAGAAGCCTAAGCGACCAGACCAGTGCACACGCACTTGGTTGCTTTCGAAGCTCCTTTGTAGCTTCGAAACGGCCGTATGCAAAATTATTGCATCGTATTGCTATTTGTGCTTTACGTTGGTTTTCCTGTTTATAAAACATTTTATTGCCATAATTTATTGTACAATCTATGCAGGAACTGTACATTGAATCAAACTAAAAAACGAATATTTGGCGTACTTATAGTTATGTTCTTGCTATCATAGTTAAAAATTATTATCTAATGTGAACATTAAATAAAAAAAAAGTCTACAAATCTGATCCGGATTATCCGGAAATCCAGATAAACAAGGTTTTACTGTACTAAAATTCTGGGATGGTTTTGTAAGAGATGTATGACAATTCGTTCGAAATTATCTCTACTTCTGTAATTTTAGATTCAAACACATACTAATGTTATTCTAAGCTGTATTTTTTTAAAATTTAAACTGTCTTATTACAATTAAACTATGCTTATAATGAGAAATACATATTAAACTCCTTTTTTTTTTGGCTAAGTTTTTAACTTACAAGGGGGAAAATCCAGATTTAGAGATAGTTTTGAAAAATAAACCCCAAAACGGCCATGTAAAACACTAGATCTGGGTTTAAAAACGCAGGTCTGGGAGCCCTGGTCACGTTGACTGGTATTATCATTGACCAAACGCAACATAATACTACATTATTTTAAATGATTATGAATTTAAAAAATAAATATTGCATTGAAGTTTTATTAGCTAAAAATGTAATTGACAACATCTTGAAGTCTAGTTTCAACAGAGAAAGGATAAACAACTTTTTTCAAATCTGTTTTTCCTGTGGTTTAAGCCAATTTTTACCTCACTATGCAAATGAACGCTTTGCATCGTCGGTAGAGCCGGCCCAGTTAATGATAATAATAAAAACATTCATATGAATAACAAATTCAGTTCATAGGCTAATATTTAAAAAAAAAATTGTGACGTTTTCATTGAGTCCGCAAAAGATAAATACAATGGGGAAAAGCATATTTTTTTTTTCCTGAATTGTAATAATCATTTCTACATATTATTTAAAGCATCGTTGAAGAAACAATGATATTATTTTTTTTTGAAGGCTGATTTTCGGATGAAATTAAATTAATTGCTAATCTGTTCAGTTAATATTAATATTAACTGAAACAGTCAAAGAAATTTTCAATCAGAACTTACATGATTTCCCAAAATGTGGACATTTGCATAATTTTTACAGCGATTTTTTTGTTGTGGTGGTTTTTTGTATCCCGTTAGTTAGCTTTTCAGTTATTTTCCAGTCCATTTTAATGAATAGATGCTTCCAATCTCGTACACTTTGAATGACTTTAAAATTTCTTTCTTCGCAAATTTGCGAAAGAGCGTTTTTCATTGGAAATCGAATAAGCAAAAGATAGGAGTATGAAAAAAAAGAGAGGGAATTCATCTCGAGCTTTTTTTTTTTTTCAATTTTAGTGGAAGAATGATTAATTGCAAGAAATACTGATTGTTTTCAGAACATTTTTCGAGTAATCTTTTCTCTCCCTCTCTTTTTTTTTTTACTTACGTAATATTTTAAATTAAAATTTCGAAGATAAAATAGTTAGTCTGCATTACTGCAGTTTGATATAGATAGTAGTAAAGTAAAGAAAATAAAAATCATTCTTTTTCTCTAATTCCTTTTTTGTTAAATAACTTTTGACATTTAGAATTTATTTTCATATTTTACGGACATCTATCCTGAAATGTAAAATATCAGGCAAAATATTCTTTAAGAGCGCCGTTTGTATTAAATAGCCCCTTGCCTGATTAGAGTTGGATTTACGTATTGAGTCATTGTTTAGAGTTAATTAAAATGGTATTAACTGATTGATATTTCTGTTCCAAAATGAATATAGAATATTCAATCAAGTAATTAGCAAAATGCATTTATAGGATATTCAGGGTAGATCTTATAGTATATTGTAGCGTAATGAAAGTAAGGAGTTATTTTTCCCAAGACCTCACAGGGTGCCCGAACACAGCTGCGTGCTTATCCGAATACCATTTTCCAGTTCCCATCGTTTTGAACACATGTGTTAATCCACACATGTGTTCACGATACCAGCAAATGGCGCCACAATTTTTAGCCTGAAAAGTTAAGTCGAGGCATATCCGGTTCTCAAGCAAGTTGCGGGAAAATCTGTTTTGAAAAACAGAAGCGTCTCTCATCGCCTCGTAAAACTGTCTTTCTTAGCAACAGCTCAATGCGAGTTTGACACTACAGCGTAATAAAGTTTGTCGGAATGTTCGTCGTTAAGAAGAACTGTCACCCGTTAGGCTCGGTGCACACGAGCGATCCGGTGCCGGTGTGAATTCGCATCGGTGCCGCAGGCTTCAATTCACACGAGAGGCGATCCCGTTGCGGTTTTGGCTGTTCTGTGAAATTCACGTGACAGACAGGTGGTGTACACGAGCGAACAATTAGAGAACGCGAGCTGTAACATTGAGGACACGAGAGTTGAAAGCATACTCAAGACAAAGAGTTGTGTTTTCGTACTTAAAGTATTTAAAATACAAAAAAAGAAATTATTGGGTCCACCCACTGGTGAGTTCGAGGTTGTTAAAAGGGACAATTTCCTTATTATATGAAGATTTGTCTCATGACGAAGCAAAGTTTTTTAATTACTTCCGAATGAGCAAACACTCTTTTGAAGAAGTGGTTCCTTATACTTCAACTACAAACATTATTTTTCTGTGGTGTTATTAGCAATTGCTGATTCACAATATAACTTTTTGTATGTAGATATTGGCTCCTATGGCAAAGATTCGGATAGTTTAATTTTCCAAAATAGCTCTTTTAATAAAAAATTAGAAAGCGGAGGCGTGAAAATACTAACAGGTAAACCCCTGCCTAGGATGGATCACCCAGTCCTGCCCTAAATGTTTGTTGGAGATGAAGCATTTTCCTTGTCAAGAAATGTTTTGAGACCGTACAGCGGTAAATTTTTGTCCCACAAAAAAAAAAAAAAAAAAAAAAAAAAATTACCGACTATCTCGAGCTCGAAGATATGTCGAATGTTCGTTTGGAATTTTGAGCAACAAATGGCGAATACTACATAGGCCTCTAAACGTGAAACCTGATTTTGTTATAAGCATCATCAAAACGTGTTGTGTCCTTCATAATTATGTTCTCAAAAGAGATTGATATAAATTTGAAGATACATTATGTATCGAAGGATTTTATGACAGGGGCCAAAATCAAGGATCCTATCAAAATCAAGGAGGGATCAATTTAAATCAGATCAGAAATACATGGGCGGACTATTTCATTAGTGATGTCGGAAAACTGCCATGGCAAAATGACTGCATTTAACAGTAAATGCGGGGCTTGAGGCGGCCCAGTGGTACAGCGCGCTGGCTTTCGGTGCTGAGGGTGCTTAAATCGAATCCTGGCGTCGCGCCACGAAATATGCCTCCGTTTGTGTCATCCCTTCATAGGGGGTAATGCTGTCCGCCTATATGGTGCCCCCACAATAAAATGGGCAGTAAAATTGCGGCGTGGTATAGGCGAATGTCTCACGACAAGTGCCTCCGCATTGGGGAAGAAAAAAAATAAATAAATGCGAATGGAAAATGCGATATTTAAAAATAACAATAAATATTTAAAAATTTAATAAATGGAAATTAATAAAAGTTTAATAAATCAAAAAATATTTTTAATTTTTACTTTCTAGCATATTGTTTAGATTTGTGTTTATTTTTTAATTAAGTTATATACTGCTACGCTCTGCTGTTTTTATCTAATTACATTTGAGAAAATATCAAAAATTAATACGAGACTGAAATATGACTAATGTTAATTTATCTGAAATATTGTAAACCTGATCGTCGTGATCCGTTAAATAAATGTCACCTGGCACCTCCAGGCATGCGTTCCTTTTTGTCAGCCTGACACCCCAGGCCTTGAATCGTCTCTTTGTGGTCTTTTCCTAAAAATTGACCCCTTTTTCCACTTAGGGAAGTGGCCCACCATTATGTATTTAACGGTCTGCTAGATTCCTTTAACAAAAAGTCACATCTGTACTGAATTTTCCAAAGGTAGGATTGAGTCTGTTTTCAGACTACAGCTCAGATTCAAAAAATTAGAATAATGAAAGAAAATATGGTCAAGGGAATTGCAAATCTAATTTATCAAATAAATAATCAATATCAAATATAAATTATCATAATACAAATCTGCATATTTTGTAGATTATAAAAATATTAACATATTACAATGAAATAGAAAATATATTTAAAACAGCAAGGGAAAAAAAATTCAAAATATTAGAATACTTCATAACATGGTTCAAAAAATTAGAATAATGTAAATATATTGTACACAATTTAATATATTGTAAATATATTAAACTGTGTATTTAATTTGTGTAATTAATTTGTGTACAATTTAATATATTTAATATATTGTAAATATATTGTACTTTTCACATTTAATATCCCACAATTCACTAAACTTTTTAACTTCCTCTATTAAAAGTTCTGTGTCTATACTTTCAGCCATTTTGTTTTTGCGGCAAAATGTCGTCCGTGTGAATAGCGCAGTTGAAATGAAGGTATTTCTAAGCCGTTGTCGTTCGTGCGATGAAGCAGTACACGGGGTAGAAAAACCGGTCGTTGCGAGGCCGCAGCGACGCCAACGTCCGTGTGAATCTGTTAGTTCAACTCTATGTACTTCTAATCGCAACTGCGGAGCCGCACCGGCGCCGCATCGCTCGTGTGCACCGAGCCTTAATCTGCCGGCCCCCACTCTGGAAAACAAAGTCTAAGAAGACGCCACGCCACCGGCGAAGACTTCAAGCAGAGTATATATGCGCGACTCTGTTATTTTCAGGAGATCCCTCATGTAACGGCTGCGGCGGTGGGCGTGTTTTTTAAGCTCCTGTTTTGAGACTATCCGGGTCTCGGGCGTACTGCTAAATCTTCACAAAAAATTCAATGGTTTATGTTGTACTTGTTTAATGTTAAATTTTCTTTGCTATTAAATTGTTAAGTTTTTGTTTTAAGATGTGGCCTTATCATTTACAATTAGGACTCTGTCTTTCTTGGTTCCGAATTAAGTAATTTTTAAAAAGCCTCAGAGAATAGCTTACCTACCTACCCATGATATCACAATATATCGTCCAAGACATAATTTTACACCGCCGTAGTGGATAATGTCTTTTCCTTTTATGCAGTGGGTTTCGGTTCGATTCTGGATTAACGCTTGATTGTCATCTGGTCAGTCTTCCACCTGAAATAGAAAACCCGTCTTCAAAGGCAAGCTCTAAAAATTTCACTGTCCAACACAGGGTTATCATCATCTGTATAAAAATAAACTATCTGTGTATTTCTCTCTGCATATTATCTTCTCTTCCTTTATATGTACTCCGGATTGGGAAGCTTGTCTACTGATGCCTCACGGATATAAACAACAGAAACATAATTTTACGTTCCATTTTTTCCCAAGGTGGCAAATAATGTTTTTCAGAAGACATTGATCCATTAACCGTGATTGTATTATAGGAGCACCCTATAGGTAAACCAATATTGCTTCCTATGAGGGCAGGGCCCGGTTTAGAAAATTCTTGACTATAGGCACAACTGGGGATGGGGGCCCCTTAACACTGATATGGGCATAAAATTTCCAAAATCGACGCACATAAAAAATAGTCATGAATCATTGTGAAAGTACCATTTTACCAAGAATTGGCTATTGGAAGCGTAGAAGCCTAGAACATTATCAAATAACAAAAAGCAATACAACATATTAACTTCATTAAAACACCAATACAGTGCAACCAGAAAAAATTATTAATCCCTTATATACACTATAACATAGATATGATGAACCAATCAATCAATCAATCAAATTTGAAAGGATATATAAAAAAATGCTATTAAAAAAGGCAAAATTAAAAAAAAATTGAATTAGGAATTTTTTTTTCTTTAAAATAATTTTATTTTATTTATTTATTTATTTTTTTTTTTTGGGGGGGGGGGCTAGGCCCGGGCCTACCGGGCCTAATGGGAAATCAGGGCCTGTATGAGGGGACAGACAGGTACGTCCTTGCTTTTGTTGTGGAGTGATTCAAATAGTGAAACATTCGAAACTTATTATTTAGGCAGATTACTCTGCAAACGATATTTCGGTATCTTGCTTTATGAAAAAGGATTAGTCAAACTGAGATTTAAAAAATTTTTTTCAATGTGGCAAGCACTTGTCTCTCAAGGTAGGTACTTCTTTTTCTTTGACATTGGTCCATGAAGACCCGCGTAGTTTTGCTGGCTACTTTATCATGGGAACACTATTTTTAAGTAAGCCAGCATTGCTCCCTATGAGGCGGACGACAAGGAAACGACTTAGGGATTTGAACCACTATACTGTGTGGCTAGCAGATTGAGAAGTTAAATGGGATAGATAAAATTAAGCAGATATATGTAAATACTACCGGAATATTGAGAAGTAGATCACTGTAGGATACAGTTGCAGTTCCCAAAGGCAGGATCAGTAGAAGACCAGCGAATTATGGATAACAACGTCAACTAGACGATCGCCTTATAATTCACCAGAATCAATTACAATACACCAAATTCATTGAGGGGCGTCAATTATGAATAAATAGATTAAGCGATTACATAAGATAAGGGATAAACATTCTCTTTTTTACAGAAGGGGATATCTCAATCACTGATAGGTATTGCAATAACCATCCACAAAACATATCCTGAGGATGGTTTACTCAATCACAAGATTCCGGGTACTGGAACAAACCCGTTGTCGATGTTTTCAAGAAGTAAAACTGAACGCTGGGATATTCTTGTACATAATTTTGTCAACTTTGCTTGCAGACTGACGTCATGTTGCGTTGGGAGGTTTTTTGTCTTCTCTTCAAAGAATTTGTAATTCAGTCTTAAACCTGCAAAGTAGCCAGTTCTATTTCTGGAATGTTAAAATTATTTGGCATTTTACTTTTAAATACGCGAAGAGTGTATTAGTTCTGACAGGAGTCAGAATCGATAGTCATAGGGATCTAGCTCTTCGTGAAGATGAAATGAAGTAATTACGGGATTTTTCTCTCGAGAAATATGAGTATAAAGCTTTGCTATAAACTTATCATTTTTTTTTTGAAAAAAATATTAGGAATCAGATTTTGACAAAAACTGATATAAAAATATTACTTATAAATATTTAAATAATGAGACTTAAGTATTTTTTTCAAGTATTTATGCTGTTTAGAAAAATCAAAATTTTACCTACGTCTGTTGCATCAATAGAGTGAGATTTTACCAAAAGGAATTAACAGGTGTCAATTGATCTACAATGCCTCAAGAATGTATTGGTGCAACTACATATTGATTCTGAAATTGCAGGAGTGTTATTTTCTTACAAATTATAAATATTTTGTGTATGTTTTAAAATCTAATTTTCTAACTTTCTAACTTTAACATTTCCGTAACGTTTAATTATTATAAAAATGAATATACTATAAATTTTTCATTTACATGATGTCTATTATGTGTGAAACATGTAATAATGTAAGTAAATCAAGCAAGGACGTATTCCTCAATGAAAACGCTCAATACTTCTGCACTTATCGTTTTTTACTATGTAACTACTGGGTCATCAAACACTATGGAAAAACTGTAGTGTCTGAAAGTCACCGATGTTTCTTGAACTTTGCAGCTCTTGAATGAAAAACTGCGTTTCAGTTAATGAAATACACTAGTTATCAAAAGTTAAGGAAAAATAACAAAAAGAGGGATAACATGTTCAAAAGTTGGCCAATCTGTTTAAAATTTGAATATGTTCTTAAGTAAAAGGTGCTGAACAATACTACATTATGCAAAATATTGGCTCTGCAGTCGGAATATGTCATTTGCCAGGAGCATAAAAGCGCATGTCTCAGAGCAAGGCGGCAATTGTCGCTGCGAGGCTGAGATTAGACATCTGGCATAGCCAAATTGTAACAATGACCTCCAGGCATCATTTGACCGAAGAACTGCGATGGCGACAAAGGACAAAGTCAGACAGAACTGGCCAGATGGCTAAATTTGAGTCCGTCTGTGGTTCATAGACTTTGGCAACAATTTCTAACCACGGATTCGTCATCCAGGAGGTTAAGCCAAGGACGGCCATACGCTACGACGAGTGCCGATGACCGATATTTGTCATTATGCGCACGAAGGAATAGAACCGCAACTCCATCTGAACTCAGATCCTCCCTCGTTGCAAGCTCCGGAAGGTTGGTATCAACGTCAACCGTGCGTAGAAGGCTTCACGAAGGTGGTCTTTTTGCGAGACGACCATCCATTTGCGTCCCGCTCACGTCACGCCATAGGCGGGAACGTTTGCAGTGGGCACGTCAACATGTACACAGGACGCGTGACCAATGGATGGCTGTTCTCTTTACAGATGAGTCCAGGTTTAGCCTCCAAAGTGATAGTAGGCGTATTTTGATTTGGAGAGAACCTGGAACTCGTTTTCATCCATCACACATCCGTGAAAGAGATGCATACGGATCAGGCAGTGTCTGTGTTTGGGGTGGTATCTCTTTGGGTGGACGCACAGACCTCCATGTCTTTCCCCGTGGAAATGTGAATGCTCACAACTATAGAGATGGTATCCTTGATGCTTATGTGCGCCCTTATGCCGGGGTAATAGGTGATGCTTTCGTGCTACAGGACGATAACGCGAGACCGCACAGGGCTCGCATCGTGGATGCTTATCTTAAGCAGGAAACAATTCAGCGCATGGAGTGGCCAGCTCGATTACCGGACCTGAATTCTATCGAGCATGTTTGGGACGCTTTAGGACGACGTATAGCTGCTGTCAGTCTTCCTCCTAGGACCTTAGACACGTTTTCAACTGCTTTGCATGGCTCTCACTTCCTACCGAACTCATAGATCGCATAATTGACAGCATCACACATCGCTGTATGTGCTGTATTGCTTCTCGGGGGGATCATACGTCATATTAAAGGTACTTTTCCTATACCAAATTGACACATCCGATTTGTTTGTTGTATACATATGCTGGTTTCTATAACACCATAATTGTCTGGCTATTTCTTTTTATGCTATTTTATACCTACCTATGTGTTGTATAATGTGTATAAGTTTCATTAAATTCTACGCGTAACTTTTTGAATAATCGCTATTTTTGTAACATTTCCTTAATTTTTGATAACCAGTGTAGTTTGAAAATGGATAGAAAATAATCCCATCTGATAATGAAGACGGCACAAATGACCAATCCAGTGAAACGTACCAAGATTGATGAGGTAGGAAAAAGCAAAATAAATATCAAGAGGTGTTTGAATGAACTTTACAAATGCTGAAAAACAAACAGAAAGATTAAAATCAGCAAATGAAACAGATGGTAGATTGATTCTCCGTAAAGGTGATTGAAAAGAAAATCTGCCGTTGAAATTTAAAGTGAAAATCCACTGGACTTCCAGGTTCAAACAGTTAATATCGATTTAAACATGATTCAGTTCTTGTAAGGCTCAAGACGTTATCATTTATTTGAGGGTATTAATAAGGTTCCTTGGTTAGTGGTCGTGTGAACCCTCCTTGTGCACACTGCTTGTAACGTAGCGCCTTGTATACTACAAAAAAATCCAGTATCAATGAATTATAAATGGAGAAGAACGAGAATTTCGCCGCATACTTTACAAATGTTTATAAAGCGTGATCGTTATAATAGATTAATTTGAATTTTGCTTAACTTTGGTATAAATAACAGAAGAAAATCTGTGAAAATACACCATAGAAATACTGAACAGTTCATAACACGCTACCATTAGGGCTTGAGGTACCCTATTGCTAGCGCGTTGGAACTGGGTGTGCTCGGTTCGGATCCCGACGAACGCCATTAAATACATTCGTGTCTACCCCAGATAAAGGCACGTTAAATCCGTAAACCAGAAAGTCTTCCTATGAGGTCAGAGAGTGTGGGAGATGGTACGATTTCCCTAGATTTCGTCCAAGGGGGATGGTCGGTAGAAATTGTGGTGGCACCTGTTTAAATCGGACTTCGACCCTTGTGGTGCCGTTATAATACCGGAGTCGCCCCCCCCCTCTCCCCAACCAGCTAGCCTATATAGACCTGATCTGGAATACCTCCGGTCAAGGGGAATTAGAAACAACAATAACTGAACAGTTCAGGTTCGTATGGCTCTTTCAAATTTCATCTTTCTAAATATGAAGGCCTTATTTGAATAGTGGTCCAACACCACTCTTGTTCATTTTAAGATACAGAGCCTTAATGAGTGCATGGAAATGACTGATGAAGTCTAATTTGTACTGCCCTCTGTGGCAGCAGAAATAAGCTGGAGGTGCACCAGTTTAAAAACAAGATCGAAATGACGTGTATGAACACGCAATTGAGGCTAACTCCATTTTTTTTAAAGTGGAGTTTGGACCATTATTCAAATAAGGCCTTCATATTATGATAAAATAAATCTCCGAGCAGTAATACAAAATATGAGATGAATGGTGCATAATTAAAATGTTCACGTATTTTAGAATATGAGTGTGTAAAGTATGACAAAAACCCTCGTTATATCTGAAAGTTTGACGAAATTTGGCTTAACTAAAAAAGTCTAGAAGCAATAAAAAGAGGGAAATTTGAGTTGTCGTTGCCATTTTAAAAACTTTTTTGTTTTAAATCATGAATGTAAAGGGGTATAAAATTTCTCATTAGATATGCTAAAAGCCAGGTGTCAATTTTCGTAAAAATTTTGAAGTCGATAAAAAATGTAAAACATGAATTTATATTATCGCCTTAAATTGGGTTATAACCTTACGGATCTCGAAATAATCCTTAAGGACCTGATTTTCAAATTAAATCGCAATTTTACTTTCCAGCATCAAACTCAATCTTTCTATTTTAAAGAAAAAAAAAGCAATTCATTTTAAGATAAATCGGGATATTGAGATTCAATAACTGATTTGCGATGTAGTTACCTTCAACGTTTACGTTAAAATTAAAGTGCATGCAATGTAGAGAATAAATGAGAATAAATTCAAAAAGGAAAATTTTTTTTCCACGAAATACTGCTTAAATCGATTTCCAAGAACTGCTGAACTATTTTTCTAAAATTCGTTATCTTAGAAATCTACCATTTATTAATTACTATCTAAACATCTGGTGAATCAAGATGATTTGTAAACTAAAATTTATTAATAGAAATTTTGTTTTACATTAAATTTTTCTTGCTATTAGCACTGTAAAATAAAAATTTGTCAGTTTATCATTATTTTACTGAACATCTGCTGAATCAAAATAACTTGTTAAATGACATTTATCAATGGGAATTTTGTTATACACATTCGATTTTTCTTATTAGCAGTGTAAAATAAATATGTGTCAATCTATCATTTTTTAACTATACATCTTCTGAATCAAAATGAATTAGTTAAATTACAGTTATTAATAGAAATTTCGGTTTACATTGTACGCTTCTTGTTATTAGCAATGTAAAATAAAAATTTGTCAATTTATCATATTTTAACTAAAAATTTTTTTGAATCAAAATTATTAGTTAAATGAAATTCATCAACAAGAATTTTGCTTTATATTCAAGGCTTCTTGTCATTAGTATAACTGAAAAATGTGTAAGAGATGATAGTTGAGAACAAACAATTTTGCAGGTTAGTTCATTTTCATGTTTCAAGATTTTTTTTAAAAACACCTTTTTAATGTACTAGTGTAATAAGTAGTGTATATAAGTAATGCATATACACTGAAGTGCCACTGAATTAGGGATAGCAAAGCCTATGCAAATTGTGTAGCGCTGCGCATCATGTATGCGCAAGTGAGGGCGCTGTGGTAACTGCATATATAGCGCGTATTGTGGTTGTTCTGAATTAGTTGTTGGAATTGCCAGTATGGGTAAACTGCCTGATTTAGACGCCTTCGATCGCGGACAAATCGTAGGTGCGCGACGCATGGGCCATTCAATTTCCGAAATCGTCAGACAGCTAGGATTTTCAAGGTCGACAGTGTCAAGAGTATACCAAGAATACATGGATGGTGGAAAAAAAACTAGCGATCGGGTAAACTGCAAAGGACAATTAGCCTTGACAGTGTGTGGTGAGAGACGGCTCAGGCGTATTGTACGTAGCCAGCGAAGCCAAACATTAGCTCAAATTACCACCCAGTTTAATGACGGTGCCAGTCGTACAGTCAGTAAACGGACTGTGCAACGCTCGCTTCACCGTATGGGTTTCGGGAGCCGTCGACCTACGAGAGTACCATTGCTCTATACTCGCCATCGGGCTGCACGTCTTGCCTGGGCAAGAGAGCACAGAGACTGGAGTGTAGAGGACTGGAAACGAGTAGCATGGAGTGATGAGTCTCGATTCCGACTACTTAACGCCGACGGGAGGCTGAGAATAGGGCGTCAGGCTTATGAAGCCATGGATCCTGCATGCCTGGCTGGAACTGTACAAGGGCATGGTGGCTCAATCATGGTCTGGGGTATTTTTTCGTGGCACAGTTTGGGATCTTTGGTGCGTGTACCAACCTCCCTCAATGCAATTCGGTACGTAGAGTTGCTGGGTGATCACCTCCATCCGTTTATGCTGTTCTGTTATCCGCACGGTAATGGAGTTTTCCAGCAAGACAACTGTACCTCTCACAAGTCCCGGTTGGCTACTGGCTGGTTGGATGAGCATTCCTCTGATTTCTCTGTCATGAAGTGGCCACCTAGAAGCCCAGACTTAAATCCTATTGAGCATCTTTGGGATGTTTTGTAACAAGGCGTGAAAGGCCATCACACAGCACCAAAGAACCTTACTGAATTATGGACAGCTTTAGCCAATATTTGGCAAGCCATTCCCGTGGAACGTTTCCAGAAACTTGTTGAATCTATGCCTCGTCGTGTGGCAGCCGTTATCAAGGCCAGTGGAGGCCCAACTCGTTACTAGATAGGTATCCCTAATTCAGTGGCACTTCAGTGTATATATGAATGTCATGCATACGTAAAAGTGTATATAATAGTAATATGTTGTGTATATGTAAATACACACACACACACAGATATATATATATATAGTGTTTGATAAATAGTTCAACCATAAACCAGTATTTTGCACAAACTGTGCTTGCAAGTTAAAACCAGTAAATAGCTTGAATATGAAAAATTAAAAGTTTAACGTGCGGTGCCCGGAAAAGAATTGCGGTGTTGTCGGATTTTATGAACGACTTGTATAGATAGTAAATAATTTGATTGATTCCAGCTTGGGGGTGTCGGCTCACCCTCCGGGCCTGTGGGTCCCGACTGGGCGGATTGCCGTCTGGACGTTCTTATATTAGCATTATTGCCATATAAGC